>CM053761.1:5708400-5729180 GCA_028658305.1 Pachyuromys duprasi | reverse complement strand
GTGTGTGTGTGTGTGTGTGTGTGTGTACTGCCCTACAGAAAGCAGAAGAGACTAGAGTGGAGAAAGCAGGACCAGCAACAACACTCTTAACACCGTTGCTTGGGGTGGGGGTGCAGCACAGTCGGTAGAGTATTTCCCTAGCATGCACAAAGCCCTGCGCCCATATACTGGACACAGTGCCATTGGAAGGGTAGAAAATTTTAACTTGGCCCTAACCATGGGAACTTAAACTTGTGAGCTTTACGTTTCTAAGAAACGCCCTTCTTTGTTCCTGGACCGAGAAGTGCAAACAGTCCCTAACCATCCCTAGTCACCACACCTGGGCACAGCCAATCACTGACCGCCCCATTAGAAAAGTCCCTTGCCCCTAGCCCCCCTCCTGTTTTGTGTTTTTGCCTTTATAAACTCTGATTCTGCTGCTTGGGGCTCTCCACCGCCCCCTAGCATGGGAGCTGTGTGCAGAGCCCCAGCGCACCTCTTGCTGTTGCATCAAGCTCTCATCTTCGTTGGTTATTGGGGTCTGGCATCTATCCCGAGGAACGGAGGGTCTCCCCCCCTCCGGGGTCCAACACCATGCCTATCCGCTGTTGCTTAGGCTTAACCTCAGAACTTGGAGGTAGATACAAGAAGATCAGGACTTCGGTTATCCTTTGCTATATAACAAACTTGAGACCAGCCTGGGCTACATGAGCCCCTACCTCAAAATAAGTAAATAAACCTGGCTAACTAGAGTCAGACACATAAATATAAAACACAACTAAATGGGAGGAACAACTCCAGTTAATAAGGTTCTGGACTAAAAGCTATATGCAGGAAAATGCTAAATAAGAAGAGTTCTATGGAGGCTCTGCCAGATTCTGCGGGGCTCTATGGAACTCCGTAGGGCTCTTTAATGCTCTGTGGGGCTCCATGGGGCTCCATGGAGACTCTTTAGTGCTCTTCGGGGCCCTGGGGGCCCTTTGGGGCTCAGCAGGAATGACAGGCTGCTTTTATGCTTTTATGCTGATAGTGTTTGTAGCACTCCAGGCAAAACAAAGTATCTAAATTGTTTTTTGGGGGGAGGGTGGTTATGAATAGCAAATGCTGATACCTAACTTCTCTTACTATATGTTTCATCATCTATGATATAAAGTAGGAAACATTTTAGTCAATCTTTCTTATTTTCTGAGTTCTATTCCTCCAGGAGTGTACCCTGGATGGTCTCCTATCTTTACATTTTCAGAGAGCTCTAAGCCTATAATAAAAAGAAACCTTGAATCTGTGACCTATTCTCCTGGCCAGTTTGAGTTTGTCAATTGTGTCTGTTTACCCTGCACCAATTATACTGTTCAAGTTTGCTCAGGAGCAGATACCCCAAGAAGATTCCTAGAGTAATGGCCTCATCTAGCTATATACTTAACTGTTCTTAATGATCTCCAGGGCATAAGGAAGACTTTTAAACGGTGGCGAGATGAAGTTAATTTTAGGATTTTCCTAAAAAGACTTAGACATAATTTTTCAGGAAAAGACATACAATGAATCATAATGCAGAAAGTTCCCAAAAAACATAAGAGATCAAAACCCAAAAGTTACAGATAGGACAGCAATTGCAGCAATCCACTAAGCTTTGAGAGAATTGTGTCAAGCAGCTGATTTGGCTTCATGATGCTTGCCATTTCCAGCGGATATGGCTAGGCCAGTGATGACCTCCCAACCATAAAACTGTTTTCATTGCTACTTCATAACTGTAATTTTGCTATTGTATGGCCACAACATAAATATCTGTGTTTTCTGATAGTCTTGTGCGCCCCTTGTGAAATGATTGTCCGTCCCTCAAAAGGGTACCAACTCACAGGTTGAGGACTGCTGCCCTAGGTGATGGTTGGTTTTAATTGTCAAACTGGCACACTCTGGAATCACCTGGGAAGTCTCAGTGAGCGGCTGTCCAGATCAGGCTGCCTTGTGAGCTCATGTGTCAGGGATTGTCTTGATTGCCTCACTTGGTGTGGGCAGACCCAGTGTGCACCATCTCCTGAGTCAGGGCTCTGGGATCTAAACTAGCTGCAGCCTGTGCATGCACAAATTTATTTCTCTCTGCTCTTGACTGGGACTGGGACGTGGCCAGCTGCTTCAAGCTCCTGCCTTTGTGACTGGACTGCAACCTGGAACTATAAGCTACACATATTCTTTCTTCCCTGTCTAAGTTAGGGTTTCTATTCTGAGCAAACACCACTACCAAAAGTAAGTTGGGGAGGAAGAGTTTATTTTATCACTAAGGGAAGTCAGGACAGGAACTCAAACATGGCTGGAACTTGGAGGTAAGAGCTGATGCAGAGACCGTAGAGAGTTCCTCCTTACTGGCTTGCTCAGCTCCTTTCTATGGAACCCAGGACCACCAGGCCAGGGATGGCACCACCCACTATGTGCTGGGCCCTCCCCCATTAGTCACTAATTAAGAAAATGTCCTATAGGTTTGCCTACAGCCTGATCTTATAGAGGCATTTTGCTCAATTGAAGTTCACTTCTTTCAGATGACTGTAGCTGTGTCAAATCGACATAAAACTAGCCAGCATATTCCCTGGGTTCCTTTAAAAAAAAAAAAACTGGGACATTCAATTGCTCCAAACAGAACTGAAACGAGAACAACTTGTGAATACAAATACAAAAATTCTCAGCAAAATGCTAGTGTATTAGATTTCTGCCCCAACTGCAATAAATTGACACACATCTTGGTGGCTTAAAACAGGAAAAGAAGTGAGGAAGGGAGGGGAGGGGAGAAAAGAAGAGGGAAGGAGAGGAAAGAAAAGAAGAGAAGAAAGAAGAGAGGAGAGGAGAGAGAACAATTCCTAGAATTCTGGGACTAGAAAGCCAAAGCCGGATTCTTTTACCAGAAGCCCAGCTGAGCATGAAGGGGTGGGGGATGGTCTGCCTGGTATCTGAGATGCTGAGTAGCGCAACCACAGAAGGTTTATAATACACTCTGCAGTGACACCACCAAGGGTCTAAACCGGAGGACCTGCCGGCTCCTCTGTTCCATTCTCCTTCTTGGTCCAGTGCAACTGTTAAGTGTCATATGCACCAGCCCCAACGTGGGCTGGTCTGGCTGGTAGAGGGACCCAGGCAAAGAGACCTGGCAGTTTTGTGGCTCCTGAGGTCAGAGGAAGGGTAATGAGGATGGGACAGTATGTATCTTCAGGCTTTCCCATCCTTCCCTTGGTCACACAGAGCCTTTGCCAGAGAAACTGAAAAAGATTTCTGCCCAAGGCTTCAGAAAAGGAGCCCTGGAGATGAAGGTCCCAGGCTAGAAACACAAATACAGTATGATAGGCCTGGTGGCCCGGGATCTTGGTGGTAATTCCTTTCGGAAAACGTAATGTGCACAAGTCTGAGGTAGGAGGCTCTCTCCGGCAGGACTGCAAAACCCTTGTAATGTGTGTGTATGTGTGTGTGTGTTCATGGAGGCCAGAGGTCAATCTCAGACATCTTCCTCACTTGCTCTCCACCTTATTTTTTGAAATAGTATCTCTTTCCTGAACCTGGAGTGCCTGATAGGTTACTCAGGCTAACCAGCAAGCCCTCCGGATCTTCCTGTCTCTGCTTTCCCCACTGTGACTACAGGCAGGCATTGCATCACTGGGCTGTTTGATTTTGTTGTTGTTTGTTTGTTTTGTTTGTTTTGTTTTTTAAACATGGATACTGGGATCAAACTCCAGTCCTCACACTTATGCTCAAGCATTTTACCCACTGAACCATCTCCCCAGCCTTTGAAACTGTTTACCGTCCGCCTGAAAAGTCACATAGATTTCTGGATTAGAATCTGGCTTCATAATGGCAGGGACTTTCAGTCTGGAGACTACAGGGCAGAACACATTCCTTATCTTTTTCAGCTTCTGGGGCATCTGGCACTTCTTACCTGAATGCAAGAGGAGAGGAGCCTCTTCCAGACCACAGGTAACAGAATGTAAGGAAAAAGAATTGTTACTTCAAATAGCACAGAAAACAACCTGCTGCCCAGTGTGAAAGATAACCCCACTTAAATGACTTCTAACTACCATCAGTATTTTCAATATTATGACCCCACTACAATCATTTTTTTAATATGTTTTATTTTCATGGAGCAATAACAGGACATATTAAAATTCCCCAGTTTCCTCATTTTTCTAGACAATATACTTCAGATCCATTTTGTTAGGTCTCAAACTCAGGACAAAAGGAACTGAGGTGCTTATTTAACATATGAAAAAGGACCTGGCCACCAGGCTTTCCCAGCACCTCTCAAAGTCTTGCTGAAGGGAAATCCTTCCCCTTCTCCTAAACTCTGCAGCCTCGGGGCTGGGGCTTCCCTTAAGCCTCGCTTCTCTGGTTCCTATGTAACCTACTGCATAGGTTACAAGGTTGCATACTGTAACCTTGGCTGGCATATCCTGCCTTCCACATAGGGGCGGGGCTTCTCCTCTCCCAGATGCCCCTCACAATATTATCCAGACATTTTGGTTCCTCCTGACCCTTTCCTTCCCTCTCTTTCTTCCCTCTCTGCCCTTCCTCTTCCCCCATCCTCTGTTCTCCTCTCTTCTTTCTGCACATACATTTCTCTCTCTCTCCCTCCACCTCCTGCACTGCTCCCAGTAAATCTGCATTTGTTACTCTGTCTCACCATTAGCTCATTCCAATAACCTATCATTGGCTACTGGTCCTTTTCTACCTCTTGGCCTCTTGATCTCTGGGCTCCCAGGGACCCTCTTTTTTCCCCTCTCCCCACAGCCCTTATGGCCTGGGTCAGTCTGGACCCTTTCAGATACCTCTGGCTGCCTCTTGTGTACAGTAACCTTCTCCTCCACCTTAGTTCGGAGAGTCATGTCCTCATTATTTCTTCATTCACATTTTAAAGGTGCATGTCCTTTATGTGTGAGGATACAGATGTCGATAAAGGGGCTATGTTCCAAGAGTTTTCTGTCATTAGAAACAAATGTGCTTCTAGTATTAACAAAATATATGTTGTTAAGAAGAATGTCAGTGTGTCAAAGGTGAAAATAAAGATGATCGGATGATTGCATGAATGGAGACAGAAGGTGATGTATGGATCTCATTATGGCACTTGACAGTACAGGTTACACAACAAATATCTTAAATGTTCCAGTCATAGCTCTCACACAGTTTTACCATTTACTGGAGAGCTTCTTTAAGAATTATGCTGTATACAGGGTTGGTGAAGATCCTTTCCCAATCTGTAGGCTGTCAATTTGTTCTGATGACAGTGTCCTTTGCTTTACAGAAGCTTTTCAGCTTCATGAGGTCCCATTTATTGATTATTGATCTTAGAGTCTGTGCTGATGGTGTTCTGTACAGGAAGTTGTGTCCTGTGCCAGTGAGTTCTAGGCTCTTCCCCGCTTTTATTTTTCTAACCCATTTAGTGTGTTTGGTTTTATGTTGAGGTCTTTGATCCACTTGGACTTTAGTTTTGTGCATGGTGATAAGTATGGATCTATTTGCATTTTTCTACATGTAGATATCCAGTTGGACCAGCACCATTTGTTGAAGATGCTGTCTTTTTTCCATTGAATGGTTTTGGCTTCTTTGTCAAAAGTCAAATATCCATAGGTGTCTGGGTTTATTTCTGGGTCTTCTATTTGGTTCCATTGATCCACCTTTCGGTTTCTCTGCCAGTACCATGCAGTTTTTATTACTATTGCTCTGTTGTACAGCTTGAGATCAGGGAGAGTGACACCTCCAAATGATCTGTTGTTGTACAGGATCATTTTAGCAATTCTGGGTTTTTTGTTTTTCCATATGAAGTTGAGAATTATTCTTTTAAGGTCTGTAAAGAATTGTGTTGGTATTTTGATGGGAATTATATTGAATCTGTAGATTGCTTTTGACAGGATGGCCATTTTCACTATGTTAATTCTACCAATCCATGAGCACGGGAGATCTTTCCATCTTCTGATATCTTCTTCTATTTCTTTCTTCAGAGATTTGAAGTTTTTTTTTTCAAATAGGTCTTTCACTTGCTTGATTAGAATCACACCAAGGTACTATATGTTATCAGTGGCTATTGTGAAGGGTGTTGTTTCCCCAATTTCTTTCTCAATCCTTTTGTCTTTGTTATACAGTAGGGCTTCTGATTTTTTTTTTTAGTTAATTTTGATTCCAGCCACTTTGCTGAAGGTGTTTATCAGCTGAAAGAGTTCTCTGGTTGAATTTTTGGGGTTGCTCATGTACACTACCATATCATCTGCAAATAGTGAAACTTTGACTTCTTCCTTTCCAATTTGAATCCCCTTGATCTCCTTTAGTTGTCTTATTGCTCTAGCTAGGACTTCAAGTACTATGTTGAAAGGGTATGGAGAAATCTCCATATCTGACAGAGGGCTAATATCCAGAATATATAAAGAACTAAAGAAGTTTAAAAGCAACAAAGCAAGTAATTCAATTAAAAATGGGGTACAGAGCTAAACAGAGAATTCTCAATTGAGAAATATCAAATGGCAGAGAAACACTTAAAGAAATGCTCAAAGTCCTTAGTCATCAGCTTGCTGCAAATCAAAATGACCCTGAGATTTCACCTTACACTCATCAGAATGGCTAAGATCAAAAACTCAAGTGACAATACATGCTGGAGAGGATGTGGAGAAAAGGGAACCCTCCTCCATTGCTGGTGGGAATGTAAACTTGTACAACCAGTTTGGAAATCAATCTGGCATTTTTTCAGACAATTAGAAATAGTACTTCCTCAAGATCCAGCTATACCACCCCTAGGCATGTATCCAAAATATGCTCAAGTACACAACAAGGACATTTGTTCAACCATGTTTGTAGCAGCTTTATTCATAATAGCCAGAAACTGGAAAAAAACCCAGATATCCCGCAACGAAGGAATGGATAAAGAAATTGCGGTGCATTTACACAATGGAATACTACTCAGCTATTAAAAACAAGGAAATCATGAAATTTGCAGGCAAATGGTGGGATCTAGAAAAGATCATCCTGAGTGAAGTATCCAAGAAGCAGAAAGATACACACAGCATATACTCACCTATAAGTGGATACTAGACATATAATATAGGAAAAACCTACACAAATCTGTACACCTAAAGAAACCAAGCAAGAAGGAGGACCCTGGGACGATCAATCCTCACTCAAAAAAGACAAACAAGATGGACATTGGGAGAAGGAGAAAACAGGAAACAGGACAGGAGCCTACCACAAAGGGCCCCTGAAATACTCTACCCAGCAGTGTATCAAAGCAGATGCTGAGACTCATAACCAAACTTTGGGCAGAGTGCAGGGAATCTTATGAAAGAAGGGGGAGTTAGTAAGACCAGGGGAGGACAGGCGCTCCACAAAGAGAGCAACAGAACCAAGAAATCTGGGCACAGGGGTCTTTTCTGAGATTGATACTCCAACCAAGGACCATTCATGGATATTACCTAGAACCCCTGCTCAGATGTAGCACATGGCAGTTCAGTATCCAAGTGAGTTCCCTAGTAATGGAAACAGGACTGTCTCTGACATGAACTCTGTGGCTGGCTCTTTGACCACTTACCCCTGAGGGGGAAGCAGCCTTGCCAGGCCACAGAGGTGGACAGTGCAGCCAGTCCTGATGAGACCGGATAAGCTAGGGTCAGATGGAAGGAGAGGAGGACCTCCCCTATCAGTGGACTTGGAGAGGGTCATAGAAGGAGATGAGGGAGGAAAGGTGGGATTGGGAGGAAAAGAGGGAGGGGGCTACAGCTGGGATACAATGTGAATAAACTATAATTAATATAAAAAAGAAAAAGAAATATATGCTGTATAAAAAATCTATTACCATGTTGTAAAACACTAATTTTTATCTGCTTATAGTGTAGCCCTCTTTTGTTAATACACTAGTATTTTAAAGCTCTCCCTTGAAACTATGACTATATTCTATTCCATGTAATGAGTTCTTTTATGCATTACCACTTAGTCCTCAAAATGACCTTATACATGTGGATTATTACCAACGTCCATGAGCCAGATGAGAACATTTAGGTTCCCAGAGGAAAAGTAATTTTTCCAAGGTCAAACACTGAAAAACACATAGACCAGTGAAAGATGCTATGTTCCCTCAGAAGATCTTTCTGTCCCATGCAACGATCTCCATGCTCTGCCCACACAGTAAGATTGTGTCAGTGAAAGAAATGGAGCTATCTGGGGCATTCTGTTATTTCTGGCTTCCTCCCAAGGTCACAGACTCCCACTTAAAAAGAACAGTAGCACCCAGCTCCGTGGCCAGGAGCAGCAGCAGCAGTGAGTGTGGACACAAGCAACTGTGTGACATTCTTGTAGACAGCACTCCTTCTTCCCAGCCTTCCCAACGTGGGGACAGAGGAACAAAGGCAGCTCCTGCTGACTTGGCACTGTAGCAAATGGGACTAGCAGACATCTTCAGCTCAAGGTGACATAAACAGAGACCCACCCCTTCAGGCTTTGATCTTGAACTATTCCCATGTGACTACTTACAATTACAACCTTTCTATCCTGTTCTGTTCCAGTCATTGTGTCTCTGCAGCTGGTATGCAAAGAACAATAGGGTTCAACATGGGTCCAGTTTAGATAGGATTTGGGGAAAGTGTTCAATTCTATCAACATTAGCTCCTTTCTTGGCTGAAATAATGCCACGGGGGGGGGGGGGTGGCTTCCTCTCTCCTCTCTCTATGTCTTGGGCTGGCTTTCTTCAGAGTGAGTACAGACCCCTGGCCCTTTCAGACTACCAATGATCTCCACCTCTTTACCCCTAAGCTTCAGATGCACACAGTCTTTTAACATCCGAAAACTCTGCAAGAAAAAGGATCTTTTGTTCTCTCCTGTCCGGAAAGAGGTCCCCACCATAGCTATGTTCAGGCAGATGGGGCATTTCAAGAGCCAGCTTTGGTCACACACTGCTGCCATGCAAAGAAAGTGTGTTTGCACCAAACCCAGCAAGAGACAGCATTTTCTCAAAGGAACATGTTTTATCAGACGATTTTTTTTTCCGAGGTTTTTTTAGAAGGGAACAGGTGTGCACTACACTAAAAGGGATTGGCAAAGCGGACACACCCACAATAAATAACACTGTTAGCTGAATTAGCACAGAGTGTGCCAAATCCAATGCCAATGGAAGGTGGGGAATAGCTTTAAAATGTTGAGTTTATGGCACCTGTAGGACATTAAAATGAGGTATTTTTTGGAGGGGGGGTCATGAATCAGGAGCATAAAAGAAAGATGAATGTTTAACATTTATATGTTACAATATAAAATTGATTCATGCTTAGGCAGCCCTTAGTACTCACTAAGAAATGAGCCTCAGTTTTCAAATGCGCGTGCGGGGCGGGGTTGGGGAGGGGTGTTCAGTTCATTCGTTTATTCCCTGGGAGTGAGGCCACCCTGAACTAGGTCAGGAGTTCCTGGCTAGTCTGAGCTATAGAGTGAGCTCAGGGTCATATAGTGAGTTCAAAGCTAGCCTGTATAAGAGGTTGAGGCACAGGGTGATGATGATTGTTAAAACAAACAAACAAACAAACAAACAAAAGTGAAGCAGAGAAGAGGAAACTCAGTCCCTCCACAGGCTGAAACTGGTTTATTGGAGCGGTGAGAGCCCCAAACTTTCTGCAGGATACAGACTGAGCTCATGTACACACACGCACACACAAACTACAGGTACTTTTGCGGTTTCACCGGAAGCGGGGTGGGTTGCTTTTGATAACCGGGCATATTGTTTGTGCAGATGGAGAAGAACAGTCAGGCTGGGGCTAAGCAATTCTTTACGGCTAGCGGCTGTTACCACGTACAGCCTGATTCATTTCCTCGTGGCCTGAGGCTATTACCCAGTTTTCTAGGATAAGGGAGGCTGTTGGAGAGGGAGAAGAAGGGGGAGGAGGAAGAATAGGAGGGAGGAGTAGGAGGAGGGAAAAGTGGGAGGACGAAAAGGAAGCTTGGGGGGGGGAATGAATGGAAGAGAACTAATCCTCGTTTAATTTTAGATACCTTCAGACATTACTGAGCACTGCACAAAGTGCCTTTCCCGTACGTCTGGGCTCAGATAGTGGCTCCTTCTCTGAGCCCACCTGGCGAGCAAGACCCGGGGCATGGCGGACTACAACTCCCAGCGTGCCCCGGGGCGGGCTGTGCCGTGGGCGTGGCCTACAGCTGCCACAGCTAGCGGGCGGTACCGAGTGGAGTCGGCGGGGCCGAGCTCCCGGATGTGGAGACGTTGGGGCGGCGGCGTGGGAGGAAGATGGACGCGCTGGAGAAGGGGGCCGCCACGTCGGTGCCCGCCCCGCGCGGACGGCCGTCCCGGGGCCGGCCCCCGAAGCTGCAGCGCAGCCGGGGCGCGGGGCGCGGTCTAGAGAAGCCGCCGCACCTAGCGGCGCTGGTGCTGGCCCGCGGCGGCAGCAAAGGCATCCCACTGAAGAACATCAAGCGCCTGGCGGGGGTTCCGCTCATTGGCTGGGTCCTGCGCGCCGCCCTGGACGCGGGGGTCTTCCAGAGGTGCGCATGTGCGGGAGCAGGGCCCCGGGGGTCGGGGGTCGGGGTCCCCAGGCCTGACCCTGGACGGACCCTGCTGACGGGCACCTGTCACCTCTGGGCTGCGCTAACTGCCCGGAGCTGCAAGGCCAGGGAGGCAGCAGGTGCGTGAATGGAGTCCAGAACTGGGGCTCTCCAGCCTAGAGGCTTCCCTCATCTTTGGGAAAAAAATACTCTGGCTGTGAGTCAGCACAATGCGGAAAAGCTCTCTGCGTGTGTAGAAGTATGACTGTTTTATGAGTGTGAATGGTTTTACCCTACCTCTTGAACTTTAGCCTCACAAATCGACAGTTTTATCTTCGTATCATTTTAGCTTCTACTAGGTCGATCAGGAGTTACAAGTTGATGCCATTCATCAAAGGAGGGAGATAAAAATCCTTTGCCAACAATGAATTTAAATGCACATGCTAGCAGCATCCTAATTGTGTTTAAATTTATTGCTACCTTTTGATGGTTTTTAAGATGATAAATTCTAAAGACTATTAATTCCCCATATTATGAGGGCAAATTTTTCATCCAGCCAACTTTGTTTAAAAATGAGATCGCAAAAGGCATAGATGTGTTTTCTGTGTGTTTTGACCCAAAGGAAGCTCTGGGTGGAGTCAAGCAAATAGAGCTGGCTTCCGAAAATAACACGTAATCGGAAGTATGCTAAGGAGAGATGGGGAAAATTGGGGACTCGGTTCAGCTCAGTAAATATTTCTCGAGCCCCACTTTTTGCCAGACACTTGCAAGGAAATGCAAGACATCCATGCAGCATTCTATCTTTTATAGAGCTCATGCTTGGTTTTCGTGTTTGGATTTTGTTTTTAACCCTCAGAATACAAACTGCAAAGGATTGAGAAGTATGTATAGGCCACAGTGACAAAGTAAAATCTCAACATTTGTAAAGGGAAGACAGCTCAAAGTCATATCGGTAGTACATTGAGAACAAAATTATCATTTATGACTTTTGGGTCACATGTCAGGAAATGACTTTCAAAGTGGATTCAGAAAGGGTAATGGTAAAACTGGACTGATGGTGGCCCAGCACTTAAGAACATGTTCTGTCCTTCTGGAGGACCCAGGTTCAGTTCCAAGCACCATTGTTGGGTAGTTCCCAGCTGCCTGTTAACTCCAGCACCAGGAAATTGGCTACCGTGTTCTGGACTCCACAGGCCCTTGCCCTCACATGTATATAGCCACGACAGTCTTTTAAATGGGGAGTGTAATTGATGGCAGAGATGGCTCAGTGGATAGAGTGCTTGCCATGCAAGCCTGAGGTACTGAGTTCTAATTCCTTGAACCCACTTAAAATCCAGGTGAGGAGCTAGTGCGACTATAATTACAGCAAGACAGGAAGTGGAGAAAGGAGAATCTGGAAGCCTGTGGGATGGCCAGTCTGTTTTACCCAGTGAACAACAAAAGACAGACCAGTCTCAAGGTGGAAGGTGAGGAGTAGTACCTGAGTTTGCCCTCTGACCTCCACACATGCCACGGCAGTCATGTCTGCACTCACACACATAACACAAAGGGTAATTTGTACAGTAATTAGGCTTAAGAACAAAAGATGAATCTTTTGTTTAGCAAATGCTAAACAACCTACCCTGTGACGGCACAGCTCTGTCTTGAGCCAGGGTTACAGCAGTGGTAGGAGCCAGTCCATATGGAGCCATGGCAGGGGTAGCCCACCGCCCCTCTGGAGCCACCAGCCAAGGCACTGATAGGAAGAGTAAAGCTTATTGGCCACAAGTCGGCGGGTGGAAGATGACGGGCTGTCACCCCTGTTCCATCTTAGCAGAGGTGGCACAGTGAAGCATGCAGGGCTTCTGAGGAGCCGGCTTTAGCTCTGGTCATGTGGGCGCTGGATGGCCATCTCTTTCCATGGTTGATGATTCTCTTGATGTTCTGACATCCAAGTGTTAGCAGGCACTCCTGATCCTGGTAAACTTGCAGACAGGTGACTGATAGGAGGTGATACCATTGACAGCTGTCTGTGACAGCTTCCCTTACCTTTTACAGGCAGGGCCATCCTTATTGGTTAATTCTTTGGGGAATTCAGCAAAGCAAGCAGTGAACAACATGCTGGCTAGTCCAAGCCAGGGTCTGTGTTGTCCAAGGTGTTCTCTGTCTCTGTGCTTCCTGGCTATCATGAGGGCATTTCTACTCCACTGTGCCCTCTCCGCCACGATACTCTGCCTCACCACAGGCCATAGTGTTCTAGTCAAGCAACTATGGAAAGCCCTCAGAAACTGAGCCAAAATAACTGTTTCCTCCAGTTTGAAATGTCACCACAACTACCACAGCAGAGCACGCTCATGTGTGTGGTATCAGATGAGATCCATTCTTGCACAGGGGTGGGGTGCTCTGTCACGATAATCTTAGATTTCTTGTTTCAGGATAGGCTCTTTCTGATGTCAAGGAGTGTCATGAGGACCATCTGCCTCTCCACACATGACCGTAGCCTCTAGCAGCTTAAGGCCATATTCCTAATCTTGGTCCCCTTCTCCTGACAAAGCCACCTGAGAAGATGCAGACCCTCCAGTAGAATGGACCATTTGTTCCAGAGAAATCATGATGGGCTCATAGACCCTAAGCTCCCTCTTACAGAGTGAACTTAAGACGTTTTCAGTCGTAGAAACTTTCTCTGCCCTCTGTCATAGGAGCGTACAGCCTGGATCTGTGCCTTCCCTGTTCAGGTGGTAACTTCTCTTTCCTCAGCCCCTGTGGGAAGATAGACCTTGCTGGGCATGTTGGGCTTGAACTTGCATTTGTGTCTCTAGTCATGATGACAAGCACTTGTTTCCCGACCTCACTATAAGCAGCAACTCATAGATCCAGACAGTCCGTTTTGTGGCCTAACTGAACATCACTCATAGATCCAGACAGTCCGTTTTGTGGCCTAACTGAACATCACTCATAGATCCAGACAGTCCGTTTTGTGGCCTGACTGAACCTCACTTGTTGCCTCTCCCCTGCCTGTCCAGTCTTTTGAAATGCTTCCTGCTTCTAATTTCAGGGTATTGGAGTCCAGTTTCTTCCTTATTGCAGTGGCTATGGCAAACAGCGTGCCCTTTTTATCTGTGCTAGTGTCTGTGTTTGTTGATTTGCAGCACTCATGTCTTTTCAAGCATAGATAGTCACGTCTGCTCACCTTTAATTTTAAGATCCTCACCTTCTCAGACCCTATCCCTGACTATGTTAAGTAGAACACAGTGCCTGTTAGTTCAGTTAATCCCGCCTCATGAATCCACTGATGGCCCTAGCTGAAGTTCCATGAGGAAGACTGAGGAGCAATTACCAAGTGAGGGGAAATTGTCACTTAAAGACTCAGCAAGTAGTAACCAATAGACATGGATGATTTTGTTGGGAAATTCCTGCTTCTTTTTTTTAATTGAAATGTATGTATGTGGGCTGGTGAGGTGGCTCAGTGGATAAATACACTGGCTACTAAACCTGAGAACCTGAATTTGATTTGTGGAATTCTCATAGTGGAAGGAGTGAATGGACTCTTCCACACACAGGCATTTGTGTGACCCCACCACACACACATACACACACACTACATACAAAAGGTGAACACAAATACGCATTCACCTACCGAAAATCCCATAAAGAGCTTCCCTGTGGCAGTATAAGACGTGAGCTCTTGCTGGTGCTGTGTTTCTTTAAGCTGCCTGTAGGACCTATAGCAATAACAGCAACTAGGGGGAGTAAGCCCCCTGCCCTGTGCCAGCAGCTTGAGCATCTGTCCACATCTGCCCTCTCAAACCTGTACCATGTGACCTCACTATTCCTGTCCCTGCCTGCTGTGGGCATTCTCTGTGGGGACCTGTTACTACTGACTCGGTAATGGGAGGGCCAACACTGCTCCCGTCCGTCTTGGCTGACGCACTCTGAAAAGTAGTTCTGTACTGCCACCTGTGCCCCAGCCTGGAGCCAGCAACATGGGGCCGTGAGGATGTCGCCTCTCTGTACCCCACATTTCCATCCACAGGACAGACCTGACTAAGGACTCTCAGCCCTGACGTGACTCTGACAGGGTTTCTTATAGAGCAGTCTGGCTCTTCCCATGGGCCATGGTTCCCTGTGAGTGGGGAGTTAGTAACCCTGAGAACGCCTTTGGTCCTCACAGTCCTTTGACTCTGAACGGTTAGTGGGAATGTGTCTTTATTCTGTCTTCCAGCTTTCAGCAGACTGTTTCTAGACAGGGCCACACAGTATGTAGTGCCAGTTTTGCAGGCCAGATGGTCTCCATTGTAACTTCTCAGTTCTGAGCCTGTATGTTGTAAAAGTGGTCATGTCGCTACATGAACGAAGGAACGTGGCCGTACGCCAGTAGAACATTACACACACAGTCTGATGGGGAAACACCATCCTACTCCTTCTGGGGAGCAGTGTCTAGAGCCTCGATTAAATGTATAAATTGGGATTGAACTGGCCTCGTCGGACCCCTGGAGGACTTTGGGACATCTTCCCTGTCTGCAGCTCTCGCCTGCCTTCCTTCCTTCAGCAAATGCTTAGGTTAAGAGCATAAGGTAGAAACATGGTCGCCTGATGCCTGCCTTTTGGGACCAGAGGAGACTGGAGGTTGAGATTATCCTGTTCAAAGCCATGCTTTGGCTCAGTGGTGGCAGATTCCTCAGGCTGCACATGATAGAAGTTAACAGATCTTTTCCAGATTGCTAAACTCTCCTGCTAAGTCAGTCAGCAGTCCAAACCCAACTGAAGAACATGTTGATTAGAAAACTGTTCCTTGTGCGTGGAAGACCCTGGATTTTCAACCATGTATCAGTGTCATGTGAGCGAATCTGAGAACAAGTTGATCTTTTGAATCTTGTGTAACATTTTGGTGAAAATCAGCATACGCTTTAGTTTCATTTCGAAGCCTGTGGGTTTATGATTCATGAGGGGGCTGTGCTCTCTTATCATCCTTGAAAAGACATTTTGTGGTTCAAAAGAACTGTCACAGGCACCGTGGCTGAGACTCTGTATGTTGAGTTAGGTGGAGTGTGACTTCATTCCAGATTAAAGCCTTTGACTTAGACCTTGACATTTACTGTCCTCCATTGTTTTTAGGCCTGCCCATTTCTGACAGCCCCCACCGAGGAAAGAGCTGTCCCCTGACCCCTTTGGGAGAGGCCCGTTGTGTTAAATGTGTTGTGCGCTGTGCTCCTGTCCCAGTGTTCCTGTCACGTGCACAAAGCTTTCCAGTTTCCTTCCCAATTTAAGGAGCCAGTACACAGCACTGTTACTACCTATCCTGTTTCAGAGCTTCGAAAAGCTAATGTCTTTTTACCTCTTCTGTGTCAGATGGTTCATTATTTTTTATTTTAATTTTTATTTATTCATTTTACATCCCAGTCATAGCCCCTTCCTCCTCTTCCCAGTCCCACCCTCCATCCCTATTTTCCCTATTCCCCTTTCCCTACTCCTTAAAGAAGGGAAGCCCCTGGTCCCAGCATATCAAGTCGGACCAGGACTGAACGCGTGCCCATAGCCATAGTCAGACCTACAGATACCGCCACCTTTGCTGTGCTGGAGCCTTTGCTGCCCCACTTCCTCTCGCAGGGCGTCCAGGCACCAGTGTACACCAAGCTGGGAGAGGTAAGGCACAGCCGGATGGGAGTCCGAGGGATCCTGGTCCGGCTGGGAGTGCAGTGGGGAGAAAGCCTGCCCTGAAGACGTTAGTGTTACAGCTCTTGTTGACGATATTTGTTGAAACAGCTCTCTAAGACAGTATTTATTGAAACAGCTTATGTGTGTTTAATTGGAGGGGATAAGGATATAGATGAACCTTGGGGGAAGTGGGAAAGGATTCCAGGGTGGGCACATATCATTAGTGGGGGCCTGGTGCTGGTGATGCTCTGTTTGCATGGAGAGGAATCCCAGGTGCCAGGCTACATGATGGCCTTGAGAATTGCAGAGTTAGGGGTTTAGGGTCACATGCACCAGAGCATGCAGGCTCAGAACAGGGAAGGATTGGTCCTTACTTCTGCCGGTCTCAAGAGTGGGATATTTGGGATTTGGACACACGCACCTCACTCTAGTTCCATGCCAGATTCCCTGGTGGCGTGGTCCACGGGCCCCACACTTTCACTCAACATTTCATTCCTTCATCAAACACAAACCAAATATCTATTAGACCACAAGAACGTTAAAGGGTGCGGGGGAAGGTAAGACATTAGAAGGAGCATGGACACATTATTGGTTCTCTCCCGGATGGTTAAGTGGGAATTACAGTATGGGCCTGTCTCTACTGAAAGGCCAAGGCCAAGAGTGTGAGGAGACAGACTGCCCCACATCAGCTGTCATATTCCAAGGTCCAGAGTGGTGCCCGGGAGAGAACAGACCCCAGCAAACATTTCGGGGATGAGGAATGAGAGAAAAAAGGGAGGGAGACAAGCTGACAACCTTTTTTTTTTTTTAATTTATTTTCTTAACGTTTTAAAAAGATCGCTGAAACCTTCCCTGGTGAATCATCCCTCAGTTTTTCTTCAGCTGTAAACTAGATGTGTGCCTTCACCTTGCTTCATTTTACTCCATTCTGCTTATCCCCCTTTTCACCTGCAGGTTTAAGATCCAGCTTAGTTGCTTCATTAGCATTACTGTTTGATTGCTCAGTGGGTGCTAGGAGACTTGACCATTCACCTGTAACCCTCTTGTTTACCAGGCTTTCTTTGAGAAAAAACAAAGCACATTGGGGCTTACTGACTTGATCCTTTGATTTAAATCCTCAATTGTGGGTTGTGGTGGTGGTGTGTGTGTGTGACATGTGGGTGAGCAGGGTGCACAGAGGCCAGAGGAGGGTGTCAAGTATCGTGCTGTGTCGCTCTGCACTTTATTCCCAGAGACAGGGTCTCTCACTGAGGTTGGAGTTAGGCTGGCAACAGCCAATTGTCCTTCACAGTTCTGGGTTACAGGCTTACCTTGCAGACATGCCTGGCAGTTTTTTTCCCCAGGGGGCTAAGGATTTGTCCCAGTGTTTGCCTAGCAAGCACACTCACCTACAGAAGAATCATCTTCCCAACCCTCAAATCCTCTTTCTACAAATTCTGATCAGAATATGTGAAATTAATAAATGAAATCCAGAGGTTGAAAGCTTTCCCTTCTTTCTTACGTGATCTTGGACATATAGTCTTTTTCTCTCAGTGAATATTGAATGAATGGGACAGAAGGAAAAGAGCACATACATGTGACTGACTCCAAATCTTGAAAATATCTGCATTCTAACATGCCTAAAGCAATGTGGCTCAAGAAACATTTATGCCACATTTATATTTCTAGACATGGGAGTTTGTGAAGGCTCAGCAAGCAGGGCTTCGGTAGAGACTAGCTTGTCCCTGCAGAGAGGCGCTATGCTCTGGGTCTTGCTCTTACAGAGCCCAGATAAGCAGCTGTGCTGTGGTGACTAGAGGCGGGCGTTCCCCAGCCAGTGCAGCATGACCTCCGCACCATCAGTAGCGGTTGCTCAGATATCCACACACTCACTGTTGGAAAAATAAAGCTGGATTTTCTGATCACTGTGAACGCAGGTCGGGATATTTACTCTCTTCTGAGCTTAAAACTAGTTCAGTTAGTCAAGGCCAGTGTATTTCTACACACATATTAGTCTCCTGTTTGTTATATTTGGGGTTTAAATTGGCAAAATGAAGTAGAATCACCTTCAACTCACTTTAGATTTGACTTCTATTGATTTCTTACTTATTTAGTCTGTGACCATCTTAAAAATATTGAGTTCATTTTTCCTAGTTAATAGAATTGGGAAAATCATAGAATCTTGAGCTACCTAAATAATAGTTTATTGTGTTGCTTTTATTTTTACATTGCTTTAGATCTTTATGTTTTTGTTTACTTTGGTATTTTGGGGTTTTTGAAACAGGGTCTCCCTATGTAGCATTGGCTGGCTGGAACTCAGGGCCATCACTCCCACTCTGCTTCCTGAGCCTTGAGGGTCCAGGCATGCACCATGACGCCTACAGTAATATTGCTCTAGTTGTACAGAGCTTCTCCAGAGCCAAGCTGTGCGCGTTGGTACAGAGCTCTGTCTTAACCCCTGGCAGTGTCTTCTGGTGACATGGCTATTTAACTTTCTTTTTATTGTTCAAACAGTGTGTGGGTTTCAACAGACCATGATGAAATTGAAAATGTGGCCAAACAGTTCGGTGCACAGGTTCATCGAAGAAGTTCTGAAACGTCCAAAGACAGCTCTACCTCACTAGATGCCATCGTCGAATTCCTCAATTATCACAATGGTACGTGCTTGACGCTCGACTCAGGTTGTGTGTGATCTGTAGCTGTGCTTACTGTCACGTGAGACTCGTGCTAACATTTCACTTAAGATCTCAGTATCGCATGATCGCCAGCACAGTGCCTGAGCCTTTCCTTTCTGTTGTCTGCAGAGGTTGACATTGTGGGGAATATCCAAGCTACATCTCCATGTTTACATCCTACTGACCTCCAGAAAGTTGCAGAAATGATTCGAGAAGAAGGATATGACTCTGTCTTCTCCGTTGTGAGACGCCATCAGTTTCGATGGAGTGAAATTCAGAAAGGAGGTAACCAGCTCCTTGCACTGAATCTAGGCTTTGTTTTGTTTTGTTAATGTAAATTCTGTTAGCCAAAGGGAGGGATCAGTAAGAGGGCTTGGTGTGCAGCTGCAGGAGGCAATGACAGGAGACTCCAGCCTAAATCTTGTTATAAAGCAAAATGGCAAAAGCCAAATCAGTTCTGTTTCCCACTCTTCAGACATTCCAGTCTGTGCTTCTATTAGCTTGTGAAGCAGATGTGTGAGTTTTCAGAGCAGATACTTTTGTGTTTATTCCTAGGCTGTCAGCCAAACTCCAGACAGCTCACACCAGACCCTCCATACTGAACTAGTGCAGTACCTCCCCAGGAGACCCTGAGGTTAAAGTGAGTGCTGTTAGAGCCAGTTAAATAAACTCAGCACAAATTTAGGTTAAAGAGATGGCAGATCCATAAATAAATGCCACACATCTTAAAGAAGTTGGGAGTGCTTAAATAACCACTTCACTCACCCAGAGTGAGTGCTGGGGACTGCTGGTTCATCTTTCCCTGTGCTGTGACCCTTGGGAGCCTCTGGGAAGCAGAACACTGCTGGTGGGTGGCATCTAAGCTAGGCTGGCACATCTTGGGCTCTTTGCATTCCCTGTTTATCATAGCTGCTAAACTCCATCAGTTGTGTAATCAGTGTGTCGCATGTTCCCTGTGACATTTCCTATGCTTGTCACAGTAGGTGTGCATATCCAACATGGCGGTCCTACTCATGCTGGAAGTACTAGCCATGCCAGCATAGAGTGCATACCACAGGTGAATGGGGAGATGGCTTGGCAAATAAAGCATTTGCCACACCGTGTAAGGCCCAGCATTCTAATCCCCAAAACCTCTGTAAAAGGTGAGTGTGTGTGGCAGCCTTCTGTAGTCCCAGTACCTGGTAGATAGAGCCGGGGTTCCTGGGGAAAGTTGGCTGGCAACTGTCGCCAGCCTGTAAGCTCTGGGTTTGAATGAGAGAGACAGTTGCATAAAATAAAGTGCAGAGAGATGGAGGAATTTAAGGAGGATGAGGCAAATGTTAGGCCTGCACTCCTGGGCACCCCCCACCCTTCCCACACACATAGCTCATACATGTTTGACCATCATAGACCTGTGCACGCACCAAATCAAGGAAAGAGTGAACACCAAATTTCTGTGATTTAGTGTGAATTAAGGGTCATGGCATCTTGTTGATAATCTTACACTTACTGCACGATAATTATTTCCTTCTGGCTCTGTGGCTGCCCTCTCCACAGCGAGGAGAGGCTGTGCTCTTCTGAGCACACCCTGCAGCAGGCTGGTGCCCGTGTGAGACCTCCTCAGATGCCAGTCTTGAGATGTTTCCTTTGTCCTTCCTGGAATCTATTCCGCATTAGTTCTGAGTATTCCTGCTTGTGTCTCTCAGTTATGAGCAGTCCCAGCTGGTGTGTGCTAGGGTGTGCTAACTGTCTCATCAGCTTGTTGCTGCCATTGAATTGCTTCAGGATTTGGGTTTGTGTGTTTGTTTTATTTTAGTTTATTTTTAGGAATTCCATTTCCTTTAAAACTTCCATTTTTCTCCATTTGTAAGATTTTTTAACGATATCTTTGCTGTCTTTAGAATGTTCATGGCAGGTTATTGGGAAGTTCTTAGAATGTTCATGGCAGGTATTGGGAAGTTCTTAGAATGTTCATGGCAGGTATTGAGAAGTTCTTAGAATGTTCATGGCAGGTATTGGGAAGTTAGAATATCCATGGCAGGTATT
>CM053761.1:5679169-5707900 GCA_028658305.1 Pachyuromys duprasi | reverse complement strand
TAGAATGTTCATGGCAGGTATTGGGAAGTTAGAATGTTCATGGCAGGTATTGGGAAGTTAGAATGTTCATGGCAGGTATTGGGAAGTTCTTAGAATGTTCATGGCAGGTATTGGGAAGTTCTTAGAATGTTCATGGCAGGTATTGGAAAGTTAGAATGTTCATGGCAGGTATTGGGAAGTTTTTAGAATGTCCATGGCAGGTATTGGGAAGTTCTTAGAATGTTCATGGCAGGTATTGGGAGTTCTCGGTGCCAGTTCCAGCGTGTGTGTCCCTTTCTCTGAGTCATTTCTCCTACCGTTTGTCCTCCTCAATGTGACCCTCATATTTCTGCTTCTCTGTGCGACTCATGGTGTGCCATGCACCTGCCATAGACGTTGGAGTCCACATTTCCCTCAGAGAGGACTTAGCCTCTTCCCTGTGAGTCACAGGGATAAGGGACGGTGATACAGGGAGAAGATGCACTATACTCTGCAATCCCAGTCTGCCCCTCAGTGAAGAGCCAGTTACAGGAAGGTCATGTAGTCCAGTTGGCCCCTACTCAACCATTAAAGACAACCAGCACACAGTACTGTACAGACAGGACAGGAGACAGCAGGACAGGAGACACCAGCTCAGGCTCTTGCCTAGTCTTCTCGGCTGTCCCCTGTACAGGGACTTGGTGGCGGGAAGACAGTTGTGTTTCTTATGCCTGACAGTGTGTAACCCACATCTGTGAGTCGGAATCTTTCCTCATTTTCATGCAGCACAAACCCTCTGCTCGTGGCTCACCTGTCCTCGTGTTCCATAAAGTGTCTTTTAGGGGAAGGGCTTATCCTGGCCTGTCTTATTGAGTTCTCTGGTTTTTAGCCACCTGTCTACACCTCTGTTGCAGGTTGTCTGAGGGCAGAGAGCCTCCTCCATTGCAGTCTCCAGAAACTTGTAAACTGTGCTGCCAGTAGCCAGTCAAACATATTTGCTGAATTTCCCTAAATTATGTCAGACATTAATCGAATGGAACAGAAAATGGTTAGTAATTGATAGAAGTTAGTCATGGGAGCCTTCACATACCGAAGTGATAGACCAAAGTAAAAAAAAGGATTCTGAAGCAACAACAACAGCATGTATATGTATGCAGACCTGAACACATACACACGTACGTACGTATGCACATGCATATGTGTGTATGTGTATATATATGCCCAAGAATATACACACACACATGCATATGCACCCAAACACATCCGAATACACAGAATCAGGTGAAACCCAGTGAGAGGAGAAGGGAGTCTATTGCCAGCAACAGCCTCACTCTTCCCTCCATCATGCTTACTAATGTCGACACTGCTGGGCTTCCATTATCAAGATAGCAAATGTTTATTTTGTCTTTCATATATTTTAAACCTCAAGTAAAAATGTGTAAATATTTCCACTGGTATAAGGCTTTGGTAAGGGCTGGGGGTGTAGCTTGGTTGGCAAAGTACACAGGCCCTGAGTTCAGGTCTCAGCAACCCCTCACCCTGGTATAGTGGCACATGACTGTCATGCCATCCATCACTCAGGAACCAAGAACATCAGAAGTTTAAGGTCATATTCAGCTAAGTAGGGAATTTGAGGCCAGTGTGGCGTCAACACATGCGCGCACACACACTTCAATGATTTAATTGGAACGTCCTTAGTTCTCTATGATAAATCTGTGAAAACAGTTTGTAACCGTGTTGGATAAATGCACACTCCCTGTATTTCCGAAGCTGGAAATAATGAGGAATGGACTTGGAGTTAACTACAGAATGATACTTTATGCCGAGTCTTGGTCCTTGGGAGCTAGTCAGCAGTTGCCTGCATGGCCTGCACAACCACAGTACTTGCATAAATCCCTTAAACATGAGTTTCTCTGAATTCCTTCTGAATTCTTTCTGATGTTAACTATTTAAAAGCAGAGACAGATCATTAGGAATGTTAGCGGTTGTCCCTCGAGAAGTGTTAGTCCCATTTGTGTGTAGACACAGATGTCTGCATTCTGAGGGGATTGTTACTTGTGTGTTTACAGTTACTAAGGGAACAGTGTCTGTCCAAAGTAATGTGACTACCTTGCTTTTAGTTCGTGAAGTGACAGAGCCTCTGAACCTGAACCCAGCTAAGCGGCCTCGCCGGCAGGACTGGGACGGAGAGCTGTATGAAAACGGCTCGTTTTACTTTGCTAAAAGACACTTGATAGAGATGGGCTACTTACAGGTTTGTGTGTTCACTTCATACAGCTCTGAAACCATTCTGGGTTGTGCTTTGGAGTTATGGGGGAGAAGCTTGGTGTACCATTTCCTGAGGAGAGGCAGGGTTACCATCGGGCTGTTGTCCTTCAGCCCCAAGGTGATTTTGTGGTCCCCAGTAAATACCTGGGTAGTCCATTCAGCTGAACATCGAGATTAAAAAAAATGGAATAAGGGCTGAGAACCCACGGTGTCCAGTGATCACTTTAACCCACCCACTTGTGTGTAATCCATGGTAGGTTACAATTAGACGGTAGCTGTGCAGTTCCATAATTTCTACTACTTTAAAACAGAAAACACCCAGCTCAGTAGATCTGCCAGCACTGACCTGGTTTTCTGGAAGGCCAGCTCTGTGTCTCGGTGTCACCTTGATGACACTGTACTGTGTGCTCATTGGCTCACTCACTGCTCTCATTTTGAGAGGACTGGCTGTCTCTCATTCTTAGAGTCTACGTGGCTGTGTTGCATACTTGAAATTTGGCTTATTTTCATTATAAATGACAGGCACTATTTCAGTGGGCTGTGGAAAACCCTATGTGGGTTACCTACAGCAGTCTGTACAGGTGCTGAGGAACCTAGCATTCCTACCCCACTTTTCAGAGGTTTCAACTGCAGCTCTGAAAATAAAATAAGAAGCTGGCTCGGGTGTTAGCCCTGACTGCTCTTCCAGAGGACCCAGGTTCAAGTCCCAGCACCCACATGGCAGCTTATAACCATCTGTAAGTCCAATCTCAGCAGATTCGGCACCCTCTTCTGGCCTTCTGGGGCACAGACATAAGTGCAAACAAAAGACATTCTATATACAGGGACCTTGCACTGTACACAGACTTCGAAAACTCATTTGTTTGGTTTGAACTTTTCAAAATAATCATCATGGGTATGTTGCTCGTTTACTGAATTATTCATTCTCTCAATGTACAGCCAGATTCTAGCTGCGTATAAACAAGTGAACATCAGGAAAGCACTCACAGCATCTCTCCTGTCTTTAGGGTGGAAAAATGGCATATTATGAAATGCGGGCTGAGCATAGTGTGGACATAGATGTGGACATCGACTGGCCGATTGCAGAGCAGAGAGTTTTGAGGTAAACGAAGGAAAAGGGGCTGGGATGGCCGTGGAGCAGAGCCTCACATGTTTACCTAGCCTTCTAGACATTGATTTGAGATAGTGTCTGTGCTCAGGTCTCTGGAATGGTGTGCATACAGACACACCTGCAATGGCTTCCTCTTGGACTGGGAGGTGCACTGCCTGGCTAGGGAGTTCTCACACTGCTGCAGCGTGCACAGGGAAGTGAGCTTCAAAGTCTGAGTGACCCAGGGCCCTGCTCTGTCGATGTCCTGGACCAGGTGAGCGCATAAGGAGTGTTGATCTGTACTCACAGCTCTGTCTTGGTTTCTTTTAGATATGGCTACTTCGGAAAAGAGAAGCTGAAGGAGATAAAGCTTTTGGTTTGCAATATTGATGGATGTCTCACCAATGGCCACATTTATGTATCAGGAGACCAGAAAGAAATAATATCTTATGATGTAAAAGATGCTATTGGCATAAGTTTATTAAAGAAAAGTGGTATTGAGGTATGTGCTTCCTTAGTGTAATAGTGTGTGCCAGATTCTGACTCAGGGTCAGAGAACATTCCAGTAATTGGGAGATTAAGCCAGACCTGGTGGCACAGACCTGAAACCCCAGCTACTAGGGATCATGAGTTCAAGGGCTGACCATGTAACTCAACAACACCTCGTCTCTAGATGAGAAAGGGGCTGGGCTGTGACTCGTGGTAAAACACTTAGCATACGTGGAGGATACTTTGGATCCAGCCCGTGCGTGAAGAGCAAAGTTAAATAATTACAGTTCCCTGGAAATGTCCAGGGTGTGGCGCTCTGCAGCATGAGGTGCTCTTTCCTCCGAAGCAGCCGAGCTGCAGGGAGCTGAGGTGTGTCGCCTCCAGAGGCGGACCACTCGCTCGAAGACTTGAGTCTTCAACAGCTTGATTTATCATGGAGCCCATGTGTTCCCCTCTGCTTCTAACAGCCCACTTCTTTTCCAGGTGAGGCTTATCTCAGAAAGGGCCTGCTCCAAGCAGACGCTCTCCGCCTTAAAGCTGGACTGTAAAACGGAAGTCAATGTGTCGGACAAGCTGGCTATTGTGGACGAATGGAGGAAGGAGATGGGCCTGTGCTGGAAAGAAGTGGCCTACCTCGGTGGGTCATTCAGGATCTGCTTACTAGCAGCACTAACCAGAGGGAAAGTCCCCAAACGACTGTGGGGAAGCAGATATCTCCTCAGCAGGGGGAAAAGATTAGGATAGTCTGGGCAGTGGCCAGAGTTCACTCCCTGGGATATGCACAGTAGAAAGAGAGAAATGACCTTTGAAAGTCATTAAACCTTTAGCCCTTTAACATCCACATGAGAGCCCTGACTCATGTCCTCCAACACACACACACACACACACACGTAAATACCCATCAGAACAGCTGTTCTGAAGGCTGCCTTGACAGTTTGTGTCAGAGTAATCTAATGGGAAATCTCTAGCACATGCTGTGGAGTGAGGCAGTTAGCAGTAAGCTGGAGGTATCGGGAGTGTCAGGTGGCTTAGGGCTGCTGCAGATGGCATGCAATCTCGGCAAAAACACCTGGAGTTTCTTATACAGGAGAACAGTTTTTACTGTTTGTTTTTTACCTGCAAATTCCAATTTTAAGGAAGAAAAACTGGGAAATGTGCCAATGATGGAGAGAAAAATGAGCCCACCTAACACCCCCAAAAGCAGCGCAGGCTCACAGTGGATGCTGGGTAGCCTTTGAGGACTGTGATGGCATCTGTGTTGATTGACATGTTCAGAGGAGTATGAGATTTTCTTGTTAGTGTTAAGCAGATATACTTAGCAGATCCCTACTGTGTGCATGTATGGAACTGCTTGCTAGAACCATAAGCATCACGCTGACAGCTAACAGCCTCATAACGTCAGCATTGTCAGTATTAAGAAGAGCAAGCTGCTACAAAGCACAGTGACTTCAGATCATGCATGAAGCACATGCCACAGATCACACCAACCTCAAGAAGATCTCATGATCCTGTTGAAGCCAAAGGCAGGGAAAATGCAAAAGAACATTTGTTACAGAAAATGGCACACATGTAATTCAGAGGATCCAGATTATCCGTGAGGCTCCAGGGAGCTTCTGTGACTGACTTTGCATATTTATAAAGAGCAAACTAAACAAACATTAGAGAAAGAAACAAAAAACAGAAGGCGTCACATCATATAGGAAATATGTCATTTATGTAGGCAGAGGCCTACACTTAGACTTCAGAAGGCATTGACAAAGGAGGAGAGGTAATCATGCTGGGTGGTGCCCTCTGTTTGCATTTAAGAAAATGTTCCTGTGGTGAATATGTGTGGCTTGAACCACCTCCTCCCACTCCCCGTCCCAAAAACACACAGTTAGGAAGTACAGAATCTTTCCTAAATGTTTACTTCAAAATGCAAGTAGTGTTTCAAAAGGGCACGTAAATGTATAAAAACACATTCCAGGGCTGGAGAAATGGTTCGCTGGTTAAGAGCCCTGGCTGTTCTCTCAGAGAACCCAGGTTTGATTCCCAGCACCCACATGGCAGCTCACAAAGATATGTAGCTCCAGTTCCAGGGGATGCGGCGCCCTCTTCAGGCCTCCAGTGGCACTGCATGGTACATAGACATCCGCGCAGGCAAAACACTCCAAGTACATCTTTTAAGATTCCTTAACAGTCTCAGTGTTCTGCCAGGCATGGTGGTATGTGCCTGTAGCCCCAGCATGGGGAAGCAGGAGAAGTGCAAGCTCAAGCTTGCATCTCAACTGCTCTCATGAAAAGAATTTAAAGAAGGATTATATAGGGTAATGCTGGCTTTTCATTTTATCTTCAGTGGAAACCATTCAGTTTAGTATATTGAATTGCAAGGCAGACAGCACATGGGTAGCAGCATTTTCTTTTCTTTTTTTAAAAAATATTAACATCTAACCTCCCTGGGTGGCTTTAAGCTACCAGGACAGAGGCTCCCCGGAAGAGCTAGGCCCTCAGGATGGAGGGCTGCTTAGGGAGTCTGCCCTTCCCCAGAACTTGCCGTGGCCCCATCACACAGCGCCAGTGAGAGAAGCAGCTCTAGTCTTGTCTTTCTTAGCATTGACCTGTGTCTGCTCACTGACCAGAGTCCGCAGTTCAGCCAGGTTGACAGCTGGGCAGCAGCTCTGGTTCCTCTTTACGTGGTGATGCCTCACACCAACTTCCCCAAAGTTACCTGGATGGTATTTGTCGAAGTTGGTCCTGTGGTGACGCCTCCAGCAATCCCATGGCCTCCTGGGTATTTGTGGTGCTTAACGATGTGCCCATGACCGTGGCTTCTGAGGCCCCAGAGCCTCAGGTCCTTCTCAGTCTGGATGGCATGGCAGCGGCAGAAAGAAAAGATTGCAAGTATTTTCTTGTTGGTGTTTTATCTGAATCCAGCTGGTAGTTATGTCCAGAATGATGACTCTGTCCTACTGGTGGCTTCTGGTGTGTCTTCTAAAAGAGGATTGGACAAGGCAGGCAAAGGGATGGTAGAGTTTTGTTAATGTAATTTAGTATTTATTTTGGTCCTTTCAATATGGTAGCTTTCCTACAAATAGTATGACATAGAGGCCAGATAGAAAAGGAAGGGACTTGTATTAGCAAAATGCACCATGTAGACTTAGTTTGGCCCGTGATTTGTAAATTTCCTAAATGAAAAAGACAACTTAGAAGGGCCTGGAAAAGTAGCTTCAGACCTGAGTTCAGGTGCCTAGCATCCATGGAAAAAGCGGGGCATGGCAGCCAGTCCTGTGCTGGCAATAAGAAAGAGGAAATGGGCAAGGTCTTGGACCTGATTGCCTAGCTAGTCTAAGGTGTCTGATGAACTCCAAGTCCAGCAAATGACCCTGTAATAAAAAAGTAGATGAAGAGCTAGCAAGGTGCCCCAGTAGATAAAGACACTTGCTACCAAGCCTGATAACTTGAGCTCAGCCCTGGACCCATAAGGTAGGAGAAAAGAACCAACCCCCACAAGCTGTCCTCTGCCTTCCCTGCACACACCAAATAAATAAGACCGTGTCTGATAATGACAGTGACGCCTGGCCTCCATACACACGCATACCTACATACACAAAATGGTAAGCTTTAAGATAGTTGGTCATATTTGACCATAATAGATTATTAAAGTGTTTTAAGGAATCATTTATTGTATAAGTTTAATAACTGTTTTTCAATTAGATGCAAATGCTTAACAGTTTGTGAATAAAGGCAGGGGGGGTGGTGCCCACCTCTAATCCCAGCACTCTGGAGGTGGAGCCAAATCTGTCTGGGAATTCCTTCCACACTCTACCCCCAGGAAAACTAGGGAATAGGGCATAGAAAGAAGTAGTGATTGGCCAATCTAAAACTGATAAGCATACCTGGGATCCTTGCATGTATTTTATTTTCCACTTAACAAGGTTTGCATGTATAGTTCAGGGACACAATTTCTGACAGCTGTGCACAGCAGGTAAAGGGTTTGCCCCATTGCCCTCCACACCGCGTTCTCACTTGTACTTAAAGCTGTAGTTTTGTTCTGATTGTTAGTGTTCCTACTGATGTTACCGTTACTTACCGGTTGTGGGTTTTGCCTCAGTTAGCTGGAACATTCTACGTCTCTTTCATATTGAACAGCATCTGTCTTGCTCACAGGCAATGAAGTGTCTGATGAAGAATGCCTGAAGAGAGTGGGCCTGAGTGCTGTTCCTGCCGACGCCTGCGCCGGGGCCCAGAAGGCCGTGGGGTACATCTGCAAATGCAGTGGTGGCCGGGGAGCCATCCGGGAGTTTGCAGAGCACATTTTCCTCCTGATGGAAAAGGTTAATAACTCATGCCAAAAATAGAAGCCAGTGCAGCATGGGAGGGGCGGAGCGCAGGCTTCTTCCGCCACTTCGTTTTGTTTCTGATCAAGTTCCCTGGTGTAGTCTGCAGACACGTGATCTAAGGTGTGAGATCCCTTACTCTTCAAAGCTGAGTTTTCTCAAATCATTGTTCCAGAGCCCATGAGATAATTATGTCTGCTTTCCTCTTGGTACAAGGTAATTACTGAGGGATCGACCTAGTCTTTCTCAGACTTCTAGTGAATACAAGTCAGACATCCCAAACAATCAACTTTGTATTGTACCCTGTCAAACTGTGTTTGTGTGGTTTTAATGATAACTGGGATTTTATTTATTTTAAGGCAGTGTGTCTGTAAGACCCACCTGTCTTAATAAAGTTACAGTTCACAAACTTGATGAAGTTTTTGTACTGTAGAAGACACTTTCTAGGCATTTCCTTTAAGCTCTTGCTGTATAGATTCAGAAACAAACTGTAGATTCAAACTTGACTGGACGCCAAGTATGAAACATAGTGAGTATACTTGGTATGTAGACACAGAGAGAACACATAGAGATTTACATATCTTCATGCCTGTACCTATCGTATACTGATTTAGAGAAAGCAGAGTGAACATTAACAACTATGGCTGAAACAAGGCAGAATGAACATTGGCAGCTACGGCTGAAGAAATGCTACCATCATACTAGGCTATCACTGTGACCCTGTAGCCTTTGCAGATGTCCCCACTGGATTCCAAGAGCTAGGTGTCTGCTCACAAATGTAGACACTTAACAAACAGGCAATGCTGACAGAGCATTTACAGCTCTTCCCACCATTAAAAAAAGAAAGTCATGTTAGTGCTACCCAGAAGTAGGTCCTTCTTGCCCACTGTGTAGGCAGCATTTCTGTCACGATGGATCTTCAGTTCTGAGTCGTCCCTAGAAGGCAGGCACTAGTTAGAGGAAGAGACAGGTAGCTTCATCTTCATCTCCTTCCCCTTGTTCTTACTTTGCACTTGACTTCCTCTGTAGGCCACTGTGTGTTCTGTGGCCTCCCCAGTTCTCACCCCAGGTTCACATCTAACCTCAGCGCAGGTGTGTTGAACTGATTGCCAAGCCCTGGGCTGTATGTGAGCTCTGATTGCATCCCAGACTGTTCATGGAACAAGCCAGAGCCCTGGACTTTGTCTGTGAAGTTTCTGACCCCTTGTAATAAGAAAGTGGTTTAGGTGGCTTGCTGGCTCATACTTAGCACTCAAGCACTTGGGATGCCGAGACAAGAGTATCAGGAGTTCAGTGCTTCGGTGGAACACCTCAAAACCATGATTTAAAGCAAGTTAAGATAGCTTTCCTCAGCTCCTCCATTCAGACAGCAAGCTTTGAGTCTGATACTGACAGCCCACATGAGTGTTTTTTTCTAGGTCCTTTGTTCACATTTGATGTTTATCATTTGCAAAATCTTCTAGTAACTCTGTGCTGACCACAGAAAAAGCCACTTCAGTACAGACACACTTCCGATGACTGTGGGTTGCCCCATTTAGTCAAGGTTTTGTGTTGTTTCCCGACAGTGCCCTGTTTGACCTGTTGTTGAGTCCCGCCCATATCAGCATGATGTATTCGTTCCTCAGAAACATTCTCCTTCAGGAGCTATGGTGTGAGAAAATAAATTACTCTAGGGTTCTTGTCCTGTCATCCAAAAGTCTGTAAAAGGCGAGAGTTCAGCTTCACTGTGGAAACTAGTACTTATGTTTTCATAGATATAAATCCTGATCAAGATGCTGTGTGTTCAGCGGTGGCAGGCAAGAGCTTACAGGTCACCACTCACATCCTCCTGACAAAAAAAAAAAGGGCCAGGCAGTGAAAGTGACACTTTTGGAACTTGTCTGAACAGAGCAACCCTGATTCATGCAGAGAAACTCAAACTTCCCAAAGCATCACAGCCAGATGCCATGGAGGGGAACTTTAGTAGTATCTGATAAGGCTAAGTGTGAGAAATGCCTGGGGGCTGCCGGCAGGCCAGCCAGGTGCTAGCAGGCTCTGACGCGAGCTGAGGATCCAAGCAGAGAATCTCCATGGTCATAGGCAGAGGGGCAAGGTAGCAAGTGGGACCCCTTTTTCCTCCCTAAGACTGCACTCCAGTGTGAAGGGCCTTGCCCCTCCGCTCAGGAGAATCTACAGTACACAGCAGAGAAGGCATCAGGGAAGCAGACTGGGAAGTCTTCTGGGGCAGCACCAGAACCATGGGAAGAGGTCCTAGAGGAGGCCTGGGCCAGCTTCCAGAGCCACCACAGAATGCCTCCAGCTTTCACTCTCACTCCTCAGACATTCTCCAAATCCCCAGTCAGGTAAGGGGGTTGACATGTAAAACACATACACACTCACACACTAACCTTCAAGCATGCTTTCTCTTGGGAGAAACAAAGGGAAATTCCCTGGGGCCACAGGCAAGAACCCTTGAGTTTTATTTCCCTGGTATTCACAGCTACAGTAAAGATATATCCCACTCCCAGCAAGATTGACACAAACATTTCTACTGAAACCAAATTAGTTACAGTCCCTAAATCCCAGTTTAGTCCCTAAAGCCTGGTTTTCTACAACAAAATAGCAAGTCTTAACAAAAGGCAAGAAATAGCTAAATCTAAAGAGACAAAGCAATTGTGGTAGCATGATTGCTCAGGGATGACACAGATGTTTATATTACCAGACAGGCAATTTAAAACAGCTGTGATTAGATGCAGACAGGTGACAGGAAGCTATACAATGTGCAAGACCAGATGAGTAATGTCAGTATAGATTCAGTAATTGTAAGGATGGCTTAGACTGGCCTTGGCGGCCACTGCCTGTCATCTGAACTCAAGGCTAACTATGGCTGCATTGGTGAGATTATCTTAACCCCTGCTGCCACCCAAAAATGAATTAAAATGAAACACTAGAATTCAAAGACATAGTGTCAAAAAAAAAAAAAAAGTGTAACCTAGATGGGGATGTAAGTGGAATAAATAGGACAGAAGAAATTCAGGAAGCAACAATGGTCAAAGATCCTCCCCAGATTAATAGAAAACCTTACAGGAATCCACAGGCTACAGGAAGAACAATGCAGAATGAAGATTATTTCAGGTGTGCTCCGTGGAAGCAAGAGCAATGGTATCTATTGCTTGAATTTATAGAAGAAAATGGAAGCCAACCTCAATCTCGACAGTTAGTGGAATTTTCATTCAAGAGAAAAGACCATAAAATGAGCTCACACAAAAAAGGACTTCGTTGCCCAGAAGAGGAAGAGGTCATTTAGAAAGAAGAAAATGCAAGAGGTAGAAACTCAGAGCTATGCAAAATACAGTGGAGAAAAATCAGTGAAGGTAGAATTATTTGCCCTTAAAATGATAGCTCTGAAGTGGCCTGTGCAGTGTACAGGATGATCACCGTGTATAGATGAGTGAAGCAGCTGACTCGAAAATGGGAAGGATGTGGTAAGGAGATTCATATTCCTACAAAAAGGAGTTATGTGATGCTGTTTAAGGATGTTTTCAGATTATTTTTAAATGTACATGTTAAACCTGGGGACAACCACTGAAACATACTTGCTTTAAAACTTCATATGTAGCCAGGCGCGGTGGCCCTCACCTGGAATCCCAGCACTTGGGGAGGCAGAAGCAGGTGGATCTCTGTGAGCTCGAGGCCAGCCTGGTCTCCAAAGTGAGTCCAGGACAGCCAAGGCTACACAAAGTCTGTCTCAAGAAAAACAACCCCTAAAGCATCCAGTATGTACACGGGCTGGAAGGACGAGCACTTTCTGCTCCCCAGCAGGTCCTGGAGCATTCCCAGCAGCCACAGTGGGTGACTCAGTATGAACCTGCAAGGTCAGCTTCAGGGGAGCTAATATTCTCTTCTGACTTCCACTGGCACCTACACACATGTGCACATACATATACACTGATATAGACACACATTTTAAAACATAAAAATAAAATGAATAAATATGGAGGATATACCAAGAGAAGAGCACTTGGTGGGAGTCCACCTTACCTTCTGGGGTGTTGAATCCCAAGGCCTTCCAAGCAGGGCTCTGGTTTCACCCTCCCCACCCTCTACACTGATGATAGCACCCCAGAGAGCTGAGCACCAGCTGTGTCCCCTACTTCCTGCCTGCTGTAAAGAACTCTTTCTTCACAGCCGGTTGCTCCATATTCAATGTGTATTTTAAATGACAAAGATTAGAAGAGAAAGCCTATCTGTTTAGTATCACCATCTTGTTCCTAGGTGGTGGATGTCTCTCAGCCTGGAGGACGTGTGCTTCTCCTGGGAGTTGCCAATAGACAAGTCACTTGTGGCTTTGTCCACCCGAGGCAACTGGCTTGCTTTTCATACATGCTCAGTGACTATGTGGCTATGTATCACTGTTGCCTGACTTCTGCAGACCATAAAAATGGCCTCTGTATATCTTACTTCTTTTCATCCACATAGCTCAAGAAGAGAAGTACTTTCCCTCTATTTTATAGATGTGGAAATTGAGCAATAGACAGCAATAACTACCAAAGGTCAGACACTAGGTGGCAGCTCTAGAACATACCAAGGCAGCAGATGGAAGACCAGTCAGTCTTCCTCAGAGACTGCAACATCCCCACCACCTGCCAAGCTCTTAAGTAATCATTACTTATGATTAATAATTGTTCAAATACATGTGCCAGCCCTATCCTGGACTGACAGGTGTAGAACCTGGGACTTGGGTCTAGGATTTTGCTCATTGAGAAAAGACTACTTGGGGGGCTAGAGAGATGGCTTAGTGGTTAAGAGAAAGGTCTACTAGCCAGGCAGTACACACCTGTAATCCCAGCACTCTGGGAAGCAGAGGGAGGCTGATCTCTATGAGTTCAAGGCCAGCCTGGTCTACAAATCGAGTCCAGGACAGCCAAGGATACACAGAGAAACCCTGTCTCAGAAAACAAAAAACAGAAACAAGAAAGTTCTACTAGGTGATCTGTGCACATTGAATTGCAAGAACCCTTTAGTTAGAGGAGTTGGGCTCTGAAAGCACAATAGGGTAGGACCTGGGCTCAGACCATCCTATGCCCTCTTTATTTGTCACTATTCCATGACAATCTTCTTTCTGGCTATCAGTCAACCTCAGACACCTATTTCTACCCACACTTGTAGACTCACACCTGTTTGGATGTGAGCCTGTCATTAACTTGGAGGGTCCCAGTGCAGACTGCCACGTTAGTATTTCCAAGACATACAGTCCCTGGTGTCCACTCTAAAGGACTCTAATCTCTATGTGACCTACAAAACAGCAGGTTTGTAGATCGCATGGCATGCATCTGCAATCCGAGCAGCTGAGAGACTGAGGCAGAAGCATGGAGTTCAGGGTTATCCTTGGCTATATAGAGGGTATGTGACAAGCCTTGGCTTCATGACACCCTGTCCTCCAAACAAACAAGTCACAAGCTCATTCTCATACATGGACTTTTCATGTCTACTTAGCAGAAAGCCTGATGCTCTGGCAGGTAGAAAGCAAGCCGTGAAAGTAAGGACAGGATGTCACTGAGGAATGGCACCACTTCGTGACTCCCTGGCCTGTCCTCATTCCCCTGTCTCTGGGGAGGCTGTCCCCCAGGAAAGGAACTCAACGTAATGAAAGGGGCTGGCTTTCCCAATCCCTAGCCACTCACTTCACAGGGAAACAATGAAACGCTCAAGTTTCTTTTCCTTGAATTGTGCATCTGTCATTTGTTATAGCAAAAACGTACGTTCAGACAAAGCTTTGCAAAGTGAAACAGGATAGAGGCTAAGGGCTTACTGGAGCCCACCAAGGCCCATCTGTCCAGGGGAGGCCCAAGTAGTTCACTTCCCAGTTGCCCCCCACCATAATTAGCCCTCCACTTGATTGGCATCTTGGAAGGAGTACTGTGACAGGCTTGTCACCCTCTGGCCTATTTGCATTCTGTTGGATGCTCAGGGGGGTTCCCACAGGTCTTAGGAGTCTGGGGGCGGGGGGGGGGAACATCACTTTAACTCACTGGCTAATGAAGGCTCAAAACTCAGGAGCTGGGCATGCCAAACAGGATACAATTGACCTTCATTAGAAATGATGGAAGAAAGGAACAAGTAATATTAATATTAATAGCATCTTTTTGCATAATTGTCTAAAGGAAACATTTCTGTGTGGGGTGAATAAACTGTCCCTTTCCAGGCCAGGCTGTGCCACCTGGCAAGGTTTAGCTGCCTACCCTCATTTATTTTAATTACAATACCACTTGGGCCAATTACTCAGAAATATACCCTCTCTCCACCAAAGCCTGACTAGATATCAGAAGGTATTGTCCTACAGCCTGGCCGAATGTCCCCTCAGCTGTCAGTGCTAGTGAAGGATGATTTAAATAATGGAGAGTGCCTAAAACCCACTATTTGCTTTTCTCTATGGGAGCAAATTTATGCAAAATAATATAAATCACTGAAATAAACAGCAAACTTGATATAAGACAAAACCATGGTTTTATAAATAAATTAATAAATAGATGTACACATTCGTATTTGTCAAGTTATTGATTGATGCAGGATCCGACCCTGTTACTATTTATAGCCAGAGAGTCTCCTCTTTGCCGCAGAGATAATGGCGATAACAACCAGATGCTTACTCAGGGTTAGTAAGTCCTCACTGACATTGAAAACTTGAAACTACTCCTGCATATGTTTCAAAGACACTGAGGGGAACCCCAAAACCTTGTGGTATCGATTTACCCAAATCTGTTTGCTGTAGTTTTGAGATGACAGCCCTCATACTTTTAGAGAAGAATCATCCAGATTGTCTTTATCTAAATGGAGCACGACAGTTGCCTCTAATTAGTTTCCTAATTGGCTACTTGTGGGGTTTGCTAGATTGATGGCTCATTGGCTCCTGGGTCCTGGAGCTTTTCATCCAGAAAAGCCATGGGAGCCGCTTCCCTGGCCTGCTCTGCTGGCTGAGAGAATTCCTCCTGGGTTTGAATCTGTACATTGAGAGCTGCATGCATTAATCCCTTTATGAGAAGAAAGTGAGAATCAATGGCGTGAACATTGTCTAAATGCAGCATGTTCCCCTTTGACACTGATTTTCAGCTAGTTGATTTTCATTGGTATTTTATAAATGTGTGAAGAATATTGCTATCTGATAGTTTCTCGTAGCACAAGAGTAAATTGCCAGAAAAAGACAACGAGGCAGGAACGATGGCTCAGTCAGGAAAGTGTTTGCCACATAAGCTCGACAGCCTGAGTTCTGACACACAACATGCATAAAATTCCAGGCACAGCTGTGTGTTCTTGTAATCCCCACCCGGAGGAGACAGAGGCAAGAGGACCCTCGTCCCTGGGGCTCATTGGCCACCTAGTCTTAATTGCTGAGCCAGAAGTTCAAGAAAAAAAATCTCAAAAACAAGATGGAGGAGATTGAGAAAGATACCAAACATTGATCTCTGGAACACACACACACACACACACACACACGACTGTGCACATACAAAAGAACTTTAAAAATACTTATCATATGAATGCCATGGTACCTTTCAACAATTTTTGATACAGGATCTCACTCTAGCCCAGGGTACTCTTGAATTCACTCTGAAGGTAAGGTTGGTCTTGAACTCAATACAAAATTCAGCCTGGGCTCAAACCTGGCAACTCTGCTTCAGCCTCCAGAATGTTGGGGTTATAGGCAGGCAGCGCCATGTCCAGCTCATATTCTTATGAATTAATTGATCTTTCTGTTTGCATTTCTGTTTGAAGGTAAATGATTTCACTGCAGTCAGATTAGATTTTCTTAGATACTGTAGACAGTAATTGTGTGCTACACACCTCAAAAAGCTAGATGAAAGGGTTTTTAAATGTTTTTTGACACTAAGAATGTATAATTTCTCACCCAATTACACAATGTAAACACTGAAACATTGCTTGGTTCCCCAATAATACATACACTCTTATGGTTCTATAACAGTTAAAATGTATCCTGTTTTTTTAAAGAATATACTAATAAACATTGAAAAGCAAGCACACATAGTGTTTTGTTCATTGCAGAAAGCATCCCTCGCGCATTCCCACGGGCTGTCCAGACACTCACAGGAAAACTGGGAAGAATATCTGGCCCAGTGGGATGGAGCTCAAACAGCAAAGAAGAGAATGGATGGTTTAAATGCACACGTGAAAATTCAGCGAATATAAAAACCAGATTCCTGTGGGTTGCTGTGTCAGAGCTGAGCTTCCTGAGCATAAGAACTGCAGCAGTCGGGAACTCAGGCCCATGCTTGTTGCACGTCTCAGCTACTACACTGGGGAGGGGCTGGTGAAGGAACAGCACAGAGGCGGGGGGTTCTTAACTAGCAAGGGCAAGAGATGGAGATTTACCTATCATACAAAGCCAGAATGGGGCTAAGAGTAAGAGGGAAAATTTGAAAAAAAAAAAACAAAAAAAAACACCAGCGAGTCAGTGGGAGAGATAAGAGTGGAGGGCAGGAAGTTGAGAGTGTCTGAGGTGTGCAGAAGGCTTTCAGTGGTACACAGATCCTGCTGTGAAGACAGCCAAGGCCCTGAGCTGTCCGAGGACCCCCTAAAGGTGAGCATCTTTGAGGTTCAGGAATTCCTCATTAGCTACAAAGCACGCACACAATAAGGCAAGTGAAGAAGAGAAGCAGCCGCCATGGGAAGGCAGGAGGCACCTCGGGCAAAGAAAAGCCTGTTAAGCTGTTCTGTTGAACATGAGGGAAAATGCAAAGGAGCAGGAGAGCACATCTGGAACTTCTGACAAGGGACCAGCCTGGTGGACACAAGGGCTGTCAGCGGGCACAGTGTCCACGGACTGCAGGAACTGTGTCCTAACCCATCTCATCTGATACAGGCCTGGCCGCTTCTTCAGTGAGCCAGGAAAGACGCAAAGAGCAGCAGCGGCACGGGCGGAGGCTATTAGAGTCTACTTTCTCAGGCTGCTCTGCCCTCCAGAAGGCGTGGTTACAGCTCGGGAGTACAGCATTTGCAGGAAACTGCTCATCGAGGAGGAGCCTGCTTGTCTCTGAAATCACAGCAGCACCAGGGATATTTCAGTTGGGTTTTGTCTTCTATGATGCAAAAGCCATTGTTTTGTTTCATTTTGTTGGGACAGGGTTTTTCTGAGTTCCTGGCTGTCCTGGGACTCACTCTGTAGACCAGGCTGGCCTCAAACTCAGAGATCCTCCTGCCTCTGCCTTCTAAGTGCTGGGATTAAAGGTGTGTGCCACCACCATCTAGCTGCCGTTTTTTCATCATTGAGAGACAATCCTGAGTGTTGCTTATTGGTGGCATTCAGTACAGAATTCAGTACATTGGTGCAGAGTGCTTTGATTAAACTTTTCCTAGACAGCCATTATGTCCTGGGCCTATCACCCGAATGCTTGGGAGGAGAAGGCAGGGCAACTGCTGAATCCTAGACAGACTGAGCTATGTGTAAGGCCCTGGCTCTACAGGAGCCAGGGCATTAAAAACTAAAACCTAAAATCAACTCTAGTCCTTTCCTGGGCACGCAGCTAAAGGATCCTATGCCAACACACAATAGAGACACCTGCACACACACATTTAGTGTCACACTAGCCATTGCAGGTTATCAAGTCAGCTTCCACATCTGCTAACAAATGAACAGATAAAGAAGATGAGGTAAAGAGACACAGTAACACATAATGACATTCTATGTGTAGCGATCCTAGTCACCATCTCTGTTGCTGTGATGAAGCATTGGCCAAAAGCAACTTGAGAAAGAAAGGGTTTAGCTCTGCTTGCAGGTTAGATGCCATCATGAAGGGGAAGTCAGAGGAGGAACTCAAGTCCGAACTTGAAGGCAGAAAGGGAAGCAGAGGCCATGAGGAATGTGTACTTCCCTGGCTTGCTCAGCTACCTTCCTCATAGACTACAGGACAACCTGCCCAGGGCGGCATCACCCACAGGGGGCTGGGCTCTCCTGCTCAATCAGCAGTGACCCACAGGCTTGCCTACAGGCCAGTCTGAAGGAGGCATTTCCTCAGTGAGAAGCCCTCTTCCCAGATGACTTCAGCTTGTGTCGAGTTGTCAGAAAACTAAGTAGCACCCTATTCACTGACCTGCTTGTGCACACAGGTCACTTCTCTCTCCTCTGCGGTGGAGCCCCTCTGTCGCACCCTCAGCCTCTGCCAGGGCGAGGCTTCTCCGTCCCTTCCCGTCTGCACTTTCTGTGTGGAGTATTCCTCTCATGTGCCCACTCCTGAAAACCTGCAATAGCAGTGGTTCTCCGCCTCCCCCAGGCCACACACGACCCTCATGCTGCGGTGACCCCAAACCAAACTATTTCATTGCTACCTCTCAGCTGTAATTATGCTGTTATCAATTGTAATGTAAATATGCGTGTGTTACAGTGTAAGTATTTTGAGACCAGAGATTCTTTTAACGTCATCCTCTGTCTGTGACACACACAAAACTGACTGAGCAGGGGCTGAGGGTTCAGATTCTCGGTTACATCCTCAGGTTATTGGCCGTCAGCAAATTCTTATCAAAACTGAATTACGGCCTCCCAAAGTGACTTTATAGACCTAGGAGAGTAAATTACAATGACATGTTTGCCTTGGTTATTTTAACTTCAGCGGTCATTTTGGTGCTGTGAGGAGATAGTGTGCCCTTACAGGACTTGTTATTTGCAGAGCTCTCTTCCCTTCCGGCCTCATCCGTCTCCCCAGCTGACTCTGAGGACCTTTCCTCCCCTGGTCGTCAGGAGCAGCTGTGAAGCCAGCTCTGTGGGGTGGTCCTCCAGCTCCAGAGGAAAGGCTGCACCATGATCACCCTGCTTTGTCCTTCAATAACTCTTTACTTGAAGAGGGAAATGGCTGAAGTCATCCATGAGAAATGTTATTTTGTAGGTAAGGATTGCACGAGGTCAAAAGGAATGCTCTTTATTTGTAACAAGTGCATGTGTACAGATCTACGCAAACTGAACTTCTTGCTGAATTATAAACTTACACCCGAAAGACCCCAACAGATCTGACACTAAACATTTACATAGGTTCATAATACACTAGGGTATGAAGATCAAAGAGTTCACTTGAACTTAGCAAATCAACCTCCTGCTCTCAGTTCAGCACTAAGAGCTCTACACTACAGCTCTGACTTCCCCGAAAGCCTCAGCATGAACACTGAAGTAAATTCCCTGAGATTTCGTTACAGTGCCCTCTAGTGGAAACCCTGGGGGAAATACACCTTACGACAGCGGCAGAGACTGGGATTAGAGTTGGGCGTGAGTCTGGAAGAGAGCATGCAAACTCAAAATACTACAAAGAATCAGAGGCACCAAAAAATTTTAAGAGAAAAGTTCAATTTTGAAATGAGAAAATTTATAACCTAATTGGGGCAATAGTAAGAAAATACAGGCATGTGCAGCCATGTTCAGTTTTCATGTTCCCAGTGAGTGATAGGATCCAGCTGTTAGGCATTTCAAGCTTGATGCGATGCTGTCTGTTGTTATTGTGATTTTGGAAAGTATTTCTCACTGACACTTGGAAATGCTGAGATTAAAAACGTTGAGATACAGGCCACGATTGTCAAAATAGCAGCAAATAAAAATTTTCTCAGGCACGGGACTTCATCTGCCACCTCCTTTCCTTGTCAGGGCAGCTCTCGAGGGATTTGCAGTAAGGTGCTTTTCCTGCATAAGAGCTACCCCTGGCTTCTCTGAACATGCTGAGTGTGGCTACAGAGTTCAGTAGCTGAAGAATTTTATGCCTTCTTTTATTAATAATTTTCTTCTGTCACCAATATGATGCTAACAGTCTCCCTCTTCTTGAACTATGAGTTTCTCGTGGAGAGAAACACCTGCTTTCCACATCAGTGGAGAATATTTAATGTTTGCTAGGCACCATGCTGCAGAGTGAAAATCAGCCCATTTCCCGTCTGCACTACACATACGCCTTCAAGCATCTTCCCACTTCGCTGCTTTTCATCTTCTCTGTGAATAGCTCATCAAAGACTCTCCTCTGCTTCGGAGTGAAGTAGTTTATCCAATCACCCACCACTCCTGAAAACACAAGAAACGTATCAGGCAAGACTCAACCTAAATCCACAGCACTTCCAGGAGAAATCTGTCAGCTTTGTAATCAAATGGGAGTGTTTGGTATCTCCTGGCGATAAGATGATAGGGTTATTTTTCACCTGCCTCTTCTGTGTTTCTAGCTGATGGCTGTATATTAATTGCCACAGTTTACAATTATTTATTTAAAGAAAGACTTAAAATATAGAAATGTATTTTTGCTGGAGTAGCCAAGAACATCCTACTCTAAATGAGGCAAAAGCATAAACGAGGTGATGTGAGCACAGTTCGTGTGCTTATCTCCTGTGCGTGCCCAGCGGAAGTCAGGCTGAGAGCACATGGTGGCAATGTGCAGCTCACCTTATTTCCAGAAACCCTTTCTATAGAATTAGCAATCGGGCGGATAAACAGTTTTCGATGAAAGGTGTTTGGTGATAAATGTACATAGCCTAGCAGCCTCTCTTAATGTAAAACATGATGTTTCTCAGCCTCTCAGAACTGCCTTCCCCACTTCTGTTCCGCTCCCCTTGTCAAACTCGAGGCTCGGGTCCCATCCCTTGGATCTTTCTGTCTGAGGACCAATGGCACATTATTCTCTCTCTGCATTTGTTCTCTGTGTCTTCTGTTTGTAATTCCCTTGTAAACCTTTTCAGAGCTGGGGGCATAATGCATTCTTTGTGTGTAATCAAGAGCTAGGCATCTTAATGTCATGTCTTCAGAAGATACACATGGCTTGACTGCATGCCGACATGTCACATACATAAAAGAAATGCATTATAGTCTAGGGGTGGTTTCTTTTTTTACTTTTTGTGTTTCTTATTAAAAACACAGGTGTTATATGATTTTTTAGGGTCATATTAGGTAGTTCTGGTTGGCTTGGAATATATGATGTGGATCAGGCTGGCGTCAGATCTGCCTACTTCTGTTTCCAGAGTACTGGAATTAAAGATGGGAACCATCATGCCCAGTCCATATGAAAAATTAATATACTGGTATTATATTAAGATAGACATCATGACCCTGAACTCAGAAAACTGTGTACTAAAGCTTGTTCACCGTTTGTCTCTTCTAATTTGGTTGTAGGGCTTATTTGTTTTATATGTATAAGTGTGTTACATCAGTGGATCTATTTACTAGGAGCCAGTCTTCTATGCTGGCATTAATGCAAAGAAAACATGCACAGGTAGGACTCATGTGTTGTCAGTTACAGGTAGCGGTGACAGGGTCTCATCTGGGCATGTTTGGCAGGTTACAGCCAAGGTGGGGTGGGATGGAGTGGATGGCCGTCACAAGAGAGCATCACCCATGTACACTCCAGAGCAGTTACTGCTTCGGACTGCTTTGTGAACAGGACTCTCAAAGGATGATGGGACCAAGCACCTCACTACAGGACCTCGGAGCTCCGCCCTTTCTCACTCCTGTGATCTCTTCCCTTCTCTTTGCTCCTTTGGCCTTGCTAATGCACTTTTCTCCAACCTCTGTCTGTCCTCACTGCATTTCTTCTCCTGAATCCCTCCTAACTTTTTTCCATTCCTGCCTCTCTTAGACTAAGACATCATCTTCCTCCTCCATGCTCACTCACAGCTCATGGAAGACTAGCCTTTCCTTCTTTTCTTTCTCTTGTCAAGCCTTCCCACCCCCTCCATACTCATGACTGTGGAAATTGCTCAGAACTAATGAATTATTGACAGGTTGCCTTGTGTGGCCCTGGCTTTCTGCCTGATTCTGGTCTCTATCTTTTCTCAGCTCCCCTTGGGCTGCTTCATTCTCGTGGAAATTAGAGTCCCCTGAGAGCCATCTTCTGCCATTTGTGCCACCAGCTCTTGGCTTTCACCCAAATGACTCTGCCTCATTCCACAACCTGCCAATGGCGCCATGACTGACTTCTCAACTCAATTTTATGCAAGCAGGACTCCTGTGGCTGTCCCAGGGGTCACTGACAATGTTTCTTACCTAAACAGCTTATCAGCATCTTGCTCAGTTCTTCTGCCCGACTTCCACTCTCTGCTAATCATGTTTATTCTCTGCCTCTATCACTTTACAGCACACCAACCTCCTTGTGTCAGGTCCCTTCTTCAACTAGAGAGTGAGTTAACCCAGAACCATAAAGACATGCATGGTCTATACTCACTTATAATAGGATATTATCTTATAATACAGGATAACCATATTACAATCCACAGACCTAAAGAAGCTAAACAACAAGGAAGACCCTAGAGCAGATGCTTAATGGAAGACTAGCCTTTCCTTCTCTTCTTTCTCTTGTCAAGCCTTCCCACCACCTTCATCCTCGTGGAAATTGCTCAGAGCAAATGGTTAATTGGCAGGTTGCCATGTGTGGCCCTGGCAATTAGAAGGGCAGATAGAGTAGACATTGAAAGTGAAGAGAGGGAAGAGGATGGAGCCTACCATAGAGGGTCTCTGAAAGACTCCACCTAGCAGGGGCTAGAAGCAGACGCTGAGACTCTCAGCCAAACTTGGGGCAGAGCACAGAGTGGAGAAATAGAAGGACCTGAAGGTCCTCAAAGAGACCAACCGAGCCAACAAATCTGAGCCCAGGGGAGCCTGTAGAGACTGATGCACCAACCAAGGGCCATGCATGGAGAGGACCCAGACCCCTGTTCAGATGTAGCCCATGGCAGCTCAGTCTCCATGTGGTTCCCTAATATGGGGAGCAGGGGCTGTCTCTGACATGAACTCTGTTGCCTGCTCTTAGAGCACTTTCCCCTGGTAGAGTGTCCTTACCAAGCCACAGAGGAAGAGGATGTAGGCAGTCCTGATGAGACTTGATAGGCTGGGGTCAGATGGTAGGGGAGGAGGACTTCCCATTTCTGTGGTCAGGGGGAATGGGAGGTAAGAGAGAGGGAAGGTAGGACTGGGAGACGAGGGAGGGAGCTACAATTGGGACATAAAATGATTAAATTATAAAAATTAAATTTATATAAAAAAGAGGCTTGGAAAAAGATAGAGGGGGGAAGGGAGGAGGACTTCTCATGAAGTTTAAGCTCCTAGCACCAATGTCTTCTTATCTCCCTCATTCTGATTCTCCCATGTCCCTCAGCATCACAGTGCACCATTTCATCTTTTAGCAGGTACTATGTGACTCAGCTGTGGTTCTGACCCCCTCTCTCTCCGACATTGGCTCTCCCTGGAAGGCATTGTTCTCCTATCATTTTCATTACCATTTCTCAAACTTTTTGTCCCATATCTCCTGGGAGCTCTCCTCCTTTATTGGAGGAGCATGAGCCCCACACCCAACCCACACTCCTAGTCACAGTTGCTTGTGCCGTTAGCATTGTGCATTTCTGTCTGGAATATAGATTTCTGGAGGAGAGCTGCTGTGTTTTATTCAACATTTACCTATTAGTTCCAGAATTAATAGCTTATTAATATTTACTGAGTTGAATGCTTGCTTTCTTAGCCTTGGTTTTATGACTCTGCATAAATAAGACTGAACTATAACAATATAAAATTTACAAAATTAAGGTCATATCTGTTTTACATATGCATTGGTAAATGTTTCCTGCAGGGATTATATCCAGTTGGGCCAAAAAGGGGGAATAAACATTTGCTTTTTAGTAAGAATCATGGATGAATATATAGTTAGAAAACATTTTGCCTTTGTACATTGTAAAACATTTCTCCTATATGTAGATTAAAAAGTGTATACACCCCAAACAGTTCTAGGTGGTGCAGAGATCGCTCAAAGGTGAAGAGAACTCTCACAGAGGACCTGCGTTCAGTTTCCAGCACCTACATGGTTGCTCACAACCATTCAGCTCTAGTTTTAGGGTATCCACTGCCATCTTCTGGCCTCCCTGGGCACTGCACCCACACGATACAGACACACACGCAGGCAAAACACTCTGGTTCTACATCCAGGTATTTCCCACTTGCTTCTAACTCAAACCTGGAGAATTATTGGGGAGATTTAGTACCTTTTCTTGTATTTGTATGCACACAAGCCATGTGTGGTTCATTGGGAAGCTAGAGGAAGTATAAAGATCAGCGAAAGCTTTCAGCACAACTGCTGTCCTCCCTCTGTACACAGAGGGGACTGCTTCCAGACTTCTCGAAGGCACCACGTTCTGAGACACACGTTGCTTAGATAAAGTGGCATCTGACCTCTCCTTATCTGACCCTGTATGTAACCCACTCACATCCTCCCGTTGCCAGTAATCAGCTCTGCATCACTTATTACAACCTCAATGCCGCATACTCAAGGCTGCTATTGTTTAGGAGATAAGGAAGATGAAAGTCTGCACATGCTCAGTATGATCACAATTATCTTCTTTCAATTATTTCCAGTCTTCATGGCTGACTCCCATGAGGGAGATCCTGTTGAAACTGAGAGCCAAATGCACAGTCCCCAGTGGAAGCCCGAGGTGCAGCCACCTCCTGCCCACATACCTTTTCTGAACACCAGGTTCCTGTTGGTAGTGAGGGCACAGATGACATGATTAGGATCGCAGTTTTCTTTGGCAGCATTGCTTTTCATCTCACTGAACGATGTATTCCGGGCAATCTTACTCATCTCGCTGTCATTCACACTGATGCCAAGGAAAACACTTACTTTCTTTAGGCTCTTAACAAAATCCTGAGCAATAAGAAAATTAAGTAAGTGTGACTCTGATCTAAACACCAATTCATTCCTCTTAATTTTAAAGCAAAATTCATCCACTGTTTTGTTTGTTTGTTCTTGTCAGGGTCTACTGGCCGGTCTGGAACTCACTATGTAGACCAGAGTAGCCTCGAACTCACAGAGATCTGCCTGCCTCTGCCTCCTGCTGGGACTGATGGCGTGTGTAGCCGTGCTTGGTTTTTGTCCACCAAGTTTTAATGTAATCGGTTTCAGCGGCTGAGCCACTGGAGACTTACTTTCTTCATTTCTTCATAGAATAGGAAGAGGATGTTTTCATCTTTTTTGTGTTCTTCCCAGCTCAGGACATGATCAAACCAGGAACCATACACAACTGGAAGAGAAGTGCATTTTCTCGTTACTGTTTAGAGTGACAGCTGCCCCTGCCTGGCCTCTCCCTGGAAGCACTTGCTCACTAGTCTGGAGAGAGACTGCTCTAGGCTTCCACCTCACCGCTGTTGGGGGAGGGGGGTGATGCTGCTGGCCACAGCTTTTCGCAGTCATATGTGTGGGTTTTTTGTTTGTTTGTTTGTTTGTTTTCTCTTATTTCTAGTAAATAGTTTTTAATGCCATGAAAAGTGGCAGCAAAATAAAAACCTATGTTTTTCTCAATAATTGCATTCTGAACTTTTAAAGCTCTTCTAAGAAAACATTAAGGATCAGTCATTTTCTTTCAAGTGACATTCATAATTTCAGGCTTTTATCACAAACATTTATAAACATTTTTCTTGAGCCTTGGTCTCACTATGTAGCCAGGGTAGTTCTGAGAGTCATGGTAATCCTCCTGCCTCAGCCTCTCAAGTGCTACAATTTTAACCATGAGCTATCACACCCAGTTATAAAATTTCATTTTTTAAAAAGGCTCCTACAATGGTTATAATATTTATTGACTAAAAGTTTAAACTAAATTAAAAGCATAATAAATTTTTAAAATATTCTAGTCATTTATTTTAGTTCAAGACTGAACAAGTCAGCCTTAGGAATCTATCTGCGGCTACCATTATCTCTTTATTTTGTTGTCAAAGAACAGCCTAAATTCTCAAGGCCCAAAAAGTAAAAATATCATTCTATGTAGCCTCTCTAGCAATGATGATTAGAAAGAGAAAAGAGAAGCTTGCCCCAGTCATCCCAGGAAATCTACTCACTTGAACCACGATTGAGTCATAAAAGCAGAGTAGGTTTCAATGCACCCTTCCAGATGCCATCGCCACCCCAAACTCAAACGCTAGCCTGTGCCCTCAGTGCCAATGATGCCAAGGAGGGGATGGAAAGCTCCTCATATCTGCTCACTCTTTACTCAGCAAATGAGAGTTTAGGAAGCCCCGAGTGCCTGCTAGATGTTTCATGAGGTGTTTTGAACATAACAGCTTAGAATAAATTATATATAATATCACATATTCGCAATACAACTAACTCATAAACTAACTGCAGGTTTTGTTGATTTCAGATTTTGAGGAAACAAACTGCAAATAAATAATCCTGTCCATACACATTTCTCTTTGTGAATTAATTTGTTCTCACAATAATGAGTTTCGTTGTGACATTTTCATACAGGTACAGTATTATTTGCTGTTTTACTCACATGCACACACACCACTGAAATCCAGATTTCACATATGAGAGAAAACACATGGTGTTTGTCTTTCCGAGTCTGACTTATTTTGTATTTTTAAACCAGGAAGTTCTGGAACAGCTATGATGTCATTGCGGAGTTGGCCTTGTACCCCAGACACTGCTAGGTAAATAGTAAAGTCCTTAAAGAGTTGCCTAGCTTCTCCTTATCAGCACTTCGAAGTTCTGGGACAACTATGTCATTACAGAGCTGGTCTTCTAACCCAGGCACCCCAGGTAGATAGGAAACTCCTCAAGAGTTGCCTAGCTTCTCCTTATCAGCGCTTTAGGCTGTTCTGGAGTCTTACCCAATATCTTATTGCAGAATTGCCCAAATGACCACAGCACTGGTAAAGGACTGCTTTTCTCAGAATGGCTACTCTTTTCCCAGATTCAAATGCCTTTAGAAGGAAGACTGATTTTTCTCCCCTGCAGCCTTAAGGATCGAATGATAACCTCACAGCAGCAGAGGCTCAGCCTAAAGTCATTTTGTCCCCTCTGCCTTTTACCAGCACCCACAGGCCCCCACATAAGCCCATTGCCCACAACTGTGGGCGCTGTGAGAGGCCCTGAGACTGTCCTGCAGCCAGCAATATCAGCAGACTCAGGGTCATGGTCACCAAGCAAATGTAATCAACCTTGCCTGCTGTGGCTTTTTCAGAAAGAAATTAATTGCAACATGCATTTGAGAATGAATTTCAGAGTCTGGACTGATTGTAATTTGAAAGGCAGCTGTTCTATTTGCCACAGATGAATTTATACTCCATCTTTCTCCAAAAGGATGGAAGCCAGCTGAAACTATTGGGATGTATGCACCTTCCTGGCTAGCACATGAAAATACATTACTATGTACCAAAGAATCTGTAAACTGCTTAGAATTTTCAAGTGAGAAATCGATTTAATTTTTAAATCACAAGCCCTCATTTTCCAAGTCATTAACAGCTCTTCACTTAAAGAAAATTCAGCTTCTAAAATAAAGACATATCCATCTTCAAAAGGAACTGCTTTCCCACACACCCTTCATTTTTTAGAGTCACTGGCCCTTCTCCCCCCCCCCCCCTTCTGGCTTTAGCTTATACCTGCATTGCATTCTCCCACCATCCAAAATTTCTCTTTCCCTGAATGGGCAGAGCTGGCTCATGCACACCCAATCCACCTGTCTGAGAAGTAAGTCAGAAACTTTTCTTGCTAAAAACTCCCAGGGGTACCCTCTCTTCCTATAGAGCACAGGTTTCTTTGAGACTTTATGTCCTTTGAATATTCCACATTTTCCTCCTGATCTCAGTCTTCAATCAACCCACCAAAGTCACTGAGGACACGAACTGTCAGTCACAACCATATGTGTCACCCCTGTCTTGCCAACAGCTGTAATGGCTTTGCCAGACAGCTCCTGCAGCTCTCTGCTGGCCTTTTCTGTCTTTGCTTTCTTCTCATCATTGGCTCACTCAGCCATCTCCTTGACAATGCTCCCTGCTACTTGAATGCTTATTTCAATGAGCGAAAGAAGAAGAAAAAGCCAGTCAGTGTTGAAGCAAAATCCTTCATCGTGTTCTCTCTCTCCTATTGCTGTTGGTGCTGCCAGAGGGCTTTACATACCTCTGTATTTGACTCTGGATATGTGCTTCCAACCTGTGACTCCAAGGCTCCCTACCCATCTACATGCATTATGTTAATACTCCCTTCTCTGCACCAGCTGTTTCTGCCCTCTGCTTGATGCCAATTATAATGTGTGCCTTAGCCATTGTTTTATAAAGCAACACTTTCTGGAATGGAGGACCTAGAAAATACACAACCCCAATATAATGCTTGAAAGGGAGCTAGAGGTGTAAAAATGAGTTCAATGTCAGGATATCTGTTTCAGTGAGCTATTAATGAGGCCTGATAATCACCAATGCATAATTTATAGTTATTGTTTAACTTGACAAGCTATTACCCAGGAGGTAAATTACATCATTACATAAATGTCTGGCTATAACTTTACTGTCTTTTTATATAAGCAGAAGCTGAGTGTTGTTAGGGTTGTGCAGGAGAAACAGCTCATTTGGCGGGTGGAGCAAAGCTCCAACCATCTTTATACATACATATATACACATATATACATATATACATATATACACATATACACATATACACATATATACATATATACACATACATATATACATATATACACATATATACATATATACACATATATACATATATACATATATACACATATATACATATATACACATATACACATATATACATATACACATATATACATATATACACATATATACATATACACATATATACATATATATACATATATACACAT
>CM053761.1:5626255-5679069 GCA_028658305.1 Pachyuromys duprasi | reverse complement strand
CACATATACACATATATACATATATACACATATATACATATACACATATATACATATATATACATATATACATATATACACATATACACATATACATATATACACATATACACATATATACACATATATACATATATACACATATACACATATATACACATATATACATATATACACATATACACATATATACACATATACACATATACACATATATACATATATACACATATACACATATATACATATATACACATATATACATATATACACATATACACATATATACATATATACACATATATACACATATACACATATATACATATATACACATATACACATATATACACATATACACATATATACATATATACACATATATACATATATACATATATACATATATACACATATATACATATATACATATATACACATATATACTCATCTACACATATACACATATATACATATATACACATATATACATATATACACATATATACATATATACATATATACACATATATAAATATATACATATATACACATATCCGCATTCAGTCGATGGAGCAAACTCCAATGAACAAGCTCCAACAACTTAATTTTTTTCTCCCACAGATTATATATTCCAGCAAAATCTCTCAAGTAGCATAAAAATGTGATCACATTCCCTTTTTCTTCTAGTGAATGCTTACAATGAGTACACATAAGGAAAAAAATGTGTTCCCCAATATTCTCACATGATCAAAAGCTTTACATGTTATGGATGAAAAGCAAATTATTCTCAAGAACCCACATACATTCATAACTAAGCAACTTGTTATAGATTAACAAATTGTAAGCAAGCAGGGTAATTTTCTCAGTCAGTTTCTCTTACTGGTAGGCTGCAATCTGTGGTTGCAAGGAAAGGATCGGTTATTTTATTACTTTAAAAGTAATTTTAGAGAAATCTTAAAAGAATCACAAACATAAACATTTATATAAAGACCAATCAGTCATTTCTGCTCCAAGTCATTTCATTTCAAGGTGCATATCTACTCATGAACATTTTTATGAAATCATATCAGGAAGCTGAGGGCAAAAATGAGTACAAGAAATTAATCATCACCTTGATCACCAGCCCAGCTTTAGTGGGAGAGTCACTTATTAATCATCACCTTGATCACCAGCCCAGCTTTAGTGGGAGAGTCACTTCAGCCAGTGCTAGTCAGGCTGCCATTGTTCTTATTCCCTGACCTCAAATTTAAAAAAAAATCCCTAAACTCAACTAGTAAGAGTGTGCCTTTCTGTACTTCAGATTGTTCCCTAAGATTCTCTGCACCAAAGCCACCAGCAAAGCCAGCTTAACCTAGCTTTACTCACAGTCTGCATCTCTAATTCTTTCTAAGGGTGGTAAATTGCCAACAGTCTACGTCTCTAAGTCCTTTCTGAGGGTGGTGGATGAATTATGGTGATGTCATGCTTCCCACCTTACCCACCTATCCTTTCTGCTCTATGATGTACAACAAAAGACTTAACACTCTCTTCAGAGCCCTTCAAACACCCCTTCAAAGCCCCAGGTGTGGCCCCCGGTGCACACGCAGCTGCGGAGCAGCACAATTCTTCTGCTGCTCCCCGTTCTTTAGTGATGACTTTTTGTCCTGAGATGGTTTCGGGTAGCCTGCGCTATCCTGGAACTTGCTGTGTAACCCAGGACAATCATCAACTCCTAATCCCCCTGCATCAACCTCTCAAGTGCTGGGGTTACATGTCCGTCTTCTATCTTAAAAACAGGAACAGTAAAGTTGTTGCCCACATCCAAATAAACCTCATTAAAGCTTTAGTGATTGAGTGGTGACACTTGGTGACGGGGTTTGCTCAGGATGGAGGGCCCAGTAGCAAGAGAGAAGATCCCATTACAACTAAAGAAGTATTCATTCACCCAAGAGGGTGTAAGGCAAATGCCTGGAACGTTTTCCAACCATCCTCTGCCCCTCCTCCCAGCCAGTCTGCTCTGATGCGGTGGTGCTCACTGGGTGGACATTTCCCAGCACCAGACGGCCTTGCTGCATCCTGGCCTGGCCCGGCACTTCCTATGGCTGTGTCCAAAGAAATGGAGATAAAGAAGAGGAGAAGTTCTACCCTGGCTCATCATTTCTCACCTGGATGTCTTTACCTTCTGGGTGCAGAGACATAATAAGGACATGGCCAGGTTGGAGCACAGAAGAGGAGAGGGTACCATACTGTGCAAAATTGGAAGCAAAAAAAAAAAAAAAAAAAGCATTTCTCATCTTGAGAAGCAGACTTAGGGTCTGTTTCGAAAAAAAATCTGCTTACTCCAAAAATGGAATCGAGGCAGAGTGAGGCACGCTGACCATCTTTAAATATTTAGAGGGTGGCTATGTGGAAGAAGAAGTCATCATCAGGGACCTCTTTAGACTGGACACATTGTGTTAAGGAGTTAGGAGGAAAGATTTTGGAATAAAGATTAAATCGTGCTTCTTTTTTTTTTGTTGTTATGTATGTCCCTGTGTGTGAGTGATTTGGCCTCCTAAGTTTGTCAGTCCTTGGAGCTGTGAAATGAGGGCAACAGCATCTCCCACATAAGCAGTGAGGGTGAAATAAGGTAATATTTATCTAGCACAAAGCTAAGTATCTCTGTCACGTGTGAACCGCACAGTAAATGGTAAGAATGAACGAGTGTGGCCGCGTGGGGCTGATGAACCTGTGGTCAGGGTTAGTATGTTCAAACGCAGCCTACACCGTTCTTGGGAGTTTTCAGTGGTCACACAGAGATCAGGTGAGTGCTTGAATCAAATAAAGTGCGTGCCAGTCCATGATTCTGCCAAATGTGTGGCTTCGTGAAGGAGGAACCTACATCAGAAAGTTGAGAAGCCTTGAGTCTAGCACTGTGGCCTCACTGAAACAGACCGGTGAAAGCTGAGCAATCTGCCGGCAACACTGTAAAATGAAAGACCTGCTGTGTCCACTCAGTGCTGGCACAGGGGCAGGGCGCAGCGGGTTACAACAAGAGTGTGTGACGTTGGGAGGGAGAGGGGGTGGAGACACTGGGGAGAGATGGGGAGAAGCAGGGAGTGGATTTCATCTGACCACATTATTTACAGGTGTGACATTCTCAAACATTAAAATCTTTAAAATCCGAACAAGTGATACGTAAATAAATTACTTAACTGAGGCTAGTAAGCCGGGACTGGGTGGGGGTGGGGAATGAGCATTAAGTCATCTTCCAGACTTTTAGACTGCCGATTCTTTGCGATTTATTCTTTAAGTAGAAGTTATTTGTTAAATGTGTAACTAGAGAAGACCTACAGTAACCCCCAACAGAGATGGAGTTCTCCAAGCATTCATCATTTTACACTCAGGTCTCCTAATTTCTTCACTATGTTGGCATTCTATGCTTATTTAAGAATCAACTCTTTATCTGGGCAGTTGGGAGACAGAGGCAGGAGGATCTCTTGAGTTTGAGTCCAGCCTGGTCTACAGAGTGAGCTCCAGGATAGCCTGAGCTACACAGAGAAGCCTTGTCTTGGAAAAAAAAGAATTAAAAATTTTTAATTTTTTATTTTAATTTTTAATACTGCTGAGTCAGAGAGAGGGGACCAGACTCGGTGGTGGCGCAGGGTAGCAGACCCAACGTGCCCTGAGCACTTTATCAACCAAGTCCCATGGTGTTTTTGATTAATTGCTTTCAGTTCTCTTTCATGAAATCAATTTGCTCACGATTTGGTTTCTTTGGGAGATTTTGTGTGTATATATGTGTATATATTGTGTGTATATATGTATTTCATTTGTTTGTGATATCTTCCAGGCTACCTGACTGTCCTCCACGCTGTGCCTAATCCCCACATTGAAGATTCCATAAACTAACTCACAAACATGCCCCTTCCCAGAGGCCATAGCATGACTATGAAATAAGAACTAACTTAGAAGAAATGAAGGAATGCCTTCTTCAGTGCATGTGTGGAACCAGGCAATTAGGAGCCATCAAAAGGTTGGCACCAGCTTTCATTTTGAGTGAGAAAGATAAGTGTATTTAATGAATTTTAAAGATGATGGCCAGAGCTGGGAGGTGGTTCAGGAAGTACTTGCTGCAGACACCAGCATCTGGGTTCAAATCCCAACACCCAGATAACAAGACAGTGGAACGTGTGCACATGCAAGTCTGTGACCTCAGTACCGCTGAGGTCCCTGGATGGCAGCCCTGCTCCAAGCTCAGTGACAGGTCTCATCTCAAGGAAGCCCAGGGGGATTAACACAGCCTGACACCCAACATTTTCCTCAGGACTCTGCATACCAATGTGCACATGCGAGCTCACTTGTACACACACACACAGAGAGAGAGTAAATAAACATGATTTAAAAGAAGGAAACAAGGATTATATTTACCATCTCCTTTGACGAACAGCTCTAAGAACGCAGCCCATGTTTCTGGGGAAGGGAGGTTGGGATTGTCCCTGTAGTAGTGGAACAGGGACACAGCTGTATCTTTTGGATTTCTGACAATGTAGATGATCTGTTTAAAAAGTGCAAACAATTTATGCTGGGATGAAAGTAACCATAACACAAAATGTTTCCCAAAAGAAAGTTGTAGTCAAAACTTGCCTATGCAAATTCTACCTTTTTCTTTTTTTTTTTTAATAGCATTAGCTGATGACTAAATGGTCCTAAGCTTCTGTCTCTGCAAACCTAGTGTGCACAGGAATCATCATGAAGACCATTCATATGCAAGTTTTGATTGCAGAGCTCCTAGAGGTGGCCTGGCTTGCTATTTTTAACTAGCCCCCAGGACACTGGTGCTCACAGGCCAGGAAACAGCTTTCTAAATCAATTTGCTAAGTGTGGTCCTGTCTTTAGAACCGGGCATGGGAAAACTCTTCATTGTCAGGTAAAATTACCTTTTGGTTATCTATACATTAGAAAATATTTGCAAGCAGCAGGGTTTTTCACAAACTGTCTATTACTTTTATTGGAAAACTTGTAGTTTGGACCTTCCCTTTTCGACAGTTTAATTCCTTGCAGAGCAGATTATCTAAGATTCCCTCCCAGTGTCTAGGAATATGCAACTATAATTCAGTTCATAGCCACATATTCAGTGTGCACCAAACACCAGACAATATCCAACAATCTAGAAGCAAGAAGCACAGCAATGGCAGCATGGAAATGGCTGAGGTAACAGCCAAGGAAATGATCTCTTGACAACAAGGTACGGCAGGAGTCCTAAACCAGGATCTCAAAAGAAACAGGTGAGAATCCTCCTGAGGAAGCTGGAGAGCACAGCCTTTCTGATCACAGCCAACTGTACCAGTTAAGGACAAGATGTTCTCTGTCGAATTTTTAACTGACAGCTGGGACAGACAGTTTACCCCGATACAGGATTCGCTGAGTCACCTTTAGTTAGAACATGGCTATCTTTCCGTGTTCATAGTCCAGATGTGCGAGCCACATGCCTAGTGCCTGCTCCCTCCATAGCAGAGAGATGTGCAAACGTCAGCGTGGCTCAGGAATGAAGCGCCACGTTTACCCAGCCACACCTAGCAGCCTGTCTACCTTACTCTGCAGCACACAGCAACCCGCAGGCCTTGGGCCTTCCACAGAAACTCAAGGCTGGGCGAACTCGCTTCCAAAACTCCACTGCGAGAACAAAACAGAGTTAAAGCAGCAAAAGCTTGCCCCAGCCAGTTGGACCAACTTGCTTTGGCAGGGAAGTGAGCCACTGGAGAAGCCCCAAAGTTATGCCTGTACCAGCTACTTGGGAACACAAAGGAATCCACTTTTGAAGTAAACAAGTAACAGTAAACAAGAAACCTGAAGAGGAGGGTAGGGGCTGTAAGGAAAAGACAGGGTGGCCCTCTGGGAGAGGCAGGGAAAGCGATAATAAGCAAATCATTGTGAAGGGCTTGACGGTTAACCTTGTTCCGGAGGACTCCAGTTCAGTTCCCAGACCAACACTGAGCAGCTCACAGCCACCTGCTGTTTCAGCTCCAGAGGGACCCAGTCCCTCAGGCGTCCACAGACACCTGTCCTCACGTGCACATTCTCACACAGACTCACACACATAAAATATAGAACCATTAAGCACCATAAAATGAGTTACAAAATAGAAATTTCACTCTGTGGACTTTCCTAACAAAGAGAGAAGGAGAAAAAAAACGTATTAAAAAGTAAATACAATTCTCTGTAACACTCTGATGTTTTGCGGGGACACTGGGAGGGACGAGCTCTGGCCTGGTCAGTCCCGAAGAGTCAGGGAGCACACCCACCAAGGGCCAATACATTCAGTTATAGGCAGCATTGCGTCATGTGTGATAGGAACAAAGAGTTCAACTTGGGCTTCAATGGGCAGCCAGGGACGTGCAGTTGACTCAGATAAGAAAGTATTTACTGAGTCACCTAAGGCTAGGCCTATCTTCTGCACACACGCGCACACACACACCCTGAACAGTAGCACTTACCTTACATTGCTTTTGTTTAACAGTCACAGGAAGCATTTCATAGTTCAGATGTGTTGGGATAACTCTTCTCCTAGGAACCATTTTTAGCTCTTCAAATTTAGAAACGTTTCCCAGTTCCATAGGAGATGTGAGAGTAATCCCAGCATTGGGAATGTTCTCAAGGACTTCTGCCACCCAGTGGGTACCTTTACACAAACAGAAGAGGAACAAACTTTTAATTAAATGTTGCAGCTGAAGAAGTGAGTGCAGAGCGTGGCGAGTGTGACTGTTAGTGACAGTCCTGACTGTGACACCCCTGGGCCTGATGAACACTAACTCATCTTGTGAGTAGAATTCGCTTACAAGAGTGAAAAGGATTGCACTGGGCTGTTGCTGATTCCTTCCCTTCAAACAATTTGTTAGCACTCACTTCTAGACCCTTTAAATCACCAATGCACAAGCGTGTCCCCTGGTGTGATTCCCATGGTCTTCACCCTCTCAACCCACCCCACAATTAGTCTCCCTTCTCTGTCTCCCCGTTGCTAGAAGTACACCAGAACACAGGTACAATGATGTGCGGGCATATTCATCTCCCCACTTACCCTGTGAAAGAGACACAGATCTCTCTGTGTGCATAGAACAGTATTGGTGCAAACCAAGTATTTAAATCCTACATTTTTGTCGCACTCAGAGAGATCAAAGGCTGCCATTGTAGCATCTGGAAGGAGCACAGAGCTCTGTTTTGGTCTGGGTGGGCTTTGGGGGCGATGGCGTTGTGTTTATTTGCATATAATGTGGTGGGGTGAATGTCTCAGAGTTCAGGAGAAAACCAGAGGTAGCTCCTTAGCTGGTTGTCTTCCACCCTTGTCTGCGCCCCCTGCATCAAATTCAGGTTGGCAGGCTCACACAGCAAGGGCTCTACTCGCGGCACCATCTTGTTGGTTCAACACTGTTCTTGTGCGTGTTTGTTTCTGATGCAGAGGTAAGGAACCCATTCACTACACAAGTGCTCTTCTGCACCCACACACCCAGCCAAGAATACAACTCTGCACTGCAGCGAAGCAAACGTAGGCTCTATTCCATTTTTGCAGCAGAGAAACTAAAGCTTGCAGGAGGGAGTGGGGGCATTTTGGTAATTTGAAGACTACATCCCTAAAGAGAGTAAACCAGGCTAGTGTTTATTATTTCATTGTGATTTCAGTGAGCTGTAATTCTTACGAGCAATTTTATGGCTGAATACTCAGTCTAACTTGCTCTGACTGTTTATAGGTTTTATTTAGGAAGATTTTTAAGATTTATTTTAGGAGTGTGAGTGTTTTGCCTGCAGGTATGTATGGGCATCTTGTGAGTGCCTGGTGTCTGCAGAAGAGGGCCTCAGATTCCCCCGAACTGATGCGTGCGCTCTGCCTCTTGCCACAGCAATGACCTCCTGGTTTAACTGGTGACTGCAGTGTACAGCTGACCCAAAGGCAGTCCAGCTGCCAGCTGCTGAACTCGCTGCAGGTAGCCGCCATCTCTATGCAACCAGTATTCTGGAAATAGTAGCAGGCAACTGGACATTACACAACAAAACAAAATTAGCATCGAGATGATTCTGATAAAGCACAGACCAGCATTAATAAAAGTATTTAACACCCATGTGTATATGACTATGTGGGAATCAATTTTGAAGTAAAAAGTTTAGCAAGGAAAGCATTTATTATTCTTATTAGAGCAGATGAAAACGGTTATGAACTGAACAAAAGTTGTTCAATAATCAGGATGGCTGGTGCAAGATACAATGGGAGTCTATCACATGGCTATTTTGCTTGTTACACATGTAAACGTTTATGTACCTTCATAAACGGAATGAAAAGGAAAACTTTAGAAAAGCTTTAATTGTTTCTCCTGAATCTTTTTAGGGTAAAAAAGTTTAAATCCTTAAAGGTCATTCCCCCTCCCGCCCACTTTGGAATAAAATTTCTGATAAATAAAGGTAAAGATACTATGGAAACAACTGTTCTGTTTATTATTGTTGCATCTCTGCATCTTATAGTTCATGTCAGAATAAAAAATAACTCACCAGATTTGGGGTAGGAAACCAGAAATATGTCATCTTCTCTCGCATCAAAAGAGTCCAAGGAATGAAGGAGTTCTAGGGAAGACATGGTGGAGAACAAGATGCCCATGTGCTTATGAAGGAGACTTGACTGGCTCTGGGATGCCATCTTCGAGGAACCTATTGGAGGCTCTACTAGCACGGTTGCTACCCAAGTCAGACAAACCTGGCCTTTGGGCACGACCCCAGCAGAGCAGCAGAGTAACCTTGGTATTTCTAAGCTAACATTCCATGTGTCTATATATACCTTTTGCAATTCTCTACAAGAATAATTTTTAAACCACAACTGAACCAATGTCTATTATAAAAGCCATGTTATCTGAATTTTTCTGATAACACAGGTTACAAAATGTGTCCTTCGCACCCAGTTCAGGATCATTCGCATAGAACTCTACCAGGCAAGCAAGAGTAATCACTGTGTTAAGATAGCACCACTAATCGAATCCTTTGTCCTAAGTAGGTAGAGTCTTTTGCTGAACAGAATAAATTACATCACTGAAAGTAATTAGGAAAATTGGGTTTGTACTTATTAACACAGTATATAAAGTAGCTAGTATTTAAAGTTTAAGGGGAAAGGAGACAGAGATGGGGAAATAAACGCGTTTCTTGGAATTGGCAGGTGCTCTTGCGACAATCCTTCTGTGCTATAGTTTAGAGGAAATACAACCAGAGGCAGGATGCCACACTGAAAAGAGATCCCTTGAGAGCATACGCAAACAGGAGGCTGTGGCGAGAGGGAAGTGAATTCCCATCTCAGTGAGTTTTAGTCTTTGTTGGTAATATTACAATATTCCAGATTCAGTTAGATACGGTAAATAAATGCCCAATTATATCGGTAGACCTCAGTTGAAAATTTGGCTTGCCTAACAATTGAAGGAACTATATACATTAATGAAGAAATGAATAAAATTCTAATTGAGCATCAAAAATAGAGGTATACCATAGGGGAAATAGGCGAAGAAGAAAGATGCATCTGACAGTAACAGAAACAAAAGCTCATACACGTAGGAGATAGCAAGGAATTCACTAGTAGAATAAGCATGTGAACTGGGAACAGCTGCTGGTCATGAGGTCAGCGTCAGCACATGGAATGGGCTGGATCCCTGTGTTCTAAGACAAGGCAATGGAAAACAGAGCTTGAGGGTGGGCTGTAGCTCAGCTGGTGCAGTTGCCTAGGATGTATGAAGCCTGGAATGGATGCCCAGCAACACGGAAATGATATATAGCTTGTAATCCCAGCACCCAGCAGGTGGAGGCTGGTAAATTGAAAATTCAAGGTCCTTTTTAAGAACAAAATTATTGGTAGGATTAGTTTGTTGTTGTTGGTTTGGTTTAGTTTAGTTTGGTTTTTGGAGATTGGATTTCTCTGTGTAGCCTTGATTGTCCTGAACTCTGCTTTATAAACCACTTGGACTCACAGAGATTCACCTGTCTCTGCTTCCCTGAGTTCTGGGATTACAGACATGGGCCACCAAGCCCTGTTTAGGATTAATTTTTTAGTAGTTAATTTTTACACCTCCCCCCATTGGCTCCCTTTAAAAATATTTTTACTGAATTTAAATATAATTTCATCATTTTCCCCTCCCTCCTACCTTTCACAGGTCCTCCCCTCCCAAATTCACATCCTCCTCTTCTTTACCTTTGTTGTTCCATACACATATAAATGAATAAACATAGACAAACAATCCGTTGAGTACATCAGTGTTGCCTGTTTCTAGGGCTGACCACTAGGCGTTACATAACCAATCCACAGGGCTCATCCTGGGAAAGACCAATCTCTCCCTCTCTCAGCCATTGTTAATTACTGATAGGTCTCCATCTCGGAACAGCGCCGATGAGATTTCCAGCATCTGCACTGGGGCTGGCTGAAATTGTTCCGGTCTTGTTTAGGCAGCCATGATGTTGAGAATTCGTGGGTACCGTTTCCCTACCATGGCTAGAAAGTACAACCTCACATAAGGCTTTCTGGCCTTCTGCCTGTTACAATCTTCTGCCCTCTCTTTCTTAATGGCCCTGGAGTCCTGGGTGCAGGAGCTGTGTTGCAGGTGGACTCACTGGTGCTCAGCACCTTGTGGTCTGTTGTGCTCTGTATTTTGACAAGCTGTGATTTTCTGTGATGTTCTCCGTCTGCTGCGAACAGAAGCTCTTCGACAAGGGGTGAGGGCTACACTCATCTGTGGCTATAGAGACATGTGTTTAGAATGCAGTTAGGAATTATGCTGGTCTAGTAAAGTAGGAGGTGGAGTTCTCCTTTAAGACTCATGACCTCACTAGCCCTGGGTAGTTGACTACCTTTCCAGTACCAGACATGACTTCCCTGCTGGTGAATGGGCGTTAAGTGCAATTATGGAGCTGTTGGTTATCATCAGGAGATAAGTGCTACTGTTGCAACTCTAGGGAGACCTTGCCATGCTGTTCATTGTTGTGGTTCCTGCTCATTACAGCTGGGTAGGACTATTGATTGTTTTCCTCCCTTGGCATCTTGCTTATCAGTTTCCGGTGCTCTATGGAAGATAGTCCTCAGGGAGGAGGCTTTGCTCTCATGTCCGGCGAAAATTCTGATTCCTACGTTCAAAGTACATGGAGTCTTCAACTTCTGGGAGGCAACCAATGCAATATCAATAGCGTCTGGGGAGTCTCTTAGACAATCCTGATCAACAACTCAAAAGGAGGTTTCCCATGCCTGGTATTGGGGCTTTTGTTAGATAATCTATGGCCCTTTGGGAAAAGTATTGTCATACAAAATGATATAGCATCATTTAAGATGTATAATGTGCACCTAAAGAAGATAAACAAGAAAGAGGACCTGGGGTAAGAGGATTAATCCTCACTTAGAGAGTCAAATGGGATGGACATTGGATGTAGGAGAAAACAAGTAGCAGGACAAGAGCCTACCACAGAGGGCTTTGGAAAGACTCTATCTAACAATGTATTAAAGCAAATATTAAGACACATAACCAACCCTTTGGCAGAGTGCAGGGAATGATATGAAAGAAAGGGTAGTTTGTATGACCTGGAGAGACAGGAGCTCTGCAAGGACCAAATAGATCAGGGCACAGGGGTCTTTTATGAGACTGTTTCTCCAACCAAGGACCATGTATGGATATAACCTAGAACCCCTGCTTGAACGTAGCAAATGGTAGCTCAATATCCAAGTGGGTACCCTAGTAAGGGGAACAGGGACTATTTCTGACATGAACTCAGTGGCTGGCTCTTCGACTCCCCCGCCCCCCGAGGGAGGAGCAGCCTTGCTAGGCCACAGAAGAGGACATTGCAGCCAGTCCTGAAGAGACCTGATAAGCTAGGGTTAGATGGAAGGGGAGGAGGTCCTCCCCTATCAGTGGACTTGGAAAGGGGCAGGGAAGAGATGAGGGAGGGATGGGAGGGGTAGGGAAGGAATGTGGGAGGGGGCTACGGCTGGGATACAAAGTACATAACCTGGGATTAATATAAAATAAAAATGTTAAAAAATGTATAATATGTGTATCTATAATTTATATTATATATAATTTTAGGATTCCCTAGGTCTTTTTCTTTTCATTTTTCTTCACAATTTATTCATTAAATATCCCTATTGAAGCCCCCTTCCTCAACTCCCCCCAGCCCTAACATCTTCCCTCCTCCCCCACCCCCTTCCCCTAGTCCACAGGAAGGGGGAGTTCTCCACCATTGCCATCTGCCCATAGCTTGTTGATTCTCATCAGGACTGCCTGGATCCATGGCCTAGCAAGGACACTTCCCTGGGGCAAGTGGTTAGAGAGCAGTCAACTGAGTTCATGATAGAGGCAGCCCTTCTGTTCCCCTCACTCAGAGATCCACATGGAGACTGAGCTGCCTGTTGGCCATCTGAGCAGAGGTTCTTCATCATTAGTATGATTTTTCCCTCCTCCCCCTTTTTCTGTATTGTCAACCCTCCTACCTTCCCAACTAAAGTCCCCTCCTTGCTTTCCCCATTTCTTCCTTCCTATCACCCGTACCCTGCAATTCCACTCTCGTACCCTGCAATTCCACTCTCCAGAGCTGCCCCTGCCTCCTCAACCGCACTCCCTTTTTCCTACTTACTACAGTTACTCCAGATTATCTACTCACATCTGTAGCTTTAGAGTTGGAAACCACAGATGAGAGGGAAAATGCAGGGTCTGTCTTTCTGGGTCCGGGTTACCTTGCTCAGTATAGCAAGATTTCTAGTCACTTTTGGCTCCACCGCAAGTTCAGAGTCAGCCTGGCTTACATGAGATACTGTCTCAAAGGACAAATAAAAGAATTTGAGAGAGGATTTGGAAACCAATACTATTTATGATGATATAAAAAAAAATCAAGTGTTGCCAGGGTGGGTTGGACCCCTTAGAACAGCCCCTTTCCCTGAAAAAAAAATCAGAAGGGGGAATGGGAGGAGGAGGCATGAGGGCAGGGCTGGATGGAGGGGGGGACTGGTATCAGCGATTAAAAATTTTAATACATAAAAAGGTTAGGAAAGACTTAAAAGTTAAGTATTAGTCTAATTCCGTGTTCAAAACAAGCACAAGGAAACAAGTCAAGTATTACAGAGATGTAGGAGAAAACAAATAGCAGGACAAGAGCCTACCACAGAGGGCTTTGGAAAGATTCTACCTAGCAGTGTATTAAAGCAAATATTAAGACACATAACCAACCCTTTGGCAGAGTGTAGGGAATGATATGAAAGAAAGGGGAATGTGTGCTTAGACAGAAGTAACAGAAGTGAAGTACATCACAGAGCAGATGACTGAGGGTTACTAGGATGTCTGAATTTGCCTTATGATTTATAAAGTCAATAGAGTTGGATTGAAATCCAAATTGGTGGTCGTACTTGTCTAAATGAGCATGAGTGACTGTCAATTGGTTCTGGAGTAGCCTAAGAAATCTTAAAGGTCTTATGAGATTTTAAGGGGTGCTATAGAGCCGTGATAGTTAAGAATGAAGTAGGCGGAATCCAAGACTTTAGTTTAATATAGACCAACGGAACAGAACAAAATGTCACACACATAAGGGTTCACTTGGTTCAAGACAAAGGTGAATTTGAGTAAGTAGGGTGATTTTTTTTCCAACGAATGGTGCTCATTCTTGGAAGTAACATGAATCCCACCTTACACTGTATACAGACAGTTAAAATAAAAATCTTCTAGGAGAAAACTTAGAAGGATATTGTCAGAATTTTCAGTCAGGCAAACATTTCTTCAAAATGATAGATAAAATCAATAACTGTTGAAGCATTAAAATTGGACGTCAGTTAGGAAGTATGGTTCATTAAAAGTCATCACTAAAAGAATAAAAAGCAAGCCACAGACAGCCAGAAAACATAGGGATTTGTATGTTAAGCTCTGGTGTTCATTAGGAGACTCTTTAAAGAATTCCTACTAAAATCAATACATAGAAAATAATCAAATGAATTCACAACAAAAATGAACAGTAATCTGAATATCTCTTTGAAAAGTGTTCAGGGTTAACACTTATGAAGTAAGGGGAAATTAAAACTAACAGTATAAATGAGGCCTGTTTCCAGCATGCCAGCACCAAGAGCCTGGTAGACCTACTCACTGGGAAGCGATAACCAATAGTGACCAGTCTTTTAAAATTAAGGTAAATAAACACATGTTCAGAATCTCTAGAAGCCATCCTAATGGTAGACAGCACTAAAAAAATGTTTATTCAAGGAAATCTAGGACAGGGGGAGAACAGTGACTGTGTTGAGTCTGCTGCTTTCCTCATCAGGAATTGCCTCTCCTGCCCAACAAGGACACTCCATCATAGACAGTGAGGCCAGAAAGGGCGGGTGTCTGGGAAGACTGTCCTCTGGCATGACTCCAGCTCTTGAGACGCCCTCTTCTCAAGTACATCACTTTGACAGCTGACACTGACTATGGCGAAGTTCTAGGCCCAGCAGATAGTATATAGACTCAGCCATAGTGTTATCATTCAAGACAAAACAGGACCAGGAGAACATGAAGTTAAATAATCAAACTGAGTCTGTATTGTTAGCACTGGATTCACAGGGGAGGAATCAATTTTCCACCCAAGGTATCTAGACCTGATACTTGCAGAGAATAGTTGTGGATTAATTAATTGACAGACACCAGGGGCAAACACCTGAGATACTAATTGATCTGCCTCAGGGTGTCATGGTTTCCAACCATGGCCACTGGGTCCTACAGGGGCATAAGAAGTCATGAGGAATATGCAGTGCAGAAGGTCTCTTGGTGGCCTCATGGTGGCCAGGAAGCAACAAGAAAGAGAAGATAGGACTGCCCCATTGTCACCTTCAGGGGAATACCCCCAGTGGCCTAGCTTCCTGTCACTGAGTCCCTGCCCTTAGGTGTCCGCCACCTCCCAATAGCACATCAATCAATAGCAGAACCTCAGGCTCTTTGCAGCCATTTCTTGCCCTAGCCACGGTGATTCCCATACACAAAACTTTTGACTTTCGTGTATGATTTGGCCTTTTCAAGCTTTTACCTTCTCATGTTTCAAAAAGACGAGATAGACAGAGACAGAGAGAGACAGAGACAGAGACAGAGAGCAAGGGGCCTAGAAAGATGACTCAGTTGAGTGCTTGCTGCTTTCCCAAAGGACCGACGGTTCCGTTCTCAGCACCCAGTGGCTCCCAACTCCCTGCAACTGATGCCCTCTGCCCCCACCCCAAATTTAAAAATAAACCTTTATAAAACTAAATAAATAAATTTTTAAAGAAATCAGAATAAACAATATTTTCCATGCTAACAGGAATAACTACAAATGAGAAACAACACCTGCTGCCCGCAGGAAGATAACTGGGAAGGTGAGGCTGTGAACTGAAGACTGCTCAGTTCATCTGCATGGAACAATTAATACAGTTTCTTTATTGCTTCATCAGAGCCTGGGCTTGGTATGAGAATGTCAGGAACAAGGAAAAGAAACTTATTCTAAATGTTAGCATTTCATTTCAGACTCCGTTTAATCATAGGGAGAAACAAGCTCAAGGTCCCAGGCCCTAGGGGAGCTGGGGATTTTCCATAGCGGAACAGCTTCTGTTGTGAGGAGACAGTTGTGTGAGTCCAGACATCTCAGGGACAACTTGTAAGCAAACAACTGTCTGAGTCCACCCGTTTCAAGGACAACCTCTCCATCTTGCTGGCAAGGTCAACTAAACTCATGCTCTCAAGCCCAGAAACCTACTTTGATTTATAGAGACTCCCTTACTCAGCCCCTTAGGCCAAAAAATGATTGGACAATGCTACAGCCTAACACACTCCCCCTCACTTTATGGTTTTATCCCTTAAATATGCTGGGCAATGTCCCTTCAGCCTCATAGTTCAGCTCCCCAGTCTGCTCTGCGCCCTGATCCATCAGGAACGGCTTGATTACAATAAAATTCTGTCACCTGCATTGACCTGGTGTTTGAGTTATACTGGATTTAAGTGGACCCCACAACAAGAATATTTTGGGTTTACATATGAAATCCAGAATTCTGATTTTTAAATGAAAGGCCTTAATTATTTCCCCAATAGAGGAGAATGGTTAAAAACTGAAGAAGTCAAACAGATCCCAAGCACACATCTCACCTCACAGTCACTGCTGGTGACCCTTCCAAAAAGTCAGAGGTGTGACTAGACTGAGGACTGACCTCTGGAAGTCATCTAGGGAACCTGTGGCAGGATGTGGGCAGCAAAGAGCAGAGGAAACGAGAAAAACCTGAAGCATAGCTTGCTCGCAGAAACAGCCAACTCCAGGAAGTGGTTCCTTTCTTTCTCTCATCTTTTCAGCACCGGGAAAATGTTGACTTTTAACCCAGGGGAAAATGCCTCCAAATCATAGGTATTGTGGAAAGTGACCCCCAAAGCTGTCGCATGGATGGCAACAGGGACACAGACAGCGCAGGCGTTGTCAAGGAAGAAAGGGGAATAGAGATGAAAGTTTTTGTGAAATTGAGTTTCCCCTTGGGATTCTTTCTATTGGACCCATAGGAGTTTGAAAAATACCCTTCCACCCTGTTTTCTAGAACACCTACAATGGGCCACACACTAGCCCGGCTGCTGCTGACAGAAAGCTATGAGCTTTCATGAACAGAGTTCTAACTCAGGGAGGCAGTTTAAAACGAAGCAAAACAGAGGGCTAAATTGGTAGAGCGCACCAGTGGGTCAGTCCCTCTCCCTGCAGAAATCATGTGCAGTATTGGGCATGCCATGCCCAGGACAAGCCAAACTTCATTGTCACACCTGGATTCATGCCAAGTCAGAAGAAAACCCATACAAGAGACCTTGTCTCAGAAATAAATAGATTAAGTATATGCAAAATATAAGAAGCAACGGTTTAAGACATTGGACACCAGGGAATAGCAAGACTACTTTTTCTTCAGTGACCAAGACTAAACTGCTAAATTTAATTGACAAGAACTGAAAAGATCAGCACTTTGGAGTTTTGCTGGGAATATGGAGAAACTAGTGTACTTATGGCTGACGCTGGTCAGTTAAAGTGACACAGGCAATTTGTAGCAGTGTTGTTCCATCCTGAAGGCCAAGCATTTCCCTGCAGCCACTCCATGCTGGGTGCTCACCCAAAGAAGTCAACTTTCACATCCACCAATGCTCACAGCCCTTTGGTGTGCAGTAGCCACAAACTACAAGGGAAAACTCCAGATCATGTCCATGCGGCGGACAATGTCTAACAGACACATCCACATGATGGGGTCAATCCAACAATGGAAACCAACACGAATTGGTACATTCTCCCATGGCAGAATCCTCAAAACCATGGTGCTAGGTGAAAAAAAGGCCAGACAACACAGTTTATGCCTGCCATCATTTTATTTACTTATTTAAAAAATCCCAGAATGTGTATGGACTGGCAAGATGGAACAATACAAGGGACAAGGGAAACCTGGGTTTGATTGATTGGCTTGTGTGGATTGTAGAGGGTTCACTGGAATGCGATGTCAACTGTATGTGTTTACTATTGCACACCAGTTTGACCTGGATGTAGGTGTTAAAATGAAGGTGTTTAAATACTTAGCTTTGGCCTTCCTGCTTGGATGGAAGGGTATCCTAGGACTCAGAAGCCGGGAACCACACAGCTCTGAGAGGAGGCCCCTCAGGAGAGGCATTGCAGCTCCCAGGGGAGGGCATCCCCAGCTGAGCGGAGGAGCCTCAGCCCTGCTCCTCCTCTCTTCATCGCTTCTTTTCTTCTTTGCTTCTCCTGAGAGAGTCACACCAGGCAGAAAATCTCGAGTTACTGGAGGAACTAATTCAGACGGAAGTGGCTGCTTCTGCTCCCAGGAGAAGGCGGCAGAGGACTGAGCAGACACAGCCTTCATTTAAGACTTCTTAGGGGCCAGAGCTCCCTAGGGCAGAGATTTCTAGAGTGAGGATTGGTGGAATTTCAAGTCCTGAGCTCAGGGAGCTGGGGGATTAGTGGGCTTTCTTGTTCAGGGATTGGTGGGTTCTCCTGTTCAGGGGTTGGTGGATTTTTGTGGGAAGCTCAGGGATTGGTGGGTTTTTGTGCAGACTTTTCACCTAGAATTAGCATAATCTGGGATGAGTCTTATTGAGGGGCCAAAGATGATCTTTGTAAGTGAGGTCTGGGGGCAGGGCCTGCCTGCTGAAGCTTCTCAGGCAGGGGCCTGACCACTTTTTTGCCTTGAGGGTTTACAAAGTTTACAAAGGAAGTCTACAACAGAGAAGCCTTTCCCTGCAGCATGAATAGCCAACAGAGACAGGGGAGTCAGTCGGTGCTGCCATCAGAGACTGCTCCCTGTGCCAAGCAATAGACTGAGGCAGGAAAGGTTTTAGCTCCTGGTGAGGAGGTGTTGCCTTTCTGACAGGAGCCACCATTTCACTGCTCCTGAGACAGGAAGGGGGCTCTGTAGCTCTTGGGTTTGGGGGGAGCATGCTGCGGAGATACTTTGATTGCTGCTCAGGGGGTACACTTAGAACAGGAGGGAAGGAGAGAAGGAGAGAGAAAGAGAGAGGGAGGGAATGAATGTGTGTTCAGCACAGTGAGATCTTAAACGTAAATTATTGAAATGAGCTGAGAGATGCTTTAAAATTTTTTTGTAACATTAGAAATTTGATTTGTAGTGTTCTAATTCTGGTAAAAAAAAAAAAAGCCATTGCAAACATGCCATTATTGTGTGAGGTATTTTTCTTTTCTTTTTGGCTTTTCCCAGACAGGGTCTCATGTAGCCAAGGAAAGTCCTGATCCAATTTCAGGCATATGCCAGGACACCTAGATATTGGTTCTTTTGTCTGTTTTTACTGGTTGCTTTTTACGCATCTCCGGATCCTGTATTTTCCTTCATTTCACTTGTCCTCATCATCGGCCACTTCCTTCTCCCCTGCAATACCCGCTACACATACACACCTTTTATTGTGTCATTTTCTTTGATCCATAGAAATGTGCTGTTTCCAAAGGCAAACAAACAGAGCCTTGAGACTGTCTGGCCCTTCTCCCAGGCCTTCCTCCTTTACTGTTGGTTCAGAGGCCTGTGCTGTGAGAACGGTGTTCAGTCCAAGAAACTGTTTTACGCCTGGACTGTGGCCAGTTCTTTTTAGTTTGAAAGATTGATTTCTTTCAGAGTCTTGTGTGTTTTCATCCACCGCTGCCAAGGGCCTTCGCTGGGAATGGATGCTCTGCAGGCAGTGTGGGTACTGGACTGGGCCGGGCTTCACACAGCCTCTTCTCTGTCAAGTCAGTGTGATTTGGTCTTTGGACTCACGGGTGCCTGTGGATCCTCCCTCAAGAATGGTTGCAACAGACATTGCCTCTGTTCTTCCCCCTTCTTTCACCCCCCCCCCCATGTCAGCCAGGAAGATCCCCTGGAGCCCAGGACCTGATTCCTTTACTGAGCAGATTTTTAATTATTTTCCCAGCTAAAGGAACTTGACCCGATGAGCAAGACAAGGATTCTTGAGTATTTTTGCACAGGCTAGCACGAACTCACAGCCCTCCTGTGTCAGCGTGGTGCTGAAGTTCGAGGCATCCCACCCACCGTCTTCAACTTTGCTATCTTAGTGTCTCCTTTTCTAACCCAGTCGCACCTCCCTCTATTATTGCTTGCACTGAGCTTGATCTCTAATCATCTTTACACCCCCTCGAGCAGCCGTGCTGCATACACACTTACCCAGGGATCGAATTTTTAAAACAAGCAAATGGGCTGTCTTCATTTAGCACCTTGTGTGTTGGAGCCCCCTAGTGTCTGATCTACGTCTATAGGCGCCCAGGTTAACGTGAATGTCAAGGGGCCCTTTTCTGACTGGGCCCTTTAATTCAAGATCCTTTTCTCTCCTATCACTAAGTCGGACTGGGAGAAGAAAGGACAGCAGCAGGTGCCGGCATGTTCATTTTCCTTGACGGGGGCTCTCTTGTCTGCCAAAGCCTCACAAATGCTTTTACTTCACTCCAGTAATGGAGGATGAAAGCATCCTATTGATTCTAAAGTAGACCCTTTTCATGTTTTGACATTTCTAAGATCAAATCGCATCCAGCAGTTGCTGCCTCACTTCTTCTACCTTAGCTTTAAGGCAATCACGAGGGAGTGGTCACTTCCTACCATCACAACAACTGGCTTATAGGCTTCTGGGGTGCACATCAGTTGAGTTGTGTACATTTGTTTGCATCTTTTTTTTTTGGTGGTTGTTAAATTTTAGGCCATTTCAACATATTTAAATGTTAATAATTATATATATATATATATATATATATGCATGTATAAAGTTATGGACCACTATCCATACAAAGAGGCAGGAAGATCATATAAAAGGAGATAAATTAGTATAAATTTATTACATTTTGCAGAACACGTTTTCTTATTCCAGTGAGAAGCAATCAAGTCGTACAGCGCCCAAGAAGAAAGGAAGGTAAGGCACAGCTGATGATACGGCCGGGCGTTTCTAGAGAGGTGTGTTCAGAAACAGGCTGCCATGGGCTGGGCAAAGACAGTGAAGGTGCGAAAGGTTGTGACAGTCTGGCTGAATAAACGCTTCTAAATCGGGTGTGATCTGTGTGCTCACTGTGGAAGACTGCCAACATGTCCGTTTGTCGGTACTTTCTTTGTGTGTACGTGTGTGGGTGTGTGCGTACACAAGCGTGTGGAGGTCAGAGGACGACTTCGGGGGTCATCCTGCTCTCCGCTGGTCTGGGAGCTCAGCTTTCCGCTCGGCTAGAAGGATCCTTCGGATGCTCCCCCTCCCGGGGATTACAGCAACACAGGATGCTGCCTCCATTTTTATGTGGCTGCTGGAGCTCAAACCCGGAACCATCATCTGCCAGCCCAGGTTATCAGAGCCATCTTTACAAGTTTACGTAGAGCTCTTTCTTTAGTGGTAAGTAGTTAATTCTGAGAGATGGTAAAATCTAGACAGAGATTCTGCAGTCATATTGGCAATGGTAAAGGCATTAAAAAAAAAAGAACACAGTTATGAGCACAAGCTATAAAAATCAGCTTATTACTATGGAAATATGTCTGATTGCTGGTGACCAGAAATTATCTTCCTCCATTTAATCTAAACGCACATGATATTTTCAAAATAAGACTCCTTCCAGTCAGAATGGCTATGATCAAAACATGAATGACTACAAATTCTATGAAGGGTTAGGGAGGTGGAGCCGATTACCTACTGCCGGTGGAGTATAAAATGGTGTAGGCTCTATGCAAATTGGCGTGGAAGCTCCCCAAAATGTTAATAGGACGATTACTGCTATGTTGCTCCTGGCACACACCCTGAGGGCCCCACTCTTCGCAGCAGAAGGCGAACAGCCCTTCTGTGTTCATTGCTGCTCTAGCCACAACACTGGGGTGATGGAACCAGCCTAGACGCCCATCAACTGCTAAGCAGATAATAGCATTTTAAAATTTTAAGTAAAATGTAATAACGCGGAAAGTTGCCATGTGTACAGCCACACTTCTATTTTTTTCTGCTCAAAAAATTTGGAATATAATCCAAACATTTCATCAAGAAATTTGGTCATGTTCATAACCTACAGCACATCCTGTCAAGTGGCCCTCAACCTCCCACAATACCACCTCCCACCTCCATCTTAATGCGCATCTCCATCCACTCACACCAACTTCTGTTAGGGCTCGACTGTCAGCTCAAGAACAGTTTGTTTTTGCTCTCCCCACCCCTGTGCTCAGAGAAACCTAATATTTTCCCTGAGCTAGGAACATGACTCAGTCGAGAGAGACTGAGTGCCTAACATACACAAATGCCCTTGGTTTGAGTGCCAGTCCTTAGTAAACTGGACATTGTTAGTATTTTGAAACAAAACCTGCTTCTGGGTTACCTAGCAACTTACGACATCATCTTGTGTCGCCCAGCCAGGTGACCACACCTGGGAGGTGTGGTTACCTGGCCCCTTAAACGGACAACCTGACACGTGGCCTCTCTCTCTTGCTCCTTCCTCTCTATCGGGGTGCCCCCTCTCCTCCCCTCTATCTTTCTCCCATCATGTCCTGCTCTCCACCTAATAAACCTCTTTCATATAAGATCTGCCGCAAGCCTCATTCCTTCATTCATTGATCGGTCCTAACCTAACAGACATGGAGGCAGGAGGATCAGAAGCTTAAGAACACCCCCAGCTACATAATGAGTTTGAGGACAGCCTGGCCTACATGAGATCCTGTCTTGAAACAAAAGTTCTCCTTAACCATCATAATATATAAGAATTTCTTTGTCCCTCAGAACTAATTTTACCCATCTGCAGAAAACATCACTCTACGGAGAATGTCTTTTCTAAATGAAATGGTTAAGGGTAATACTAGTGCTGGGCATGATGGTGCATGCCTGTAACCCCAGCATTCAGGTAGGCAGAGGCAGTTGGATCATTGTGAGTTCAAGGCCAGCCTGATCTACAAGGTGAGTCCAGAACAGCTAGGGCTACACAAAGAAACCCTGTCTCAAAAAACAAACACAAACAAACAAACAAACAAAAGAGTAATGCGGGTGACCTATTTGTCCTCAGGAGGGCTCGGGAGCCTCTCCACCCCCCAAAATAGGCAGGCACCACTGCCAAGAGAGAGTGGGTGACAGCAGGGTAGGAGCAATGCGGAGCCCGGCGGAGAGTGCACCGTGAGGAGAGGCCAGTGACATGGCAGCTCTGAGAGAGGGCTGAACTGATGGAGGATCTGCTGTTGCCCAATGGAGCCCAAGGGAGGCTGCGCAGCAGCAACGAAGGTGATAGTGATGGCTACAGATGCACAGTTGAGAAGGAGGGACATGGGAGACTTCAGTGAAAGCCCTAGCTCCACAGGCTATTGGAGGGTTGCCCTCCACAGCAGGGAGGTGGGAGTGCCAGGGGAGGAGTCACCTCTACCTAGGGGGCAGGTCACTGAGAGCTGACCACACCCCTAGTGAATATAGAAATAACACAAATTAGAATTTTGTTGTTGTCGTTGTTTTGTATGTTCGTTTGTTGAGTTTTGCCGGGGGATGGGAAGGTAGCAAGGGCCGGGGTAGGACAAGGAAGCAAATGTGAGGACTGTCTGATGTGAAATTCCCAAAGAATCAATAAAAATACTATGTTGAGGAATAAAAAAGAGTAACAACCATCTAATTTCATTGTATGGAGTATTTCAGTTTAAAATGTGTATCCTTTGGTCGGGAGGTTAATGTATAGGTATATAATATTAACATAGTAAATATCATTGCTAAGTTCATAGATGTTGTGTTAGAAGAAAAAGTAAGGATAGAAACGGAAGACCCAGAACAAACCTCTCCTTCAGTTTCCTTGAGAGTGCGCGCCATGGAGAAGCACACCGTGGACAACTCAAGCCTGCTCTAGACACTGACCTCCCCAGCTCAGCCTTCGCTTGTGTAAGAGCTGCTGTCAAGCAGCGTGTCCAGGATGCCAGGCAGCCCAGCAGCGGTCCCACTGCTCTCTCTGTGGGCTCCTGGACAACATGGTTTGGGCAGCAGGTGTGGTGGCTGTGCCTGGAATCGTGGACAGGGACCACAGATAACCTGCCTCTCATGATTCCGTATTGCCCAGCCAGCAAAAGCTCAGGGGAGGGTTAACCCTGGAGTAGAGCCAGCCTCACCAGGGAGGAGGCTGAGACCAACAGTCTCCCACTCCCCCTCAGTGGGTAGCTTTGTCCAGACTTTACTATCTTCTCCCCACACGCAGACATCAAAATAGTCTTGACTGACAGCTAACTTGTACTAATTAACTCTTAGCTGTCTTTCATTTCAACTTTTCATTGCATTGTTTATCATAAAAAATGTTCCCTGTATAGGGGGTTGAAGAGATGGCTCTGTGGTTATTCAGAGAACCTGCTAAATTTTTCAGAGGACCTGAGTTCAATACCCAGCACTCATGTTGGGTGGCTCATAACCCCTTGTAACTCCAGCTCCAGAAAGCCAACATGTTATGGCCCCCACAAGAACTCACACACACAGGGTAGACACACTACACACAAATAAAAAGTAACAAAAATAAAATATTAAAATGTTCCCAATATCGAGGCTGATTTTCTACCCCCACCCCAAGCCCCACCAACCTCCCAGTTTGTGTCCAGAAACCATGACTCTTGTGACACAAACAAACAGTAGTCATTCTGTCTGCATAAAATAAACAGCAAGAAGTCTGCATGTTTTCAAAAGCCCTGAAGACCACATACTATGAACTAGAAATGAATTTGATCGACTGTCTTTAATTCCTCATGCCATCTCACTATATTTTCAAAATAGCCTATGACTTGTGATTATCCTGCTTTCAGGCTTAGGAGGAATTCTTGAATATACCTATGCTTTTGGCCTCTTGTTATCTGGTTTTTTGAATGTTTAAGTCAAAACAGCTGGATTGGGTGAAAATTAGACTGTGTGACGTAATGATAGTTGGTGACCAAAGCTAAATCTGTTTTCCTCCTACAGTTATGGTAACTCGCACTTATGTGGCAGCTCCGCCCCACCCCACAAAGTGATTGACTAAACACTGTGCCTCAGAGTCACTAACTCACAGACTCACCCTTCCTAGAATAGCTGTATCCTAAAAAGCTACTTTGAAAATGAAGTCAGACAATTAATAGAATCCTACCAAGTGCCTCAATCAATTTTCCTGAAGCGTGTCACAAAGGATGGACGGGGTACCTTTCTTGATGTCCCTCCCTCTGAGGAAGTGTCTGACAGAACTGGGACACAGAGCCCGAGGGACAGGGAGTATGAAGCAATTACCTACATGATTGTGATGGGAAGGTGTGTGTGGCCTCAAAGTCATCCCCTTTGAACAGAAGAGGAGCCTCAGTGTCTTGCCTCGTGTTAGCAATTAAGGAAAGTCTCTCTAGACACACACACTGAAATTGATGCATTACAAAGATGAACAATTTTATTGCTGGGGAAAAGAGGCGTGTGTGTGTTAGTTATGTATATTAATGCACGATTTCCTTTCTGCTTTGCCTAAGAGGAGTTCTTACATGTACTGTTTAACTTTTTTCTCAGTCTGAATAAACGGCTCAGTGGTTAAGAGCACTAGCTACTCTCACAAAGGACCAGAGTTCAGTGCCCAGCACCTACATGATGGCTCGCTACCTCTCAGAACTCCAGATCCAGGAAATCTGATGCTCTCTTCTGCCTGCCTCAGAAACTGTAGTTATGTGGTACACAGACATACATGCAGGCAAACACCATACAAAGTGAAAAAAGAATTACATTTATTTACTCATTTTACAATTATGTATTTTTAATTACTTTATAATTATTCCTATGCCACACATGTGGAGGACAGAGGACAACTTTCCTTCTGCCACCAGAGTTCCAGAAATCAAATTGAGGTCATCAGGCTTAGTGGCAATACCCACCCAGCCATCTCACCAGCCCTGTGTGGATTGTTCCTGACACAGTTATTACAATCTATATGCATTTTCCTTTACATTTTGTATTGGATTTTTAAAAATGAATCTTGTATGTATGTGTGCCTGTGTGGGCACACTTGTGCCACATCATGTGTGCAGGTTGGAGCTCAGTGTTCAAACTCAGGCTGTCAGGCTCATCAGCAGGCTCCCTTCACCCAGAGCAGTCTCAACAGCCCTATAATCCTAGGCTTTTAAGACAATATTCTTACTAAGCAGAGGGACTTCCACCCATGTGGGAAAAGTAAAACAGACAGCCAGAAAGTTACAAAGCACAGAGAAAGTGGAGGAGGAAAGAACAGATGTATGTCAGAGGAATAAAAGGACTCCACAAGCTGTACTGAAAAAAAAAAAGCCCATTTTATTAACAGGGTACATTTCCAAATATTCTCCAGGGAAGGGAGGTAGAGAAACTGAGACTTAGTTAATCTTCTCACTGCCAGCCACGATTTATAAACACACAAAGAAAAGACATTTTCCCAGAGGTCATCCCTGGGCATATCACTGTTCATCTCAGCCAACAGAATAGGCACCATTTTTTTCAAGTCACACCATAAAAAGTACCAATTAAGCATATTTTCTTACCTGCTATATTTTATATGAAATTCTTTTTAAAAAGGAAGGAAGGAAGGAGGGAGGAAAGGAAGGAAGGTAGGAAGGAAGGAGGGAAGGAAGGAGGAGGGAAGGAAGGAAGAAGACATGAAGAGCATTGGTTACCCCACAGTTCCTATCAATCATGTTTGGCTTTAACAGGAAGAAGCCACCTACAAACACTTCAAAGATGATTTCGATTTTATAGTCTGATCTAAAATCTTTCCCAGAATTATTATATCCATGGATCAGTAGACTAAATTACGAGAGAAAGAATATGTGAATTTTCTTATTTTCACTCTTATCCAACCTCTGAAAATTTACACTGATAAAACAGCTTGTATACATGTGGAATAGTCTAGAATAAGCAATGATAGAGGCCAAAGGTAAAAATGTTTCCCCAATATTTTGCAGATCAAACTATGCTGCGTGGTAGCTTGTAAGTCTAGTAATACAATAGAATTTTTTAAGATGAAGCAGGCTTTAAAATAGTGTGCTGTATGTCTTTTTTCTCCCCTCCTCATATGTAAGATCTCTGCAGAGTACTATGGTAGCCATCAGCCATCCTAACGGTGGAGAGAGAACTTATCAGTGCTGAGGACAACATGAAAAACAGTGATAGACTGGCTACTTGATTCCATGAATACTGGAATTTTCTAGAAAAGAATTCCTAACTCTAGCTATCTTTCTGTAGTTATCACCTAAAGGACCATAGAAAAAGGCTCCACAACTCAGCAAAGGGTATTTACACTCCATCCTCAGACTTCTCCAAGGCCTATGTACTATTGTGAATGTCTGTAAAACAGTCCCATTTGCTACATGTAAAAGGGTCCTTGCTGATGATAAAGGTACAAGTTGGACAGACATGGAAACACGTGCAAAGTAATAAACACATGAAGGAAATATGTAAGTGGGGAGCCGAGCCAGGAAAAGTTAAGGCACCCTCTGCCACTCCCCAACACTACCAAATCAGTTACTTTTCTATTTTCCATAGGCATAAAAAAACATAAGGAAGGAGAGAGGGATAGGAGAGAGGGAGAGAAGGGGAAACAGAGAGGGAAGAATGGAGGGAGGGAGAGGGGGAGAGAGATTGAGATTAAACCAAGGCATGAAGGATAATGAGTCTAACTTGCCATTGCCTCTGTTGGGAATCATGGGGACAGGAAGTTTGACATTAACTCTTGCTATGCCCATTGCATGGTGCCCATATCCAGTGGTCAACGTCAAGATGATATTCCCCACCAGTGCTGCATCATCCTGACAGTATGGCTAACGAGGCAGGTGGCAGAGGGATGTGTGGATACTTACTTCACCCAGCTCAGGCACGCAGGAGGGCCCTACCCAGAGAGGGCAGAAACCTGGGCATGCCAAGACCCACAAGAGAAAACAGGCACCAGCGTTGAGTCTTTCCCCCAACAGCCTTACAATCCCGTGCTCATGCTTCATCTTCTCACCTTAGCCCTAACGATGACACGGCAACATGCTTCTGTTGTCTAAAGCCGTTCCATTCTCGCAACAGCATTCTGAGACAACAGCCCTTCCTTCATGTCTGCTGAGCTACCTTCTGTTGAGACCCCTCCCAATAGATCCTTTCCAGGTGGCAGGGGGATCACTATTTTCTCTTAGTTTTCATTTTGGTTAAACCATTTTTTTCTATTGTATTTTTTGTTGTTGTTCATTTCTTTTACTGTACAGAGAAATCCTGAATTTTCTGAATCCAGTTTTCTCTGCTTTGGATTAAGTCACATCTCTTGGCATTTATTGTTATTACATAAAACATTTGAAAGCGACAGACACCTGGAGAAAGTTTAATTACACAGAAGCTGGAAAAAAGCATGGTCAATGTATTTGAATATTACACCACAGAACTCTTAGACAACTTTGGGTCATTGGTTGAACCTTAACAGCTTCAACTGAAAAGCAAAACCAGGAAGGCTTTTACCACAACAGTGAGACTGACCATTTAGAAAAATGAGTAGCCATAAAATATAATTCCTTTTCGTGCTCTAATAAGTGAGAGTCAAGGGCTTTGACAGATACTCTCAAATGCTCACAGTATTATAATTCACTTCAATATGACATTTACTCTTCTGTGTTAAAGGCAACAGAGCAAACCTAAACAAGGAAGCAGGAATGTCTTCCTTCCTTGTTTCAATGAGCAAGGTTAGGTAATTTGAATAACCTCCCCATTCATATGTGCGTGTGTCAATCATTCATATCCAGGATATGTGTGAAAATGTCATGTTAAGGCTGAGAATAAGGCAGACACTATTCATATTCTCTCTCTCTCTCTCTCTCTCTCTCTCTCTCTCTGTGTGTGTGTGTGTGTGTGTGTGTGTATGCAGGTCTACAGATATAAGACTCTCCCATTTATAAAACAGACGCTGTATGGGGCTGAGACTAAATCTTGTGCACTCCCATTTAGAAGTTTATAGACATATTCGACTTCAGCATTCCATGCTTTCAAAGACACAACATAGAAACTATGGGGTATTTGCTATCTCCATAGCTCCAGAGACTTAGAAAGTCCATCCATGTACATAAAGAACTCTGCTCCTCATGACCATATGCATGGCCACAACTGGGTCAAGGTGACCAGACTCTGCCATGGGACACACAAACTAGCCAATGCAAGCTTAGGCAAAATCAATGCAAAAGATGTTTGGTGAGTCAAAATTTTAAACTCTCAGCAAATTTCCATGCCAAGACCTATGTAGTCACAAGGCTACTAGCTCAGCGCTCCATGGAAGCCAGCTACTGGGGTAGGGCAGAGTCAGGTGACAGAGGGACATCAAGGACAAATACTTAGACCTCTCTGACTCCTTGGATGCTGAGAGTTTGGGAACTAGGGTCACCTCCATTTTTACCTTGCCTCTTCCTCTCCTGAGCACAGAATAGAATTAAGTTTCCAGAACATCAAAGGTCATTCACTGCTGACTCAGTTAGATACATTGATTGGGGCTGCAGGCACTATGATTTTGCTAACTTGCCTCCACCCCTGATGTGGGCTGCCTAGAGCTCATGAAGATCTTGGGGTGGACCTCTGTGTGCTCTGGGCAGGAAAGAACACACACCAGCACCCTCACTCAGACTTTGGTCCTTCAGACTTGCCCTCAAGTGTTCACACGGGTCCCTACAGACCCCAATCTCTGACTTTGACAGGAGGTCATCTCACCTAACTCTGATGGGGACACAGCTATACCACAGTACCAGAGTTCATAAGATGAAGGCCCTTCCGTGTGCTGGTGACTGATGTTCTCATTAGATCCTTCTTGACAAGGGTTTGCCAGTGAAAAAAATTCCACAAAGCTGGTATTTTAAAACATAGGAATGAAAACTACAGATGGCCAGCTTCCCAGCAAAGCACAGAGGATGCTCCCCGAACACCTGCTGCTGCCTTTGTTAAAATTTATTTATTTGTTATGTGGATGTATATGTTCCTGCTTGCACATGCAGTGTCTGTGGAGACAAGAAGAGGCCAGCAGATGCCCTGGAAGTGGAGTGACAGGCAGCTGTGTGCCAGTTAGTGTACATCAGGAACTGAACTTAGGTCCTCTGAGAGGACAGTCAGCAGGCTTCAGGGCTGACAGTCTCTCTGTCCCCCCCCCCTTCTTTGTCAACGTGATAAACATGAACAATCTAGTTTAGGCACACAATTTGTTTTTTTAACACTTTTGGCAAAACACTTCGTAGCGAGTGTATGTGTCTGAGAGTCCTTTTTTGTAAAGTGATCTTTCATGTAAAGGCTTTCTTTCTGGTAGGGTGACTTACTCTTTACCCAGCTTAATTTTACAGAAGTGTGATTAGAATTCAACAGTGGCCACCCTCACTTGGGAGCATGAGAACCAAAGCCATTCTCAAGTTGTAGTTGACTAAAATGAAAATTCCTATTTGGGTACTCATTTGCAGTTTCCTCCATAAAGCAATCTTGCTTTTGTCTCTGTCTCTCTTCACATGAGCGTGTACATGTGTGTGTGAGCGAGCAAGAGAGAGAGAGAAAGAGAGAGAGAGAGACTTAATGCATTGATTTAATTGGCGGTAAAGTTAGGTGTCATCTCCTGTCAAATGCACTGAAATTAAATACTTTCTATTAAACATTTTCATCATGAGCCAAATTCTTTCTGAGCAGAAAGTTAAAGGTCAGATATATTAAATAATGGACCAGGCCCAAAGCTGAAGACATTAATTTCAATAAGCAGAATTGAATAGTACCCAACCACTTAAGAGTAATACAGTATTTTAGAATGTTCTACAGAATGATTCTAGAGAGGTTTCTACTTAAGAACACATATTTTATTAAAACTGATGCTAAACAAACACAAAAAGCTATACACACACAGAAACACAGACACTGATACACACACACACAGGCACTGCTATACACACAGAGACACACGCAGACACACACACCTACCTCTTGCTTAGCTGTATCAGCTCACCAAACACACAAAAAGTTACATATATGACATACCAGTGGACTGTCACTAGAGGTTGTAGCAATGCTGTTTGTGACATGAGTGTTTTACCTGTGTCCTAAAGGACAGAAAACACCAACAGTCAAACTTTTCTTTTGCTCTAACTTGGGCTTCCTCCACCTTCTGCGGCAAGTGACTGACCTGCTACTGCTGGCCCGCCATCCGTGGCTGCTCCCTACTACAAGCTGTCAACACTCGGGGCCATAGCAACAAGTGTTGGCTGATGGCACCTGTGGGGAGCAATTAGCACAGGAGAAAAGCACAGGTCTAGTTAACAGTGTTGACCATTTCTGATCTGTAATTCAGGTGCCATACAGCATAGCTTTAAAATTGTATAGACTAAACACACAAATCTATTATAGGAACCTGTTCCAGGAACCATAACTGTATGGAGGGTTAGAACTCTCAGAAAGCCCGCTCAGTGAACTATGATGTGTGGATTTTATGAGTTTCTCGTTTGGATTTTGACCAATTAATGCATTCACCTGAATACATATTTAATTAATCTTTGTATGTGTTGTTTTCTTAGCCCTTTTTCACTTTTCATGAAGCCTATTGGTAAACATGTATTCTTTCTTAGATAATTATTAAATACCAGTAGCTCAAAACAGAAATTATATTTAGAGTTGCATAGACAGGACTAACCCAACTCACCCTGCCTTCTAGATAGCCTGATTCTGCCACACAGGTAGAAACACTAAACCAGCTTTGCACACTGGTAAACTTCCAAACTGAATTCTCCAGACATCAGCACGACCTGTGGACCATTGTACCTCCCAACCTCCGTTCAGATGCTATTTCTATAGTAACCCGAATATTTGATCATATTTGGAAATTCCCTACTCCCAAATTACTACCCTTCAGTGGCTTTGTTATCTTGTGAGTTAACTCTCTTTTTAAGATTCCATTTCTCATAGACATGGCCAATATACTGTTTCCACCCTCAAGATGAAGTAAAGTATGTAAGTCAAGTTGACCTCTACTAGACAACATTGGAAAGAATAAACAAGAGTCGTTACAGCTTCTTGAAGCTTAACCCTCCTCAAGGCACAGAGCTCCTGAGAGATCTCCCTGCTCACCGACAGTACACTGGGCCCCGCTGTGCCAAAGATGCTGTGCCGAGTTGCACTAGCAGGCCCACCTGAACAAGCAGCCAGTGGCTCCTCCTTCTTACTTGCATGAGCCACATTATACGTCACTACGCTCAGTACAGGCCCCATTCATGAAACTGGGGGTGGAAGGAGGCAGTATGATTAAGAGAGTAGTTCTCATTCTGGATTGCGTGTTGGAGGGTAAGCCTTGCACCCTGTGTTAGCATACAAAACTGCTATGGCAGCTGGACTTACAACATGGAATGGATTCTGCACTATATCTCTGTACCTTTCTAACACTGGTTACAGACACCAGGCCATTCACACTCAGTATTGACAGAGAATAACCTCTGATCACTTTGCAGAGTGTGTCAGAGTGTATGCTGTCTGTAATCATGTGTACATATACATACATTATCTTGGGAGGAAATACTCATATGTGTGCACATATGAGTTGTCTTGAAGGGAATTATTCACGTTAGAGAGAGAAAGGGCCCTGCCTTCTGGACTCTGAGTGAGCTACTTCACCTCTCATTAAATGATGAAGATACCTTTGCCACTTTGTACTTGCATGTCTAGTGATTTTGTAAAAATAATAGCAACAGAGCCAATGGCATGATGCAGTGGGGACCTAAAATCAAGTTTCTCTCTCAACTTCTGAGGAGAGAAGTGGCTCATGTTATCTAGACTATGAATCAACACAGTCTAAACTCAACAGAGCTTCGTGCTAAGTACACTTAACCAAAAAAAGGCAAGAAGCACTTCTTACTTAAAACTGCACTAGCGGAGGGAACTATAGTTAACACGGACTTGTTCAACAAACCCCAATAATCAGCGGGAAGGACTTTGTAAGCCTATACCACCACCCACCCACAGCCCTAAACAGGGCAAAAATAAATAATAATTTTTAAAACCTATAGTTCTGATGCCAGTCTCAATAAGACAGGTCGTTTGCGATGATTAGGCTGCCAGTGCATACTGACAGTCAGCAATGCCCCAGCCTCTCCCACACACTGCATGATGAGCCCCTCGGCCTCAGCAACTAGAGTTCATCTGGTCCTTGGATCGTATCTTCTGTCAACAGCTGCAAGTCCACAATACGTTATAAAAACATTCCCCAGAACGTTTTCTTACAGTTCTTACAGTTCAGAATGCTGTCTTACAGTTCTCCAAGCCAGTGTCAAAAGCGAAGTTCTGCTTGGGATTCTCTTTGTCTCTTATCATGCCAATCCAAGATACACTCTGGCGGTTCCTTTTGGAAATCACATACATAAAAAAGCTAGCAAAAATACCCTGCCCGGTGCTCTCCTTGCCTGCAGTCCCTATGAAGTAGGCTGTAGCGACGGCCCCTCACACGGGTCTAGCTGCATCCTCAGTGCACCAGTTTTGTGAAGGTACCAAAGTTGGAGAAATTCCTCAGGCATGGCGTGGAAGCCTGAGAAGGGCAAGACGTTGTCGTAGTAGTGGTGACTGATGGGTTCCTCGTGCATGTTCACAGAGAAGGGCCAGAAGCCATAGATGGCGACCTCTTCACACAAGCCCAAGGCTGCACTCACCAGAAAGAGTCCTGTAGACAGGCGCTTGGCATGGATGCCCCTACTCTTCCAGAACTTTCCAATGCTCCGCAGAAAGTTGGGGTTGGCAAAAAGCACTGTTTGGTTGGCACCAACATCTTTCAGTGTGTAATACACACGAAGAGATGGCTCTGTTCCCGTCTTCATAGAAAAAGCAGGCATGTAGATGTAGCTGTGATTATAGATCTTCATGTTGTCCACAAATGTCTTTCTCGACCACAGCAGGTTTTGAAATCTGTGGGAAACAAAAGAAACCTCAGAAACACAGACACATCAACGCCCACTCACCCTGTCCTCCAAAGGTTCATGTCATCACACAGAACACATGAAAAAACACTTGGAACTTCTCATCAAATATCCCAACTCATCAAACTCTCGTACCTTGAACTCATCGACATTCCTTAATGAAGCTCTCCTAGACTAACATTAACTGTCTGTTTTGTTCTCTCCTAGAATGTAAAGTGATTTAACACTCGTGAATTTGTAAAGATTGGTGGCTGGGGTGGTGGTAGCTGGGGTTGTGGTTGTTGGAGTGATGATGGTCGGAGTAGTGGTGGTTGGGGTGGTGGTTGGGGCGGTGGCAGAAGCTACACATGATAGAAACATTAAACTGGTTTCCTTGTCTGTAGATTAAAAAGAATTACTTACAAGACAACTTTCTCATCAAAATTCCATGTTCTAGGAGTCTTTAGTTGTCTAATGCTCTAACTATAAGACTATACAAGAAGAAGAAGAAGAAGAAGAAGAAGAAGAAGAAGAAGAAGAAGAAGAAGAAGAAGAAGAAGAAGAAGGTCCTGTTACTGTAGTAGCTCATTGCAGAGAGCTGCCCACATCCCTCTCTGGAGAATTCCACTTCCCTCTGAACATGCAGGGAGAATCTCTGATCCAAATGGATGCAACTGAAATGTATGGAATACCTCCTAAGTGCCAGGCACAAGCTAAATACAATGACTTGTATGTGCCTTCATTTACCTATTATTAATCTTGTGCCCATGTGTATGGGCACATAGGGCATGGTGGGGGTCAGAGGGCAATCTCAGGTGTCAGTCATCACCATCCACCTTGTTTTTGAGACAAGGTTTATGGTCTTTGTTGTTTGCCAAGCTAGCTGCCCCCAAATCTTCCAGTGATTCTCTCTCACAGTGGGAACTCTCGGATCACAGGTGCCTGTTATCATGCCCAGATTATGTGGGTTCCAGAAACTTGAACTTGAGTCCTCATATTTGTACTGCTTCTCCCACCAAGCCATCTTATCAGGCTAATGCCTCACTTGTCAACTCAAGAAATCCAAGTCCAGTCGAGAAAAGAGAAGTGTAACAAACACAGCATAATGTTCCAAACGCCTTGCTTGATACAGATACAAAGTGCCATAGAACACAGGAGGAAATAAAAATCAGTTATGCCTTGAAAGTGAAAACAAGGTTGGAGAAAGTTAGAGAATGGATAACACTTCAAGACATCTTATTAGAGAAAAAAGAAGAGGAACATAAAGTAAGCTACAAGGTTATAGGTAAGAGTGCATGAAATGCCACAAAATTAAGAAGGCTTGCTGGTCCTGATGTGGGAGATGGAAATGGTTTGGACAGTGGCTGAAGATAAGGTATGTTGTAAAGTATCTTCCACATCTCTAACATTTTGCCCTTATTGTCACCTTGTGGTGAGGGCCCCTCATGCCTCAGTGGCTGTCTGTAGCATGTATCAGTGTCAGGCTGCCAAAGAAGTTGAGGAGGTAAGGTTAGGAAGTAAGAGGCTGGCAGCTGGGAGACCAAGTAAGAGGCTACTGACGCAGTAAAAATGAGGAGAGAAGGAAAGAGCAGGGAGAGGGAGAGGTGGGGAGAGAGGGTAGTGTGGGACGTGGGTAAAGGAAGCAATGAGCTAGTACAGAACTTCTTCTTCCGGGGTCAGTTGTCTTGTGTCTCTGACATGGTTCTTGTCTCTGACAAGGTTCTCTGCATGGAGAGCAGCAAAAGCCGTGAACAGAATGGAGCCACAGGTGGCAGAGGCTTGCTGTAAACATTCACTGTGGCTACAGGAATCCAAAGCCCTGTGGCCATCATGATTCTTTCTCCGCCAAGAAAGGAATACATGCTTCTCAAAGCCAGAAGGATGGCCTCTGCTTGTCCTTGACCCAGAAGCCACAGCAGCCATTTCCCCAGGGCATCTACCAATGGGATCATTGTGTCTCCAGGTAGAGTCACTCATTCTAGGGTAGTGCTTCCTAATACTGAGACCCTTTAAAGCAGTTCCTCGTGTTGTAGTGACCTCAACCATAAAATTGCTTTGCTACTGCTTCATAACTTTAATTTTGCTTCTGTTTTAAATCGAAGTGTAAATATTTGATACTCAGGATAACAAAGGTTTCCCACAGGCTGAGAACCATTTCCCAAAGCAAACACAGCCAACCATTTTGCAGAGAGGTGCCAACCTCTCTCACGAATTCTCAGCTCGGACATGGGCTCTGCTTAGCTGCTCTACCATTTTTCCTCTTGCCCACCCACATCTTTTGCTCTTCCTAAATTTGCAAATGCCTTCCCAAGCACGCAGAAGCAGCACACAGATGGCCTAGCTGAACTGCCCTTGTGCTTTGGCTAGAATAACCTACAGAGTTCATTGGTACCCCACTGACTGGAGTTCTGGTCTGCTGCTGGACTTCTATATCCATCATTCTCTGAGTCTGTGAGATACACTCACTTAGATGATGTAACAGTTAATCATTGTTACCAATTTGAATGGGTTTAAATTCACCATGGAAACACATTTCTGCGTGTATCTATCAAGGTATTTCTAGACAGATTCCTGTGAAAAGGGAAGACTGACCCTAAATAAGGGCAACACTAGTCCTTGGGCGGGGGCCACTGACTGAATAAGAGATGGAAAGCAAGCTGAACCCCAGCATGCCTCTCTCTTTGTTTCCCAACTGCAGATGCCACGTGGAGAGCCACCGTGCTCCTGCTGCCACGCTATGCCACCACGATCTGATCGGTAAACCCTCCCCTGAGCTGCTCGCGCCAGGCATCGTTTTTCCCAGCAAGGAGACAAGAAGCTGCTACCACAGAGCAACTATCGGAGCTGTCTCCACCTGTTCTTTGATGCGGATTTCTGCATCCCTAACTGTATCCTCCTCCCCTTACACCTCAGGACCAGCTCTGAACCTCTTCCCAAATGTGCACACCTCTAAGGTGGTTTTCCCACATTCAACCTTCCTCTTCCCCGCCTCTAGGGAATCACTCCCTCTGGCTTCTAGACATGAGAGCTAGCCCTTCAGCTTTATTGACCAGTACTTGGCAGTTCAAAGATGTGTTTATTCCAAGTGTGCAGCACAGTCTTGGAGCGTGTACACACACTGTAAAGTAATTATCCCAGCAGGCTAGAATTTGATTTTAAAAGTCCTTCTTGATATACCCACCCTGTGAGCTACAGTCCATCTCTCACCTGCCATCAGTGTCCTGGGACACTCAGTCTCCTTCCACCACCTTGTTTTATTGCTTTTTGATTTACTGTGCAGCAGCTCCAAGTCCCCAGCACTCTCCTCCCCACGGGAACTCATTATCTGTATCCCTGGTGGGTCGCACTGTCATGTGGAACCCCAGGAGACGTCCATACACCAGAGCATCAGGTCTTACTCCTGTCTCCAAGCTATTTGGTTTAGGAAAGGACCGTCATTTCTCTGTGAGTTTTAATTTTGAATATGAACACCGTCTTGAATTCACGTTAGTTTTAATTTTCTTCATGCTATCTGCATATTATATTTTGGGATTTTTACACAGCCCACTATTTAAGTAATGACATTGATTAAGAAGTCAGTTCAGAATCAGTGAGATGGATCAGCAAGAAGAGGTGCCACAGCCTAGGCTGACAAGCCAAGTCCAGTTCCCAGAGCTCCCATGATACAAGGACAGAGCCAACTCCAACCAACAGAACAAGCTGTTCTCTGACCTCCATATGCATGCTGTGGCATTCACATACACACACACACACACACACACACACACACACACCATAGGTACAGAAAATGAAATTTAAAAACCGAACTCAACTCTGTAAGTATCTGCTGTCTAGCTGATGTAGTTATATTTATTGATTAATAGTTCAATAGTATTGGTTTTAAATTTTACTAATTTGATATAAACTTCTGCTGGCATCACAGAAGGTGGATCTGCAGCTGCCTTCTGACCCTCGGCTGAGCACCGGCCTCTGTGAGCCCTAGCACACATTTGCTCCATATATTAGATTCACTTGTCCGTCCACTACCCCAGTGATGCTCTACAGGCTCATGGAGATCCATTCCAAACATTTAACGCTAATCTCTTCATTCTCACTTTACCTTTTAAAAGTCTTCTTTGGCTGTTGTAGTAGCTGAAGCCTGGAATTCCAGCACTGGATGGACTGTGGGAGGAGGAATGCCATGATTTGAACACTAACCTACACTACATAGTAAGTTCCAGGCCAGCCTGAGCTACAGATTGGAAGACTGTTTCTCAAGACAAACAATATGCAGCAGGCAAGATTGCTTGGTGGGTATAGGCACTGGCTATTGAGCCTGCAACTGAGTTCAATCCCTGAAACCACATGGTGGAAGGAAAGAGTAGGCTGTGGTGGCCCAATGCCTCCCTGAACATGCATGCACAATAAATAAAGATATAAGTAAACATGGAACAATAGTAATAAGGATTAAATTAAAATAGCAAAAATTATTGAAGTTTTCAGTAAGAGTCAACATATCCTTTAAGACTATATACTCCCTGAAGACAAGGGATTTGTTTAATTAACCCTTTATATTTTATAATCTAGCTCATAAGACTTGTGTATCACATATTAAAATTAAATGGAGATAAAAACCAATAAAGCCTTTCCCACACCTGTAATCTGACTCCTCACGACTGAGGAAGGAGGGTTGTTTGAGTTTGAGGCTGGGGTTATAGAGAATTCCAGCTACCCCGGGCTACATAGCCAGACCTTGTCTCCAAAGCAAAGCAAAATTTTAAAACAATGAAAATTAAGCTTTTATTTAATAAAGACCCTGAGCTATTTGGAAGTTTAAAGAATAAATTCATGCCTCACCAGAAAACTCCAATAAAATTTCCAAACAAGCAAGACAGCTTTTGGAAATACAGACAGAATAATAGAACAATGAGGAAAGCCTGTGGACTCAGACCCTCAGCAGAGGAACCTACTAACAGAATTGCTGAGGTCAAGGAATGAAATGCTATTGCCATGAAACATAAGACAGCTATCGTGAAAAGGAAATTACTATAAAACTAATTTTACAACAAAGCTGACAAGTGGCTTGGCACGGGTGGGATTTATAACTTGAAATACTGACACCGAATGCGCTCCACGCTTTCAATTAGTGAGAATATTTTACTAGTTAGTTAACAGGTTGCTGGTGATGGGATTGCAAACTGAGCGAGCCGTGTTTCTCTCTCCCTTCAGCAGAGCTCCAGAAAGAACACAGAAGACTATTTTGAAAAATCCATATCCACAGTGAAAGCAAGAAGGGAAGCAGACTTTTGGGAAACCCCTTCCATGTATGTTATCCACAGAAAACAGGAAACCAGCCTTAGAGAAACAAAAGCAAGAAGCAACTTTCAGAGCAGAAAAGGTGACAGTGTCCTGAGCCCACAGGCAGAAGATGCCGCGGAAGAGGGCGCCCGGAACAGTCAGCAAGGTCATCAGTATGACTGACAACCTTGGGGCACCAGGGGCACAGAAGTGGGTCAGACCCCACAACCATGCTCTGTCCATGATCTCTGTGCGTGGCTGCAGAGGTATTAGTTGTGTGTGTGCTCAGCCTGAGGGAAGCTGGCAACATTCTATGCAGAAAACATTCACATCCAGGTTTGCATAGCCCCAAGAATGATGACATTTACCCTCACCAGCACCAGAACAAAGATCTGCATGCAACTGCATACAATGACCCCTGGAGCTGCCCAGAGAAACTGAGAGTACTGGAGGAAAGGCCGCCTTTCAGGGTCCTGGCTAAGGACAGAGAGCCAAGACTAGAGGACACTGGGGACAGCCTGGAACCCAGAAACCAAAGGAGCCAAGATAACTAGAAGGGCAGAAAAAAATGCTTTAAATCTGCATTAGCCTGTTTAAGAATATTCATTGTGATTGTGTCCAGACTAAGGTGCAATAAAAAGAAGACTATTTAAGTAATAAGAACTGTTGGCAGCTAAAAAATATAGTGGCAAATGGGTTCTGGCCAGGGAAGCTCCAGCCAATCAGCTGCATGGTAGCCTCAAAAGCCACCCACCAGATGGTGCTGAACAAGAGACTCCACAACGATGTCTCAACTTTCCTGAGTCCCCTAACAGGCCAAAACGTGTGGCCGCTGCAAGGGAATTGCAGGGCTCCCACAGTAGTGAGGACAGTTCAGTGCACCACAGAGGGCTCTGTGAGGCTGAGCAGGACAGAAAACAGTATGACGGGCAGGCTGTTTGCCCAGTGAACCATGGCTGCAGGCACTGAGCTGAGCGGGGAGGTCGGCAAAGCATGGCCTGCAGGACAGGCCTGCTGGGAGGCCCATGAGAAGAGAGATCAGTCTTTATTTTCCCACAAGAAATCAATAGAGACATTAGAAATTTTAAAACTGTAATTAGGCATGCTGCTCTCAAATCAAAGAAGAAAAAAAGGTCATCCAGAGATGTTGGAAAAAATTGATCTCTTAAAAAACAACATTGAAAAAAATCGATTTCTTGAAATATGACTTGAGGGGATAGGGCTGAGGCCAGAGCTGGCTGCTTTTGTTTTCAGGCTTTATTGTTGTTAGTTTTTGTGTGGTGGACATGCATTCTTTTTATAAAACTGAAATATTTACTTTTAAAAAAATTTTTATTGTATGTTCATTGGTATTTTGCCTAAATGTGTTGGGAGTCAGATTCTCAGTAACAGGAGTTACAGACAGTTGTGAGCTGCCATGTGGGCACTGGGAATTGAACCCAGATCATCTGCAAGAGCAGCCAATGCTCTTCACTGAGCCATCTCTCCAGCTCCGAAATATTTACTTTTTAAGATATTGAAAAATCTATAAAATAATGTGTGTTGATGAAATTCACAAGACCAAGAAAACTTTATGTCACTAACAAGATGATATATAGGTATGTATGAATGTATATGTCTATATGTGTGTATACATATATAGGCATGTGAGTATATGGTATGTATTATACATGTGTGTATGCATGTGTTATACATGTATATAGCCATATATTGTATATTCATTCATGCATATACACATGTTTTGTATGTACACATGCATGTATATGTACACATGTATGTATATTGTGTATATTGTGTTATACATGTATGTGTGCATTTATGTCTGCATGTATGTATGTGTGCATGTGTGTATAAGTGTGTATGTGTATGTATTGTACGGATATGTATGTATATATGTATTGTACATATACAGGTCTGAATGTATATATAAAAGTGTGTGTATGTATGTATACAGATATGTACATGTATGCATCCACATTTGTGTATGCGTGTATGTGTATATACATATATATATACACACACACATAAAACAACAGATATTAAAAATTTACCAGTCCACAAGGTGAGTCCTTCAGTTGAAAAGTGAACAATCTAAAATACAGAATAGAAGCTCTCTAAAAGTGCCTGCACATTCTATTACAAGGAAGAAACCAATGCGATGAAACAGCTGCTGCACGGGCCACGCTGCATCACTAAGGCACCGAAACATAAAGCCACACACACTGTGGAAGAAAAGCTCTTATAAAAATGTATGAGGAGGCCGGACAGTGCCCAGCCACGTAGTGTACACAGCAAAGCCAACTGAAATACTCCCTGGAGCCAACAGACATGTGAACAAGACTGTCTTACCACCCAGCGGCAACGGAGGACTTAGAAGAACATAATAAAATACTTAATTTATTATTGTAATATAGTCCCCAAACAGCATGAGACAAACTTAACAAATATGTGATAATTTACAAAGACTTTAAAATGGATAGGTTTTTTTTTAAGTCTCCCCTAAATACACGTGTGAATTCAACATAGTCTCTGGTGGAAACCGCGGCCAGGTGTGTTCTCACATGCCTGTGACCCCAGTGATGGCAGGGGCAGGGGCAGGAGGAAGGCTAGTGTGTGCTGGCTGCTGGCCTAGTTGAAACACTAGTTTCAGGTCCAGGAAAAAAATCCTGCCTCCAAGGATTCTGTAGAGAGTGAGGAAAGGAGACACCATATGACCCAACCCCCACCCCCTGGCCCTGTGGGCAAGCACAAGCATGCACCTATGACCCCAGAGGTGCATATACCACACATGGACACCACACGCATGGACATACACACCAAGGCTCTTGCTCGAGGCATGCTGTTTTACTTAAGCTGTAGCTCTGTGAAGGAAGCCCCTTCCTGCTCTGTGAAGGGGTGGGGGTGAGGTGCTAGGATGGTGGAAAGGAGCTCTGCCTGTGTCTCAGGCCTGTGATGGACAGCTTCTCACTCAGCTCAGCCTCCACACTCGGGGGATTTTCACTTGTACTGTGAGGTTTTCCTGAGGAAAGATGTATCTCAGTGTCCTGCTGACTGACATCTACTCACTTGTGACCTGAGCCTCACCCCCTCACTTTCTCCAAGACCCCACACACAACATTCTCTGAATACCCTTTATCCCTACCCAGATCGATTTTCATTGACCTGGTCCCCATGTGGCCACTTGCCCAAGTCTTTTCTGATTGAAAACAAATTAACACCAACAAAAATCTCCTCTATGAACGGCAAGAATTTCATGGTTATGGGCGGTTAGATTGTTGCAGATTTAAAGCCACTGTTTCTCTTCAGCCTAATGTCGTCACTCCTGTGTCTGCTCTAACATCCTTATGACTATTAAAACCTTTAAATTTTATTCTTAGCAGACCACTCTGCAAATGTCATCAGATAACAGTCATCTGCTCTGCTGTAACTCACCTACCTACTTGTGGTTCCCATGGAAGTATTTGGTGAATGCCTTGACTTGTGATTTTCTTTGTTCTGTAGCTAATAGCATCCCATTTAACCTCTTCTACAGCTGAGCTTGTCTTTGTGGGTAATCTGAATCTGCTCCCAGGCCATGGCTGCTCATATGTGCCTTAAGAATAAACTGTCTCTTTTCCCCTTTGAGGTAAGAGGTGCATTTTGCGTGATACTTAACATGCATGTCTTTAGGGCTGGGGAAGGTGATGGTTCAATCATTAACAGGTTTCCCTTGAGCAGGAGGAACTGAGCTTGAGCTCCAAAACCCATATGAATGCTGGAAATGGTGGCACGGACTCACAATCTTTGTGCTTGGGGAAGCAGAGACAGGAAAAATGCTGCATGGATATGGCAGCCAACCTTTAATCCCAGCCCAGGAAAGTAGAGACAGGATTCCCCAGAGCAGGTGAGCAAGCAAGACTAGCCACATCAGTGAGCGCTAGCCTTTGATTGACCACCCTGCCTCAAAAAATAGGATGGAAGAGTGATCAAGGATGATTCCTGACATTGATATTGGGCCTTCGAATACCTGTGCACCTATATATGTGTGTGTATTCACACATGCAAAAACATACAAATAGACACACACAGGTGAAAATGGAAAAAGAAGAATGGAGGGGGTTCTTCCATAACTTCACCTTCAATGGGGTCCAGGCCAGCTGGGTATACAAGCCCTTTATGATGTAATTCCTGCTACATCTCCAACCCTTCTTGCTCCCAGAAGCAGCTGGCTGTTTTCTCTTGCCCCATGGGCCACTGTGCTTGGCCTTTCTCGAACTTCAGCATTCTGTTACTTCTCTGCTAGCTCTCATGATCCTTCAGGACTCAACACTGGCTCACTGCACCGCAGCACCAGCTGGAGAGCTGTTCAGGCTTGGACGCAATGCTGGCTCACAGTACCGCAGCACTGGGGCGTGGGGGTGTTCAGGCTCTGGTGTCAGCGTTACACTGTCTTACCAGTTGATTTTAAAGGTTCTTATGGCTTGGTCATGTGGTTATCACCTTCGCCTCTCTGTTTTCTTTCCTGAATTGCTAATGCCCTTTCTTCCCGGAGGTCTGTATCCTCCGGATCCATTCAGGTCAATGCTGTGTCTTCCTCACAAAGGGCAGGGATCTAGGAAGCGTTTGCTGAATGACTAAATTCAACAGGCTAATGTCAGGGGCTAAGGACCTTTGCACTGTTATCACAGTGTGCATTTCATTCATTTCAGAGCATGACACAAGAGAAAGCAAAAAGCTTTCCCTCTTTTCAGGAATATCACTATAACACAAGAGACATTCTGATTGTCTCCTTTTTCACCAAATACCATTTCTTATTACCGCTTATTTTTTAATGCAAACCTGTTCCCTGCCTGAAACCAGAAAACAGGCAATTAGACACCAAAAGGTAGCCTGCCTACAAGTCCCTCATTAGATGATAGCTCATTTTCTTGTAAACAGATTATGCTAATTTCTGGAAATACCAAACTTTCTAAGAAATCACACAACCAGTTTTAATCTCAGGAACTGCTCAGAACAAAAGGATCTCTTTTTCCAGACTGAAGGAGAGGGTGCTTGCTTTCGCTTTTGCTTTCTCTCTTTGGTGGCCCCCGGAGCAGCCTTGGCGCTAATACTTCAGCTTGTCCCCATGGAACAAAGCCACAGTCAACACTGAAAACAGACACTGATTCATTTGAAGGCACACGATGAAAGAAGGATGTTCTAGCCTGTGGAATGCCACCCTTTAGAAACAAAACAAAACTACTTTCATTTTACACATATGAGTGTTTTGCCTGCATGTATGTATGTGTTCACTACATGCATGCCCAGTGCCCATGGGGTATCAGAAGGGTGTCAAACCCTTTGGAACTGAAATTACAGATGGTTGTGAGCCATTGTGTGGGTGCTGGGGATGAAACCCAGGTCCTCTACCAGAGCTGCAAGTGCTCTTAACCACTGAGTCATCTCTCCAACCCAAACGCCACCATTTAAGTAAAAAGTATTATGACATAAAGCAGTGTGGTGTGTGTGTGTTGATTCTGCCATGTGTGTAACTATGTGTTTAACATGCATGCTGGGTACCAGGTGACATCTGGTGATGGAGAAGATAGCATGTGCCCCTTCTGCAGGGAATACATAGCATTATGCCAGTCACTCATCTCTTCACATCCCACTGTTTCACCTAAGGGGGGGAAGGGGAGAATGACAAAGCACCTAACTAACAAGACTCCTGTGAGGACAATGCAAGCCCCCACACAGCGTTCCAGAAAGGACGCACAGCATAAGCTTGTTCTTTCTCCTCTCCTGGCAAGAGGGAGCCATGGGGCTAGGCATCCAAAACTCTCCTACAGAAATATCACCTCTGAGAAACTGAGCCAGAATTAGCAGAGAATCCACTTACTGAACAGGACGTGGCTGGCACATCTTTTTTAGAGGCAGGCTTAGTAACTGTTCATATCTCATTATTTTTGTCAGTCAAAATTCAAACACATGACTAATCTTACAACCACTTAGAGAATAATCAGAAACAGCAAGGCAAAATAAGTACAGGGGTAAGTGAAAATGGTAAAGCACAAATAACTTGTAAGAAACTCACTTCAGAGCAGCAGGGATGCCGTGGTGGTTAAGAACACCTGCTGCTCTTAAAAGAATCGGGGTTCAGTTTTCAGAACCCATGTTGGGAGACTTACTACCAGCCCCACAACTGCATGTAACTACAGCTCCAGGGAGTATGATGGTCTATGCTAGCTTGTGTGTGGAGAACATACCCTCTACACACACACACACACACACACACACACACACATACACACACACACACACACACACACACACAGGTTTGGGCTGGAGATATGGCTCAGCAATTAAGAGTACTTTCTGCTCTTACAGAGGACCTGGGTTCAATTCCCAGCACCCACATGGTGGTTCACAACCATCTACAACTCCATTTTCCAGAGGATCCAGCTTCCTCTTCTGGTCTCTGGAGATACCAGACACACATGTAGTATATACATACATGCAGGCAAATTCTCACATACATAAAATAAAAACAAGTCTTTAAATAAGGGTGAAACTCATTTACAGTAGAACAAGAATATCAAAGAATCTCTCTGATATCAAATATGAAAAGGCTAAATATAAGCAGAGTTTGACAAGAGAATGAAACCCCTCCATAATATTATAAAATGAAACATTTCTGTTTTTCATCAAAGAACTTAGCTGTGCCGTGCGTGCTCTAAAGTAATTAATTGAACTATTCTTGCATTGAATATTTTTAATACAGGGTTCATTTATTCTGGGTGCCACATTTGCTTACATAATGATGCCTTTCATTATCCATGCATTATGTAAATGAAAGAGTTTTTGCCAACAAAACATCACAAGTCTAAATTACATAGTATTTTAGTTTTATTATATGTTTACAGCCTCTCATTATTTTTTCAGCTGAAAAGTTAGACAATCAGTTGCATTTCCTTCTCTTTGTTGACAATGACTCAACTTGGACTGAAAACGTAGGCGGGTGTGGTGGTTTGGAGGAGAAATATTCCACAGGCTTATATAGTACAGTGCCTGGTTCTCAGTTGGTGGCGCTGTTCGGGGAGGTCATGGAACCTGTAGGACACGGAGCCTTGCTGGGGAACTGCATCACTGGGGCCAGCTTTGAGAGTTCAGAGCTTTGCTCTGCCCACCTTGTGTCTAGTGGGGTAGGGGAGGGGTCCTAGCAGGCTGAACACTGGCTTTTCTAAGTCAAAGGCAACCTAGTGGGGAGCCCTCTTGATCAGAACTTCTACCATAAAATCATCACGATAAAATCATCACTGATAAGCCCTTCAGGCTACTGAAGACTGTGTTTGCAAGCACTGGAAGAACAGATGGGAATATCCCACTATTCGTGCCACATGTACTAAGACTACTTCCGGGGCTGGCACTGTCACCTGAGGGTATCCACCATCCAGGTGTATAGAGTGTGTATTTCCTCTGGAATGACACATTTTTTCTCATGCCAGAACCCACTACTTTGGAAACAGAATCAACCGCTAATATTGACTCTCCCTTCCAAATAAACCCTTGCCGTCCACTGGGCTTTGGTTGTCAACACTCAAGTGACCGGTTACTCACAGATTTGCTCTCCTTAAGCAGATCAAAGCAGAACCAGAACTTGGCTTAACCTTGTGAATGAAACGCTTCCATGGGAACTCAATTCCCTGTAAGTTCTGCAGAATGACTTCTGAAAAGCTTGACTAAAAGCATATACTCTAGAATCGAAGCTGCTTCCAAACCCAGGGTGAAAACTGACAAAGCAAGACAGGTGTCATCCACATCCCAGGAGTGAAGAAGATCCATTTATTCTTTAAAAGCATTTAATTACTTCTCCCTGTTTACAATGGCAAACTGGCAATTGTTTAATTGTGGGAAATTAGGCAATAAAATTAAGTACAAAGCAGTAGAGTTGACATATATTAAATGTGTAATAAACACATGTTGAATGATGATGGAGAGAAAGATTGATATAGATACAGATGATATACACAATATGGATGATATAAATATGTAAATGGAGGAAAAATCATAACCACCAAACAAAATACCATTCACAGCCTCCATTAACACACTGATTCCTATCTTGTATACACACTAATAGCAAGAATAAATATACACACAAGTACATGCAAAAGGTCTCATGTGTGCATACATGTGCACGCGTGCACACACACATCTATCTTCATCAATACTTCTGTTTTCATGGCTAGCAAGAGAGAATAAAAAGACACATACCCAATGTTTGCCAATTCAACATATTTTAATGTCTCTAAAAAGAAAACACAAGATTTTTTTCCGAGCTGCTTCCCTCTCAGGAGGTCTCTCCTCTCTGGACCTTATTAGATCTCTCAACTGTCCTTCAGTCTCTCTGTGTGTCTCTGTCTCTCTGTCTCTCTCTGTCTCTTGCTCTCTAACTCTCACTGTCTCTGTCTCTCTCTGCCTCTCTCTATCTCCCTGTCTCTCTCTCTCAACCTTATCAGATCTCTCAACTCTCCCTCAGTTAGGATCTCTCCTAAGATGAGGCTGATCTGCTCTTGCCTCAGTCCCAGTGTCTGTGTCTTCAGAGCTGGGGCCGGAGCTGCTCTTCAGGCCTGTGGTCTGTCTGCTGGCCCAGAGGTCGCAGCTGTCCTTGCTCAACCTTGGGTGCTTCTTGTTCCTTTGGTATTTTTGGTGGTTTGTATTTGTCCTAATAGAAATGTGGAAACACTGTGACTCTCAAAACAGCTCATTGGGGTGGAGAGAGTGGGAAGAGGCCTCCAGGGCTTAGCCCTGCATAACCCTTGCTGCTTTGGATGGTCACTGCAGCTTTTATCTGTGGCTAATGTTTTGGTTTTGGGGGTGTGAAGATAAATCTTTAAAAGGCTTGTAACCCTCCACACCCTCACAGACACACACACTTGACTGTTTCATGACAGAAACAAGTTGTGGGTAGCACAGGGTAGGTCCAGGGAGCAGAAGTTTGAATTCAGAGCTTGTGTTTGCCTTAAGTAAACATATGCACCGATATGTGTATATATATATATATGTCTCTGTGTGTATATATGTGCATATATGTATGTTTATTTTAAAGTACATGATTACACAGAATCTTATTTAATGTTAATAGGCAAAAAAATTAATTCATCTATTGTATTAGTTACTTTTCTCATTACTGTGGTCAAACACCTCATAAGAAGCAACTTCATGGAAGAAAAGGCTGTGTTTGCTTGTGGCTGGAGAATAATACCCATCAAGGTGGCCTATATCCAGACTGCTCTTTCAGAGATGCCCTATTCCCGTGTCAACATCATCACCACACCAATTCTCCAAATCACCCCTCACCGTGCGGAAACATGGAAAGAAGGAGTAAAGAAAGAAGACCCAGGGCAGAACCAAAATAATGGCACAATGGGAAGAACACTCTCTAAACCGCCTGAGGGATGAAATCGGCAACGCAAAACTTCTGTTATACCTTAGTTCTTGAGGTATAAAGGAAGAGAGAACAAAAATTACCCCCTTGCTTTCGCTCATCCATGCCATACCTGCCACAATGAATGTGTGGTGCGCAGAGAAAACAGCAAAAGGGGGCGGCAAGATGGGTATGTCTCACTGGCTGCATTCAATATCAAGGACTAATTATACACTCGTTTCATCTCACCTTCAATTATTTCAAATAGCATACTGCCAACAGCCCCAAGCAAAGCCCAGCAGACTGCAATTCTGTCTATTCAATAGCTGGGTTAAAACAGAGTCTCGGATTTAATTATATTACAGTTGTTGAAAACAGAACATCTATTTTCATTGCATGTGGTGATCCAAGTGTGAGCAGATTACATCAGTGTTTCGAGGGAACCCTTCTCCCTGCTCACACCTATTTTAGATGTAGGGCAAACAGCAATTTCTCCCAATCTGTCCAGAGATACTGTCTGCTCTGGCTAAAAAGTATTTGGAGTAACAATCTTTAAAAATCGGGCATTCTATTATTTCTCTAAAATATAGATAATACCACTATTCTTTATCGACTTTCCAAATACAGGAAAGAAAGTTCAATAAAGGAAATAGTATGGACCACACTGTAGCAGGTCCTAAACTCTAAATTGCAAAGTGTTAGGGTAAGAAACCAAATACATGCATACTAAGGGTAAGTTTGGAAAAATAAAAACTAAAAACTGTTTCAGTTACATTTCTACACTGGACAAACCCCTGACAGTAGCAACCCAAGGGAGGGGGCTTCATTTGGTTCACAGTACAGGTACAGTCCTTCAGGGTGGCAGCAGTTTGAGATAGCTGGCCACATCATTCCATCTGGAGGGACAACGCTCCTGCTCAGCACCCTCTCTCCTTTGTCTGGACCCTGAGGCCCTCGGGATGCTGGCGCCCACATCCAAGATGGTTCTCCCCACCTCAGTCCCTTCCGCGTGTGCCCAGGTGCTTGTCTCTGGTTGGCTCCAGACACTGCCAAGCTGACAGTATTCACGGTCACAGTCGGTGACCCGTGCTGGGCTGGGGCAGACAACTGTCAGTCAGAGGACCAGATGCTGAGGACGTGGAGGGGAAAGGCCTCACAGGGGAGAATCACAGGACCCTCTCTGCTCTACCCAAACAGCTTTCTTGCAGGAACTGATTTGAATTAGAAAATCTCTAAGTTGGCATAAAAGAAAATCTCTGACATTTAAGGAAGAAATTTAAAAGAAAAGGATGCTGTGGAACTTAGAGTGTATTTCACAGCTGACAGGAAAAGCTATCCATTTAAGGGGCTAAAGGAATTTTTATTTACGGTAGCAAGTGACCTTAGTACTTGCTAACTAAGAAAGAGGTCAGAGGCACACTGCCTGTAGGGCTTTATTTTTCTTTGTAAGTATACCTATTTACAATGATTTTTTTTTCTCCTCCATGCTTAGTGTGGTTTGTGTTATTTGGGGGTCCCATTAGGAATCAGGGTCTTGCTGAAGGAAGGGGGGCACGAGAGAGAGGTCATGTCGCTGCACATCCGTCTGCACTGTGGTTTGCTCCGACGTGGCCAGGAAGCCTCACATTCCTGGGGCCACAGCTGAGAGCTGTCTGGCCATGGTGCCAGACATTATGCGCCGGGAAGTTGCTTGACCACAGTAATGAGAAAAGTAACTAATAGAATAGAAAAACTAATTTATTTGCCTAATAACATTAAATAAGATTCTATGTAATTATGTACTTTAACATATATATGTATATGTATACATATACATATATATGTACACATTACCTAATGTAAACACAAGCTCTGAATTCAAACTAAAATAGCTCCTTATGCTCCCTGGACCTACCCTGTCACTGACCACGAAGTTATGCCTGCCATAGAAAAGCCACATGTAGGGTAGGTGTTAACAAGTCTTTTAAAAATATCTCTTCACACCTCAAACAGCAAAAACAAAGGCACATGCATATTCATTCTCTTCTCATGCTTGTCTTCATTAATTCCTATTTTTTTAAAACTAAACATTTGTTTGCCTGTTTTGATGGAAAATGATCATGAAATTAATTCATGATCTCTTAGAAAAGGCTAAAAATATAATTTAGAAAAAGGAAAATACCCCATGGCCATAAGCACATTTTAAATCACTGAGCATCCCTCAAGAGTACTTGGTGTCTGTATCCGTGTTTTTAAATAGGATCATATACAAACATGTAAGATCTCATTACGTAGCTATGGCTGCCCTTGAACTCACAGAGATCAACCTGCTTCTGCCTCCCTAGTACCAGGATTAAAGTCATGCACTTCCACATCTGGACTATTCTGTGAGAAAAAAAACAAAAAGACAACAAAAAGCCTTTAAGTCAAAAGTATTTCAGAGCCATCAGAAGATACTGAATAATTTTTTTCTTTCTTTCTTTCTTTCTTTCTTTCTTTCTTTCTTTCTTTCTTTCTTTCTTTCTTTCTTTCTTGAAATTTGGAGTGTTTAGGATGTAGTAAATATATAGACTGGATTCCCAATATCCACAGCAGACCCGACCCTTCTGCATGGTCAGCCAATGAGATGCTGGCTTAGCTGGTGGGCTATAGGCCCAGTGAGTGTGATGAAAGCTCAGTCAGTGGGACCCAGAATCTGCCAATGTGATGTGGGCTCAGTCAGTGGGAAGAGGGACAAGTCTATGGGGTCAGTCAATGGGATCCAGGTTCAGTCAATAGGATGTGGGTTTAGTCAGTGAAATATGGGTTCAGTCCATAGAATATGACTCTCTGAGTGCCTTTAATGCTGAATTAATCTAATGAAAGGAGAGATAAGGAGCGGGGGTCTCTCCACGTGGAAGGTAACTTCCTTACCCTGCAGACTAGTGACTGCCACAGGTCAAACACAATGTGACTTTCAGAGTTCCATTTCCCTCCATCAGGAAGCTCCCCACAGCTCTGAGGGGCCTTGAACAGACCCCTGCCTGTCAGCTAACTTCACTGGGTCACTCTGGCACTTCCCGAGCCACAGTGTTTCTAACACCGCAGAGGGAAGTGCACAATCAGTGGTGCCTTTCGCCATCTGATCGTTCAAGCATTTCACATGTCTAGGTTGTTCCTTTATGACTGGTTTGGTTAGGGGAATTTTTATTCAAAGGGAGGAAAACCTTTAAAAGTTTTCAATACATGCTAATTATTTATTTTTTCCTCCTTGAGATGCTGTACTGATTTATATACCCATTAGTGAGCATCGTGGGAGACTGTGGGAGCATCCATAGCTTTTCTCTTTATTTTTGCTCCTCTGATAGTTAAAAATAGAGAACATGCTGTTTTGATGTGAAAGTCTTTAATTATTAATGCAGCTGAATACTCACTAAACTTAGGAGCCATCTGTATTTACCTCTTCCAGATTTTTCCACCTCTATATCCAGTTATCTCTCAGGGCGTCTGTACTGTGCATGAATGTCTCCATACTACGTCTGCAGAGAGGAGACATCTGTCCTTTCTCCCATTAGAGCTAAAGCAACTGTTATTTTTCAAATGGTTGTAATTTTTCCTTCTTTTCGTGATTTTCTAATGAGAACAAATTCTAAAACTTGGAGTCAGAACTAAATATTTTTTCTGCCATTTCTACAAACAAAAAGTACTATTCCTGGGGAAGGAGGGGGTATGCATACCTATGAATACTTTGTTTTTGTAGTTTGCTCCTTATTTCTGAAGTGTTAATCCTTGACCTGGATTGAATTCCTATCCCCCTTCACTGACAGTCAACATACATTCTGGACCTTAAGATGTGATTGCAGAGTCGGGCACAGTGGCACACGCCTGTACCCCCAGCACCCCACCAGCACCCCACCTCCACAAGCGTGCTGTGACGTGTGTGCACGTGTGCACATACACATAAATCATATGTGTAATTAAATATTTCCAAAAAGTAATCGCCACAACTGCTGGAACAAATTACAAAAGCTGAGTGGTATAAAACAATAGAAGTACATGCTTCCCTGGTCCTGGAGACAGGTTCTAGTAGGGCGGTGTCTCTTTGCGATGTTCCGCACTCTGGAAAGGAGTCTTCTCCACCTTGACCAGAAGTCAGCCCTCCACTCCAGCTCCTGCCTCTGTGGCTCCATGCCTCCTCTCCTGTGTTTGCTTCTGTAGACGCTCCCTTATGAGGCTGACTTCCTTATAGGGCTCTCTACCCATGGCCGCATTTTGACCTAGTTGTGACAATCTATAACGAGCACATTTCTAAGCTATCTTTCTTTTCTTTTCTCATTTTGAGGTAGGGTGGTTGTTTTTGGATTTTTGAGACAGGGTTTCTCTATGTAACAACTTTGGCTGTCCTGGAACTCTCTTTGCAAACCAGGCTGGCCTTGAACTCACAGTGATATACCTGCCTCTGCCTCCCTTTGTGCTGGGATTAAAGGCATGCACCACCATGCCCAGCCACACTTAAGTTTCTTACATTTGGAGGTTTGGTCTCAGCCCTAACACATATTTGTAGTGGACATGCATAGTACCCATTTCATAATGGAATAACTCAGAAAGAATCTTGGAGTGCTTACAGTGCATAGCATGTCAGCTAGGCCAGATAAAGGACAGTGTCTATCAAATTTGCATCTCCTGTGATACTGAAATCCACAGACACATAGAAGACTGATGCCGGCTTCCGCCAGCAAAAACTCAGTCAGGGTGTGAGTCCGCCGGCGGATCTGGGAGGATCCCGAGTTCTGCATCAACCCACGGGTGTGCGGCGGGCGCGAACCAATCGTGGGAACCACCACAGGCTGAGTAAGTGGATTGGGGGACCAT
>CM053761.1:5569369-5625755 GCA_028658305.1 Pachyuromys duprasi | reverse complement strand
GTGGACTTGGTGGGGGCGGGGAAGAAGGAGATGAGGGAGGGAGTGGGAGGGTAGGAGGGAATGGGGGAGGGGGCTACGCCTGGGATTCAAAGTACCTAACCTGTGATTGAGATAAAAATAAATAAATTAAAAAAATAAATAAATAAAATTAACACACACACACACAAAAAAAAGAAGACTGATGCCATCTTGTTCCTTCACAAGCAAATTGCATTTTTCTGACTGTAGAATTTTGTGCCTATCACAACATATCTAAGTGTAAGTCCTTTCTGATAACTTCGGCCTGGAATGCAATAAATATTTCTGTGTGCCAGGCCCTAGTTTGGCTCTGGAAGGATTTTAAATGTTTAAAACTCTTTTCACTAAAAATTAAAAAAGGTTAGACTGCTGGTTGCTTGTTTTACTTCTTCCTCCTCTTCTTTGTGTGTGTGTATGTGTGTGTGTGTGTGTGTGTGCACATGCACACTCCGTATACTTGTAAATATGCCTGTGAAGGCCAGAGTTTGACATCAGGTGTCTTCCATGTTCCTCTCTCAGGTTTTGTTCTTGATTTTGGAGATAGGGCCTCCCACAAAAGCACATGGATTTGGCTACACTGGCTGGCCAGAAATCTCTGAGGACCTCCCCCAGCTCTGGGGTTGTGGGCCTCACCAGTTCTGGGGCGCCGACCCCAGGTTCTCACGCTAGCACTGCAAACACTGTACCCCAGAGTCACCTCCCCAGCACTGTTTCCTGATTCTTCTTTAGAAAAGCTGAGTCTAGGAGACAAAGCTCCTCTTTTCCTCGCTGTGGCTTCAGATCACCGCATTTATCTCTGCGCTTGGATAGGGAGGTCATTATTGCTGTTTCTCTCCCTCTGCGCTCTCTGTTTTTCATTTGTTGAAGTTTTACTCTTTTAAACTTTTTGATTCTTTGTGAATTTCATATCATGGCGCCTGATTCCATCTATCTCCCCATTCCTCCATACCCTCCCTCTGCCCTTGCAACCTCTCAAAAAAAACCCACATCTCATAGAAGCTGCAGTGTGGCATGGTGTGTCTGTCCCACTCTATACCCTTTCGCCCAAACAGCTTTACTTGCAAATGTTCATTGCAGTGATCATTAGTCTGGTTTGAGGCCTCTGGCTTCTGGTGCACCATCAATACTGGACCCTCACAGCGCTCCTCTCAGATATCCTGTTGTTGCCTGTGCATGGAGATCCTGCAGCCTTGGTTCTGTGGGACCAGGCCCTTCACACGCTCCAACAGTTCATAGATGGGGTAGATGCTGAGGTGAACCAGCTCAAAGCCCTGGATCTGGGCCTGGGTGGTAGCTGAGTTGCTTAGCCCGCCAGCTTTCCTGTGCCCGTGCCACCAGGGTTAGGTCTCATGGATTGCCCAGGCAAGGGGCAGGGCCGGCTCTCCTCACCCATGCCACCAGCGCCAGCTCTCACACTACCCATTTCTACTGTGCTGCCAGGTGAGGTGCAGGCCTGCTCTGCACCTGGCATCCCTCTGTATTCTTAAAGTTGAACTAGGAAGGGCTTTGCCTTTTGAACTGTACTTGCTCTCTGCAAGTGCACTACGGATCTGAGGACTTCTTTTGCTGTTCCCCCTTTTAACATATTACGTTTATTAATTCTTTGAGAATGTCATACATACATACATACAATGTATTTTGACTATATTCCCACCCCCTGCTTCTTCCCCTAACTCCTCCAGGACCCAACCCCCACCTCCTCTCCCCAACTCCCAGATTCCTTTTTCTTTCCTTTCTTTCTCTTTCTTGCTTTCAATAATTCCTAGAATCCAATTTGCACTGTTCATATAGGCATGGATATAGGGCCGTCTGCTGGAGCCATCTGACCTCCAGGGACCACACCCCTAAAGAAGGCTGGCTCTCCCTTTTCAAGCAGCCATCATCTGTCAATAGCTCAACTTCAGGTGGGCCTCCGAGCCCCACCTCCTTCTGCGTTTTGAAGCTTCCTTCTAGGACCTCTGGAAAACTCTTTTTATCTGCATCTCTTCCTGTGGGTATTTAAGTTACTTTTCCTTAGGCTATAGGATTTCAGGCAATGCTGCTTATCTTCTTGTTTTCTTTCTTTATTTTTTTAAGTAACCAAAAATAAAACAAACGTTAAAAAAATTTTGTTTCAGCTTGGCATGCACATTATTCTTGGGGCTGTAAGTGCCAGTCATTTAAATATTAGTCCTGAGCCTGTCTCTCATCTAGCAAACAGTCATCTATCAATTCCTCTCCACTGGGCAGAATCCTGGTGACTTGGGACTCTCGTACGGAATCGACTTCTTCGTGACAGAAAAACTGCATCTCCGTCTCCCCAGTTCCAAGGGCGCGTGCCGTCTCCTCCCATCCTGGACTGTCCCGGAGACTCCGTTCATCTCAGCCTTCAGAGGCCTGCTTTGTTCAGGGCTGAGCGTTGCAAAGCAAGTGAACAGAGGGGGGTAGGGGGAAGGATACAGCAAAAGCGCGACCAGCCAGCTAGGAAAGCAATGTGCTTGGCTTTGGGATTCTCTGTTTCTCTGCCCTAAGGAGAGTGGGGGTGAGTCACCACCACTTCCATCTTCTTAAAGATTTCTGTGCTATTTTGGTTATACCGGCTTGGTTTAGGATTGTGGCTCCCAATCCAATCCAACCCAGCCCCACCCCACCCCCCTGCAGTTGGTGAAAATTCCCCGTAGTCTTGCACAGGGAATGGCGATTCTCTTATCCCTATTTTCAGTTGTCTTGTAAGGTTTTTAGTCAACTTATTTATGGTGACTCAGTTAAAACACTGAAATAGTGCATCTCCCCAGAACTGCACATAAACTCCCTGGTACTTGATGGGGTCTTACACCTGTCAAACACTCAGTAGAACACTGCGAATAAAAGGGTGGGGACCCGACACCCTTGGAAGGCTAAGCCTGGTCAGTGACATGCAGACAGGCATACTACACACCGGGTGTGTGTGTGCTCAGAGGTCTCAGTGAGCAGGTCCATCTTATAGATGAGTGATGCTGAAGTTTGAGACAAACAGGAGAAAATGGGATGGGATGATGAGCTGCAATTCTTTGCAGAAGATATGGTGATCCAGTGAAAAACAGTTATTTGGGATTTTACTACAAATCTATACTGAATGAGAATATTTCTTAAAGGTCGGAAGAAAGATATTAGGACACTATTATTGGGGTTCTTGGCCAGGGACTGTCAGAGCCAGAACAAGGACTATTAAATTAATATGCCAGTACAGTTTGTGGATAACATGGAAGTCATACCGAGGGGGCTTTGTGGTTGAATTTATATGGTTGGTGACAGCACAAAGTACAAGAATGAGCGAAGTGCTCCTTAGCGACAAGGCTCATGGAACATGGAGGAAGAAGGGGCAGACAGGTGGTGGTAAGGGCCAGTGGCTGAGGGCGGTTGCATTGCTGTGTGCCTCACCCAAGAACTCAGAGCAGTTGTGGTTGTGGGCACAACAGCTGCAGGACGGCAAGCCAGTCAAAGTTCCAGCACGAATCGGGGAGGGGCTCACGAGGCCCCACCCCTAGCTGAGCAGCCATTGGTTGTTGGTGGTCACTGGGGGAGGAAGAGTAAGTTTTCTTTAAGGGTGTGGCCCATGCACCATTGGATATCCCAATACCGTGTGCACAGGAATAGACTAGTATGAAGGGGGTCTGGGGGATAGATATGATCAAAATGCATCGTATACATGTATGATATTATCAAAGAGTAACTTATGATTTTTTTTATAGCATGACTGAAGACTTCACACGGTAATGGAGGATTGATGGGAAAGATGACTGACGCTGTGTCATCAGACGTGGGACGTCTGTAGGACTTGTAACTGGATCAGACATACAGCTCTCTGAAATACCGGGGGCACTGGAATCTGGGGTAGAGCTGCGCTAGTGGTGGGCATGGCCAAAGCTGATGGCCCTAGTGAGTTCTCCGAGGGAAGGCAGCCTGTCTATGACTAAACCCACAGCAGGAAGAAAGTCAGGGAAGGAAGGAGCGATTTTATCTCAGCATCCGTACACACACAGTTCATCATGTTGAGGAAGAAACAGCAATGCTCGCTCACATCTCAGGGGAACCACAGCTGTCTTTCCCCTTTTCCCTGTTTTACTTAGTGTGGGGCTCCAGCCCATGGGATGGTGTGGCCCCCACACAGTTGCTGTTCCCTCCTCAGTTTAGACTCTCTGGCCCTCACTCAAAGGTATGCCTCAACAGGTTCAAGCACTGCTAGAGCCAATCAAGTTGATGTTCAAAACTTAATCTTGCCAGAAGATACGTAGAGCTACAGGGAAGAAGGAAAAGAGGGAAGAAGGAAGAAATAGGGGAAGGGAGAAAGCAGGAGGGCCTCAGAAGCAACACTGGAGAGCATCACCATCAAGGTAACAGATACCGGAGAACTCCCCAAAGGGAGATAAGTATGGTGATCTTCTGGAAAAAAAATCTGATTCCAGGGACACCAACATAGTAGAAGTTGAGTTATGAACAGAACAGCTGCTGATTTCCACCTTCCAAACCATGGAGTCCCTACCACCAAATATTTAATAATAACCTCTTCAACTGGTACTAACCAGAAACTCTTAAACAACGCCGTCTGATAAGAATCCGTGTGACGAATCCTGTGCTTCGGGGCCATTCAGTGATACCAGGCACAAGTTATTATCCAGCACATATTTGAGATACAAGCCTTTTCATTTCACAGAATGTATGGCACGATATGTAACCCAAGGGAAAAGGAGAAGGGGGAGGGGGCGTGGAAAAGCCTGCAAGGGCCTCAGGTCTCAGAAGTGGGCACTCTGGCTTCTGCCCTCTGTGGCACTCTGTGGTACAGAAGAGTCGGGTCTGTCTCCCCTCACTTCCCAAAAGCCATGGTTAATCCTAGCAGCGTCTGTCCTGGAAACAGCTAGATGTCAAAGTGCCATAAGGCAAAGAACACTCAAGATTCCTTTCCATTTTTCTGCCTAAAAATCCTTTTCCAGCCCTCAGCCCCCTGTTCCCAGCCCTGAGAGAGTCAAGGGCTCTGTAACTCCTCCACATAAAGAATGACTCCATTTTATGAAAACACTACATTCTCTATTCTCTGGTTGAAATGCAAAAACATGAAGTGAAATAAAACATGAATCTTCATAGCCACAGGGACTCGTCCATAAAGACTGGCTGATCCCAGGCCATGTCATCTTCTTGAGGAGAGGGAAATCCAGAAGACCGGCATTGCCAGGGTAAGGCTCCGGCAGCCAAGCAGCACACTGGCTGACACAGAGGGAGGGGGTGGGGCTGGTGTGAATCGAAGAGCTCCTGCTTTTCTTCTCTTCGCAACAATAATCTGTTTTGGTTTGGGGTTTGTTGTTGTTTGTTTGGCGGGGGGGGGGGGGAGGTTAGGAGACAGACAGAGTTTCAATGTGTAGCTCAGACTAAGATCAAACTTGAAAACAAAACAAAAAACCCTCAGTGTCATGGAATTATAGGAGTTCAGAATTATAGCTGTATACCACCATAACCAACTAAATTTACAAACATGTCTTTGTAAAAGGAAGTTTTATTCTCCTGCTTCAATTGTTGTCTTGGGGCCTACTGCCTCTGTCTGCTAGGCCTGGTCTTCTGGGCCTAGTCTCCATAAAATCTAACCTAGGCCTAGAATGTTTTCTGCCTCTGAGATTTACTGTTGAATAAGCTCACTCTTTTTTGTTCTTACTGAGCTCTGGGCCAGCTTTACCTCAGCTGTTCTGGCTCAAACTCCTCTCCCAGCTGACTTATTCAATCTAGCTTCTCTCTCGGCCCCTGAATTGCTCTGCTTGGCCTCAAACTAACTCCAGCGACCTGTTCTACTCTTCTGGCTCCTTCTCATTCTCTGGCTCATTCAGTCTTCACCTGAATTCTCTCTCTGCAACCTGTCTATTACTGTCCTGGTAAAAACTGCCTTTTTCCTTCTCTGAATTGCCCCTTAAGTAGCTTCCCTTTCCTCTCCCTTCTCACGAGAGTTGGGAATATCCTATTCTGTCAAGTTTTTTTCTGATTCATCACTGTTTCTGCCTCTCAGACATCACTTTCAAAACATTGGTGCTTTCTCCTACAAACTAACTTTACGTTCATTGTTTGGAATTAAAGGTATGTACCACCATGCCTGGTCCTAGGCTTTTCTTTACCTGAAACTTGCTCTATACCAGGCTGACCATGAACTCAGACCTTCTTGCTTCTGTCTCCTGGGATTAAAGGCATGTCTGTATTATAGCCGGATCCCACAGACGAGAAGATCTTTGGGTATGCTCTCTTGCCAGAGCAGCCATGTTCTGAATTAACATTCCTCTATATGTCTTCAGCAAACATTAAGCATCTTGGGCCACTGAGTCTCTGTATTATGTATGACACACTTCACAAGGAATCACAAATATCTTCGGGCTGGGAATGCTTGTCTGCTCAGTAACAAAGCAATGACATAGCCCTGAACTCAATCCTCATGTGTGCACACACACTCACACATGCACACAAAACCCAACATCCAGAAATATGCTTTTGAGATGATAATTCTGTAATCTGAGTAGGAAAGTTTCTGAAAGCCACCTAAGAAACATATTTAAGTATCTAATTGTACTACAGTATAGCATGGTAATGCTTTCCCAGAAGCCCCCTCTCTCCTCTGGAAACCCCGATTTCACATTCTAATGGCATCACCACCAGTCCTGCAGTAACATGTTCACTCCAGAAGACATGAGAGAGATGTTTTCTCTAAGTGATCAATACAGATTTCTTCCCCTGAGTTCCAGAGAAGGTAGAGACAGAAAAATAAACAGCAATAACCAGCCCACGTGGGAAGAAAATGCTTGAAAAGAATAAGAAGGGGCCTAGAGAGATGACTCAGTGGCTACAGTACTTGACATGCAAGCATGAGGTTCTGAGTTTGGATCTCCAGAACCCACATCAAAGCCACTTGGTACGCCAGCCCACCTGCGGTGCCAGCACTCAAGAGGTGAGATGGCGGTCCTAGTGTTAGTTACCAGCTAAACTGGCTGGAATTGGCCAGCTCCAAGTTCAGTGAGAGACTGCCTCAATAGACAAAGTAGAGACAGATCAGATTGAGGATGGCAACTGATGTGAACGTTGACCCCCACATGTATGTATACATATATCACAAGTGCTTTCAAACTACATGTGAATATGCATATACACATGCATACAAAATGGAGTGTAAGGGTCTGAGATAGTCAAGGATAGGTTAATTTTTCTACTTAGTGATAATATACTAGGTCTGAGGCTTAGATTGCACTGCTGTGTATTTTTAAAATGCCAGATTATTAAAATATGGGAATAGAAATCATTGGGACGGAACGGCTGCCAGCCGATGCTTGGAGGACCACAAGGGACAGGAAACCAGTGGACAGCAACCAAAAAGGTATGTATGCTTGTGCTGTTCTCTTTCCCTTAGCCCCTCCCCGAGTCTGTGCCCCTGGGATACCTAATCTTGGTTATTAGCCTGACTGGATATGGAATTTTATCGGCTACATATTTTGTTGTTGTGACAAAACACCGTGCCCCAAATCAGGGTAAAGAAGAGGTTTACCCTGGTAAACCTTAGGGTTCCAGAGGAAGAGTCCATAATGGCAAGGAAGGCCTGCAGCAGGTGACTGGATCAGGAAGTGGAGAGATCACATCTCAGTCGCACACAGGAAGCTGAAAGTATGAACTGGAAGCAAAGCCTGCCCAGTGACACAAATCTTCCAACTGTTAGGCTCCACCTCCTAAAGGTTCCACAACTTCTCCAAACAACTCCTCACTGACTCGTGGCCCAGTGTTCAAATGCCTCTGCCTATGGGGAAAAATTCTTATTCAAACCACTATAGGAATCAACTGTGAGGCAAGGATCTAGGCATGTGGATGAGGAGGGCTTTGCTTGGCTGGTAGGTAGTCAGGGGAAGGTCATCCCTAAGTCTGAGCGGCACCTTCTGACAGGCATAGGCATAAGGCGTTCCCAGGGTCCAGTGAGGACTGAAGACCAGTGGTCCTCCAGGAACCCTTCAGTTCTTCCAGCCTCATACGTGGAGAAGCTCCGGGTTTACCGCCTGCCCAGTGACTGGGCCATAGTGACTGCGAGCACATGGCGGCTGACACAGGTGATGTGACTGAGACTGTGGCTCCTGATGGCGCCTTCTCATCTCTGTTCTTTCCATGAAGGAGAAGTGAATATTATTAGGTGCGAGGAGAGGAGTGAGGAGGAAGTATTGGGGCAAGGGAGGTGGTATGGTGGAGGAACTCTCCAGCTACTCTCTCTTCAGATGGCTAGACACAGCCAGAGAAAGGTGATTCTAAAATGGAAACTGAGCCAAGACTGTGGTTCATGAGCAGCGTGGTCCCTATTAGAGAGGGCAGAGGTCATTGCTGTAGAGTGGGTAGATGTGGGAAGTAGCGTGACATAGACATCGACTCAGCCTCCTGTGAAAAAAAGTCATCTCCAGACTTTAAAGAAAGCTTTGCAGTCCAAATATCAGAATACATTGATATAAAAGAAAAAAGAAAAAAAAGAGGAACAATGTAAGCAGAGATACAGAAAGAGAGTCACCACAACTTATCTTAGACAGACATAATCACTGTTTATCCAGGCAGGACATGGGGAGGGTCTAGTTGGAAGCTGCCTCTGTGAGCAATTATTCGGTGATGGAATTCTTCTGTAACAAACAGTTTCAAGCCAGTTGGATATAGGAGGTCTTGTCAATTATGCTTTAATAAAGAGCTTCCCTGTAGTAGCCTGCAGAGGCCTGCGGCCTCTTTCCCGCTGACTCATCATGTTAAGGGAGTCACACTGGGCTTGATTTGTAGCCGGCTAGCCTCTCACTTTGGGTTTATAATGTTTATCAAATGTGTGTGCTTCACGCTTCCCTCTATTCTGTTACCATTTGTATCCATTACTTTTCTATTGCTGGGACAAATCATGACCACACAACTTACAGAAGTCCGCTTAGTTGGAGTTCCAGAGGGGAAAGAGCCTATGGTGACAGTGTGGAGGCAGCTGGAAGCTCACATCTTGAACCATGAGAAGGCAGCAGAAAGAGAATCTGAGGTGGTATTAGTCTTCAGACTAGCAAAGCCCTTCTTCAGCGGCCTACCTCCTCCAACGTGGTAACACCTCCTGGGATCCTCCAAAAAGCGTTACCAATTCTGGACCAAATATTTCAGTGCCTGAAACTATTGGGACTTCTCATTCACACTACCACAGTGTCCAAATCACCAAAACATGGGGTAGAAAGTCCTAACTAAATCTTTCCTTTTAAATAGTGCTATGTCTTGAATGTGAAATGTCTCCCTCAGGCTCGTGAGTTTTAACACTTGGTCCCCAGCCAGTGATAGTGTCTGAGGAAGTTGTGACATCTTTAGGAGGTCTCACTAAGGAAGTAGGTTTGGGACACGTTTTGAGACATAGAAGGCCGTTTCCAGCCCTGGCCATCGGCTTCCTGCTTTACACAAAGTCAGCCTCAGCTCTAGCCGTGTCACCTGTTGTCTGCTCCTGCTGCCACGGGACCACGCTGCCATCTTACCGTTTAGTTTTGCTTTGTTGATGGTGCCAGGGAGTGAACCCCGGGCCTTGTATGTGGCCAGCAAGCACTCTACCACTGAGCTATAGACCCAGCTCCTAACACCTGTGCTACTCACCACTGTGGAATATTGCGTCTCTCATAAGCATCACGCACTCATAGCCTCCTAGACACACTTCTTTCTCATTTCTGCTATGCTCGATTCTAGTTTTATTTGGTTTTGCTCTCTAATTCCCTGCTACGCTACAGGCATCAAATTGGCTAACCCTTGGCGTGAACAGTGAAACACTGCCTTGGGTTTGGAGAGAAGAGGAAAAAAAAAAGAAAAAGAAAGAAATCAGCAGAAGGGACAGAAGTCTCAGGAACACCATCTAAGACTCAAGCTATAAACGTTAGAGAGAAACTGCTTTGATCTTTTTAGGGCCAAGTTACTTTCCTGAATAGTCATAGTATGTTTTTTGTAAAGTGTGTACATAAAGTGTTGCTAAGAAATGAGGGAAAGGGCTCACTTAAAAGGGCTTGCTCCCATGGGTGAGGAGCTAAGTTTGGATCCTCAACACACATAAAAGCCAGGTACAGCAGAGGGGACCTGAAACACCACACTGTAGAGACACATGTGACAGTCCTGTGGCCTTGCTGGCCTGCCCGTCAACCCAGCTAATCAGCAAGTTCCGAAGTTAGTTAGAGACCCTGTTTCAGAAACTAAGATGGAAACATAATTGAGGAAAACACCCATGGTCAGCCTCCAGGCTCCAAGTGTGGGCACAAATAGACAGACGGACACACAAGAGGTGGGAGAAAAACGAAAAGAAAATATTTATTAATTCATACAGTCTGATGTTGCAAAAACCTCCAAGTCACAAAAAGACACATGTGAGGAGATCTCTCCTGGGTGGGGTCAGGGTGGGGCAAGACCATCTCTAGAAGAAACCAAAACGGCTGTGCTTTATCTTACTCAGCAGACAGGCTCTTGGCAGCCCCCACATCTTATTTTCATGTTGAATAATTAGGTGTCAGAAAGATGATGATTCTGTCAAGTGTCACTGTAACACTTACTTGAATCTAAAAGGCAGTCTTTGTGACAGAGAGTTAACTTACTAAAGAAATCTGACAAAGAGCCCTGGTTTTCAAGTGAGGACAAGTTACACCAAAAAGTACTCAGGTTTTGACAATGTCTTCATAAAGCATGTAAGAAACAAATAAGAAACGAAAACTCTACAATTTAATTCCTGCCAAAGATATTACATAAACTGGCTACAATGAAGAAAAAGATAGTACTTTAAAAATTATTTTGGATGCTACTTGAACAAACAAGTTTGAAATCCAGTGGGTCAGGCTCATTGGGGTGCCCTGTCCTCTTCCCCACACCCCAGTCAGAGCTCACCAGTGGGCTTCATCACCTAGAGACTGACCCCCAAACACTCTCATTGTGATTGCCAAGTTTTCTTGAACTGAGACCAATAAGAATTTTCCATATGCCCTCCAAGGTCTGATACAGGGTAGTCAATCTGTTATAGCCACGCATTCTTGTACATTCTGAAAACATTGCTGCCTCCATGCGTGCGTGTGGAAAATTGGTCATTTCTTTGTTTTTTGTTTTAATGAGTCGGTTCACAGTTGCTGATCAGAAAATCGGACCAGAGCCAGCACGCTGGATAGGAGTAGTAATGAGTGGGCAGGATACTGTGCTGTGCTGAGCAAAACAATCAATCCCCCTGTCATTTCCACCGTCTCTAGCAGAGAGAAGCCAAACCCCTGAGGAAGCATCAAACGCTGAGGACTCCCATAACACTGCCTAGTTTATTTACGATTCCCTCCTCCATCCTTCCTGCCTGTCCAGATGGCTTCCCTCTTTGTTTGCGAGCCCAAATTATGCTCACTCCCTTTAAGATGCTAATGACTTCACAAACCTTCCTCTTTAGTCCCCCACAAAGAGAAACCATCAAGTCTTACCTCTGGCGAATTATGCTGGGATTAGCTGTCACCAGCTGAGTTTTGGAGCCGACATCCCTGGTGTACTCACTTGACAAGGGAGGAAGATTGCATCTAGAAATGCAAGAAGCAACATTTCAGAGTGATTCACGTACTTTTAAATAAAGTGCTTACAAGGACACAAATAGGAATGCTAATTCAGGCTCTATTCACAAATAACTGTTTTCAGCACCTTTCCCTTTCCATAATGTTAGATGATTATTAACCATTAAAATTATCAAAATGCTTGGGGGCAGGGTTGGTTGGCTGGTTGGATTTGCCTGTTTGTGTGTGTGCTGTTTTACAAGAAAATGTCAGTGACAGAAGTAGATGGTCTTCCGAAGAGAAGAGATGGTATCTACAGCGTATCTGTTTTGTTGAAAATACTTCTGGAGCCATGCCTCTAATCCCAGCACTCAGGAGGCAGAGGCAGGCAGATCAATGTGAGTGTGAGGCCAGCCTGGTCTACCAAGAGAGTGCAGGACAGCCAAGGCTACACTAAGGAACCCTGTCTTGAAAAACCAAAGAAAGAAAATACTTCTGAAGCATGGTGTCATATACCTGCAATCCATGCTTGGGAGTGGAGACTGGCGCCTACAGGATTCAAAGCCAGCCTGGGCTACACAGTGAGTTTGAGGTCAGCCTGGGCCACATGTAACCTTGTGTCAAAAATAAAATTAAAACAAACAAACAAATAGGGGCTTGAGAGATGGCCCAGCTGTTGGGGGTGTTTTGTGTTTAGTGCTCTTGCGGAGGACCAGGATTCAATACCCATGTGTCAGTTCATAACTGCCTATAAATCCAAACCCAGGAGATCCAGTGCCCGCTTCTGGCCTTGGCTGGTACTTTGTGGCCTTTGCTGGTACTTGCACACATGTGATGCATATAAACTCACACAAACTCACAAAAAATAAAATAAATAAATCTTTATAAGTAATGAAAATAGAACATTTGAAGCGGTAGAAAGGACTATTTTAAGTTTGAAGTGTGAGATCAAAAGGTGGAAGGCAGAAGCCCCCCCACACACTCTACCCACCGAAACACTGAAGAATTATGCTATTTACACATGGTTTTCTTTTCCAAAAACGGACAGTAGATCAGCACTTTCTGGGTCACATACTATTCAGCTAACTCATGAATGATTTTTGTGTATGCAGACAAGGTAGAGGTTGATTAAGGTGATGACATAGGACATCATCACCCAACAAGCTGCAATGGTCCGTACCATTCCTCCCCTGGCAAAGGAAAAAGTAAAAGTGGTGTGTGTGTGTGATCATGTACATGCATGTGCATATGTCCACAAGTGCACACACATGTGGGACCAGAAGTCAACATTAATATCTTCCTCAATCACTTTCCACCTTATGTTTCGAGATAAGGTATCACTGGTTTAACTGCACTGGCTGGGCAGGGAACTCCAGGCATCCCCCTGTCTCCATTTCCACAGCGCTGGGATTATAAACCCAGACCACCAGGCCTGGCTTTTGTTTTGTTGGGTGGGGTTCAGGGTTCAGGGGATGGAACTCAGACCCACAAACTTGCATGACTAACACTTTACCAGCTGAGCCACCTTCCCACCCCGAAAGTGATGTGTTCTCCATGAAATAAAGCAGTCACCCTACGTGCACCCTCAAACTCCATACCTACTCAGTTGTTTCCCTTGGTAATGATGCCTTAGGAGTGTATACAGTAGAAAACGCAGCTGTTTCACATCCACATCTGTGGCTTGCTGCCTGTGGGCATCAGGAAGTTCATGCATTTCCCTGGCCGCAGTTTCTCCATGACCTGAAACTAGAATAACGACTTTGCCTTCCTTCCTGGGCCAGATATACTAAGGGCTAAGAGGGGCTAAAAGTTGCTATTTTGATGCTTAAAGAAAGGAGACAGAAAGAGAGAGCTCAAAACTATTGTGTCAGAAATCTGATTTCGTATCTACACTGTAAATTCTCTCCTTTCCAGCCATGCCTGACTTGACTCCTGCCACATCAAAACAAGTCTAATTGCATCATTTATTTTAAAAAAGATGTTTTACAAATATTGTGGTCTCTGTGAGCTGCTATATTTTCCCAACAATGTGACCTGAGAGCTAAAACCGCCACATACCTGTCAGGTGATCTGCCCCCATCCCTAACTTCTCTTTCTTTTGAGCCCCATGACTCCTACCAGACCAGACCATCCAGGAGGAACCGTCTCCATGTTGATTTTAAATCTCCCTTTCTTCTGCTTGTGGGTAATAAAAAACTTGATTTTCTGGAACTCACACATGGGTCAGTGAGCCAGCTGGTGACTTGTTGAGAACAGTCAGTGGGCATTAAGGAAAGCTAGGGACGAAGCCAGTCACAGAGCCCACTCCTGAGACCTCTACCAGCTCACAGTGATGTCGTTCTCCGTGTGGCTTCCTGAGGAGTCTTGTGGAAGAGTGGACTCAGACATCAATACCAGACCCTGTCAGACCATAGTATGCAACTGATGATGACTGCATGACTCAACTGATCTTTGCAAAAACAAAATGTCGTCCCAAGTAAAACACAAACGAAGATTGGGCCTTGCCTCTTAAGAAAACTTTGACGCAGACTGCCCTTGCTAAGGTCTGAGACTTAACTGTGGGCTCTAAGCTATGCCAGAGAGTCCTTGCAACCTGTTTTGTCAATAACAAGTTAATTTTCCTGTATAAATATTCTTTTTCTTCTGTGTTCCATGATTCATATGCCTGGACCCATTTATTTATTCTACCATAGAGTAAAACCTCAAAAACATTTTGTCAATAAACAAGCAAATCCAAAACAAAAACAACAGTAAAATTCGCAGAACCATTTTTTTTCCTGTAATGGGGGGTACTCATAGAAAAAGAGGTTTTATGAGTGGGTTTCTGAAAACTGATGGCAGAGCATGTGAGTGAAGTGTGTGCCTTCATCCCGGGTAAATATTCTCTCCCAGCCCAAACAACAGGGGCGTTTTCTGTATCTCTTTTCTTCAGAATGGTGCACTATGATTTTAGCTCCTCGATCCCTAAATTGATAATTACGTGGATTTACATAAAAGGCCCATTTAACACAGTCAAATTGTTTCTAATAAAGAATAATTGTGTAAAGTGTCCCATACTTCCCATTATTACTTGTTGGCACAACTGAGAGATATGAGTAGCTTAAAGTGTCTCCATGGTGGTAATGCTTATAATCCTGAAAGACAGCCAGGCACAGAAGAGTGAGAAATCCTGTGAATTGGTGAGGAATGGGCAAGTTGGATAGGGGACTTCGTGTGTGTGTGTGTGTGTGTGTGTGTGTAGAACAGTCCTCTGCACACAATCCATAAGAATGTCATCATGCTGTGACAGTGAGCCTGTCTATCTTTAATATGTAATCATTATTACATCTGCCTTGTAAATGTTTTAGAGAAACTGAATTTAAGAGTTTGTTGTTGTGAGACAGTATCTCTGTCAGCCAGGATTACCTCAAACTCACAAGGCTGATCTTAAACTTCTGATTCACCTCCCAAGTGCTGGGACTAGAGTCGGGCCCTACCAAATCCAGTTTTGTGCAAGTACACTAACTACCCACTGAGCCACAGCCTAGCCCACAGGGTTATTTTTAAAGGACTACTTTTGGTTAAAGAACAAGTGTGCACTTTGGAAAGTGGGAAACTAGTTTCTAGCATTTTGAAATGTATGTTTAGAAAATGCCTGTCAAAGAACATGATAGAATGGTTGAAGGGCGGGCCAAGGAGATATTCTCACCGAGATCAGGGTGCAATGTATAGGCAGGGCTATGTGAAGACCCTTTTCCCCCTCTTCACTTGCCCATGCTGCATACTTTCTAAGCCCCCATTTACTCATTAAATGTTTCAGTTTGAAGATCTAACGTTGTATTACTTTTCTAGCTGTGCCCCCAACCTGTATGCTAAACACCTGTTCATCAACAGGGCTATGGGTTGCCAAGTCATACTTTAAAAGTAATTTATCAGTTATTACTCATGGGCTGGCAAGAAGGCTTAGTAGCTGGAGATACTTGTCACACAAGCCTAGTGGCCTGGGACACACGTAAAGGTGGAAGGAGGGGTCTAACTTCATAATGGGGTCCTCTGACCACCAGCATCACACACTCACACAATGATAACTAGTAACACATTTAGTGCTCCCTTTACTAGCCATAACTAAGCCTTTTTTAACATTTTAAGTATGTTATGAAAACAGCACTGTTCTGGAAATCAAAGGAGCATGTGGACACACAGCTCTGAGTGCAATGGCGTCTCCTCTGAATTCTTGTCCATGACAACCCTTCCCACATTCTGTGAGCATCGTACTGAAGGCTGTGCAGTGAGGTCTAAACCCAGGTACTCAATAGTTCTGACCTTGTACAGTATCGACAGCAGACTGTGGAAAAGGCAAAGCTATTTGTGTATGTTTGGGATAAATGGGGCACCGTGAGCTAATTCTGTATGGTGCTTATGACTACCCTTCTAGGTGTCAGATTGAAATATTCATCTTGTTAATGGTAGTCACACACACACACTCACTCACAAACACATAAACACACAGAGACACATGCTCATATACACACAAACACACAGAGACAAACATACACACACACACATAAACATATTACATACACACAGACACACACACACATGTACATACATCAGGAGCAGTAGAATTTGCTTTTGCTAAAAAGCTTGACTTCCCCCTTGGGCTCTCCCCTCCTTGAGAGCAGGAGGAGAGAGAGACTGGCATCTTGTGCCTGTAGTTTGGATGCTAGAGCAGAAGAAAATCACAGTTCTAGGCAACTAAAACCTTGTAGGGTTGGCCTCCTACCCTGGAAGAGGGCAAGTGTGCACACTCCCGGATGAAGAGGGTAAGACTTTAAGGGAAGACTCAGCAGGCTGGACCAGCTGGCCAGACTGGCAGAGAACTAAGACAGTGGCAGGTCAGTGGTGGACAGAGCATGGAACTGCAGTCTTCTTGGCTGTTCCACCAGGCTCTTGCCTTAAACCCTCTTCTAACTCTTCTTCACTTAATATTTGGAGAAAGCACCTCATCTGTGCTTAAGATCAAGTTTTGAAAAGGATGCAAACACAATAATGACATGGTATTCATGGAACTACAGATAAAATCAGGGTGGACTGAAGGAAGTCACCTACCCCCCAAACACCCCAGGCAGAGGTAAAACAATACTGTGTAGGGCTCTCACCTGGTCATCTGTGACAGCATGACCTCTCAATTCTGTGCTCATGATTAGCCCTTCGGCCTCACGTAATACCCGGGGATTGGAACGGTGTCTGACATAAGTTGGGGTTCCCTGTTACCCTCATCTGCCTCTGCCTCCTGTGAGGTTTCATGCACTCCTACAACTTATAAATATTTCTCCTGTGCCTTCTTCCATGTTCCATGGCACCCAAGCAGCACTCACTGGAGCTGTAGAGAAGGTTGCTCCATGAAACCGTTCTTGAATTTAGCATGTATTAAAACCTTGTTCTTCAGCCTCAGGTGGAACAATAAAAGAAAGGATTTGGCAGTAGTTCCTCTCCTGCGTCAAGGGCTATACTGTCTTAAATTCAAAGTTCTCCGCTTGTTTTCTCTATTATTTATACACATTGCAAAGATTTTGATTTTTTTAATTTCCTTTTAAGAAAATAATCAGCAGTGGAGAAGAAAACACAACCCTTCAGTGGAAAAAAATATATTAGAGTACACTTGAAAGAAAGTCAGGAATGGAAGGACACTCACTCTTCCTCAGCACACCTGGCACCCATTCCCCACATCCCTACTGCTACAAGTTTCACAAAGAAAGAACAAGTCTTGATGGCAAAGCAACTCTTCCCTGAGAGGGTATGCAGAATTCTCTAGGAAAATGCCTCCATCTGAAATGCTGTCAAACAGCTCAGAGTTCCAGTTTGGATTAGAATTCTTAAAGCCCCACCCCCATCCTGCAAAGAGAGTGAGAGAGAGTAAGTGTGTGTGTGCATGTAGAGACTAGAGGTCTATAACAGTGTCTTCTGCAGCCACCCCCCATCCTACACTTTGAGGCAGAGTCTCTCACTGAGCCTGAAGCACATCAATCCGGCTAGACTGGCTGCTCTGGAAGCCCCAGGCACCCTCTGGTCTCTGCTTCCCTAGCTCTGGAATTATGACTACGCCTAGCTTTTCAGGTAGATGCCAGGAATTGAACTTAAGTCCTGCCTGGTGAGAGAATCCTTGGGTTCCTGGCTCATAGTCATTCCCGTGTCTTTTGAAACCCTGGGGTTCACCTGAAAGATTCTCCCAACCTCTTCAGTGTTCTTTTGTTTCCTCAGTGAGACCTTTTCCTTTTCCACACTGTGTCTCAGATAAGGTGAGCCCCATATTCCAGGGGCCATGCTTAACCTTGAGCTCAGTACTTATTCTACACCCCACCACCACCTCCACTCCACAGCCCTGCCCCGAATGGCCCTGTCACTTGGCCCTGCTCCTTACACCTCACACCTCATTACAGCACCCACTCTTTAGCGTGACTAGGCTTCAGGATGTGTCGCCTTACAGGACTTCTACCTAGAGCCCTCCTTCTTGATATTCCACCTTTCTTTCTTAGCCAGACAGCCTCCATCTGATCCAATGCAGCCACTTGCTGGCCTCAGCAGCGTCTGCTCAGACCCAGTACCAGGCTGCTGGTCTTCAGCCTGAAGGCATCTTCTCTTAATCAAGCTTAGCAATTTTTACCACTGCCCTGAAAGGGCCTCTTGTCCTTCACAAAAGTTCATGCCTGTGTCCCCACATGCCCATGCTTGGTCCCTTGACCAAGCTTCCTTCTTATCTGAAGTTCCCTCTCTGACCATTCTTGCCAGTTTCAGTCACACAGGCTAAAACCCTTTAGATCTTTAGATCCCACTGGCTCCTTTCAAAAACTTCTGTGGAAAACTAAGACAAAACAGTACACTTACAATGACTAAAATGTTTATTCATACAGAGTTAGCCCTGAGGAAAGAGCAATTTTCAAGGTTTTAATCACCCGGCTACATAATCTCAAGGAAAATCTGAGCCCTTACACTTCTGCCTGCTGCCTTCATTAGCGGCAAATGGCACCTCTGCTTCAGGAGCCTTCTGGGCTTTGAACTTTCTTGGGGACCATTCCCTTGCTCCGCTTAGCGCCCTCCTAACCTCACTTGTCTAGGGCTTGAAGAGAAGCTAAAGACAGGCGACAGGGGATTAATTGCCAGCCCCTAGGTTTGAATGGCCCCAGGGCTTATGGAAGGGGTGGGAAAAGGGAGAGAAGTCAGAGGCCACACTGTGGGTGCTCGCTCTTACCGCATGACAAAATTTGCTTCATCTATTTGACGGCCACAGCCACTCATCTTCAGAATCCCACCGTTTCCCACCACCGCACATTTCTTCAATGGCAGCTGGAAGGGGGTTGCCTAGCAACAGAAAACAAGGCGGGTTTTCACTGCAAAGAACATACAACCGCTCTGAAATCATTGTTGACAGCAGACCTGAGCAATTTGAAGGAAGTCTCAGCAGGGCAAAAAGATTATTGGGAAGAAGGATGTCACTGATTTTGAGGAGAACAAAATGGCCTGTTTCTTTGGGGTTTAAAAAAAGAAGGATAAAACAACAGAAACAACAACAAAAAGCCCCAGAAAATATTTAAATATAACAACTTTTCTTTCTCAAATTGGCTGAGCACATAGCACAGGATGTTTGCTAGGGAAAACAGGAAAGTCCAAACTAAACACAGGATTGTTTCTAAAGTCATCAGATAGGAAATAAAATCAAAGGAATCCTGTTCTCCTGTGTGATTGCAATGACACATTCACTTCCCAAAGGTTTCTGGGTATTTCTTATGTTAACTGCTAGGGGACAAAAGAAGAACGCAGAAGTCTGAGGCTTCAAAGTCTGAGGCTTCAAGATTCACAGTGTGGGATATGAACAGAGACTGGATTAATGAGGGTGTGAACTTGGGCCAAACACTGAGCTGTGCCATGAAGCTGCTGACTTTGCTGAGGAGAAAGCCATACCAGCTGCCATGTGAAGCCAAGAAGTAGACTGTGGTGCACCCCCACACTCAGACAAAGCTTTGTCACTTGAATAAGTAGTGAGCTGGAGAGATCACCCAGTCAGTAAACTGCTTGCCTAGCATGTGTAAACACCTGAGAGTGAGCCGCACAACTTGTATGAAAAAGCAGAATGTGACTCTGTGTGCTTGGAATCTTAGCATGGGGGAGGGGGTGAAGAAGACAGAGAGATCCTGGTGCTCAGTGAGAGCCAGCAAGCTGAGCAGAGTCATCAGCTCCAGGATGAGGGCAAGACACTTCCCCCTAGATAAGATGGAAAGCAATTGATAAAGACACCCAACGTGTTGACCTTCGGCCGTCAGGTACACACATACACCCCTTCCCTTACATAAAGGAAGGCAGCAGTGTTTGCTGGAAGTAAATGCAGTGCTGTTAAGCAGAAGAACATGCTGGGTGATTCTGTGTGGAGCTCAGAAGCCATCGAGGGAGAGGCGGCTTGTGTCAAGCCAGACAGCATGTGACTTTCTCCTGCAAATATAAAGCTAGACTGCAAAGAAAATGTTCTGTGTGCCCCAGTGTTCCCCAGAGCGCTATTTATAGTGTCAGGGACTATGGAAAACCAGTAATGGTCCCTGACAGTGAAATGAATCATTTGGCCTCTTCTAGCCCGGTCAGCAAGAACTGCCACGTACCCAGGCTCCTTGAAGCTGCTGGACCAGAACACAGTTGTTGGAGTTCTTGGGTGAAAGACCTTGTAAGCACACAACTGGTTTAGAAAGTAACTAGGCTAATAGACCATGCTGGGTGAATCATGTGCAAATAACACAGACTATACCAAAGATAAAATGGAATGAGTTCATGAATATACAGTAGATAGCTGTTGCCTAGGCATGAAGTAATAACTCAACCAGGGGAAAAAAAATCCCAAGAGTCTCTGCTTTCATTGGTAGCTGAAGGAAGCATTTAGTCCAGTGTGAGAAGAATTTTATTCCCGTGATTTCTAGTAATAAAATGAACAGCCAGAGCTATGTAAATATTGGTGATAAATGTGTGATGTCTGGAGTATAATGTTTCAGCATTTGCCTACAGGGAGAAAAGAATTGCCTGTTTTACCACAGTAGAGATCAGTCCAATACTCTTCAGAGTGGAATGCATAAGGAAAGACAAGTAACAAGAGATCATTTGACAATGCTGTTCAGAACAACACATAGGTTTTTTAATCATGCCTAAGAGAAACATTTGGAATCAACACCTTAATAACAGCGCCATCTGTAATCAATGAGATGGAGAGTTAAGCAGCGATGGTCATGTTGGCTTGTTTGCATATTTCACAAATGTTTGTTGTGACATGTGAGTGGCAGGGAGGACAAAGTACAAACCCACATTCCCTTGGCACTCACACTCTACTGGGGAAAGGTAAAGAAATGGGTGCAGTAAACAGTAAGACAGTTGGTGAGGTGGTCTGTCAAGAGAAACAGGATTGACCCAAGAGAGTCCAAAGCTTCCTGAGAGGAACCCAAAGGTCAGCAGGGTGATCAGCCGGCACACACTATGCCCTGGAGCAGATGACTGTAGGAGTTGACTGTGAGAACTTGGATATATATGTATAGGAGCCACTGCTGCAAAGACCTTGGGGAGAGAACATTCCTGGGGTGAGACAGAGGGGCAAGAACCTCTTTGGTTGACCAGTGAGTCTGCAGGAAGAGGGAAGGACTAAAGATTACTAGGAAATGAGTGCAGAGGTTGGTGAGGCCATGCAGGGTATCACAAAGATGCTGGTTTTTATTGTAAGATGAGAACCAAGTCAATGGAAATAGGCAGAGGCGTGGCATTCTGACCCGTGCTGGAGAGTGAATGAGCTCAACGGTGTCTGGACAGGAAGAAGGGCAAGGGAGGAGTCTGTTGACATTCAGCCCAGAGATTTTAGTGACCTGGAAGAGGGGGAAGGTGACAGGAGGGGGAAGGTGGTCAGATTCTGGAAGGGTTCCGGAGGAAGCACTAAACATATTTGCTGCTGTACAGAAAGTGAGGAAAGAAAGCAGGAATGGTTCTGAGAGCTTTGTCTCCAGCAGATGACCGGCTGCTTCCTGAGCTGCAGAAGACCGCAGCAGCAGATGTCTGGGGTACTGATTAAAATCGCAGGCTTGCAGGCTTGAAGGCTTGAAGGCTGGGCTAGCTCAAGTGATAAGGCTCCTGATCCCGAATCTGAAAAGCTCAGGCTTGTGAACGTCAGGTGGCCTCGTCCAGCGGGTGAGTGAGCACACAGGGAACCAGTCTGGGTGAAGTGAAAACTGGAGAGTGGTCAGGTTTTTAAATTCAAGAACCTGGAGTGCAGAACAGAAATGAGAAGAGGTCGTAGAGAACCAGGTGAAAGGAAGTAAGTAGTTAAGGAGGGAAATGCATCAGGTGCTCCCAAAAGACAAAGGGCTGAAACAGTTGAAAACTCCATTGGACTGGGCAGCAAGAAGGCCAGGGGTGTCCTAGGCCAGCAAAGGTTCAGCAGTAGGAATGAAAGGTGATCTGAATCTACTGAGTTAGATGTATATAAATGTATATCTATGTAGACATATATTAGAAAAACATATACGCAAAGTGTGCAAATATGTAAGTGCACAATATAAATATGTAAATACTCACTACAAATAAGCAAATATGTAAATACACAGTATAAGGGTCTCACATAGTCATACTGTAATAATTAGACCAGGTGGAAAATTGCAGATATTCTCCACTATAGGACTTATAAAGAAAGACTCCAAGCCTCTTAGTTGTTCAAGGAAAGGCCTTGAACGCAGATGGCTGGCTACTTCAGGTTTTCAAGCAAGACTCTACAAGCAGCTACACAGACCTTGAGGACACAGGCTGCCCTCCCCCTTCCAAATCGCCAGGCTACCAGATGAGGCATAGGCCACATGCCTCTGTGTTGTGCAACTTAATGCCCCAGGGTGGTCGCACTATGCAAGGTGCTATGAGAGGATGAGCTGGACACAGACCCTCTGCACCACGGACACAGTAGCCCACTTGCCTCCTTCCCTCCTCCCGTTTCTTGCCTCCTTGCAGAGTTCAAGGATTTGTCTAAGCCTTGTCAATTCTAAATTTCAAGGGCTCTCGTGAGACAAGACAAAGATGTGATTTGTTTATCTGGTCTAACTGTATTTGAACAATGAAGAACTATTTTATTAGCAGACAAATCAAGTAACATATGTCTATACCCTCAGTGAGCTACATCTCCCAAAGACCTCAAGCAAAACCTTAGAACTTAGGGGGAAGTAGTTACTTGTGACTTTCATCTGACATTCGCTTTTTCCTTCATCTTCTGAACTGCTCGCCTCACAGAAGGAAGGCATTTCATTCCAGCAAGTGCTCTCAGGGGCCTGAGAACACTCTGCCAGCAATGGTAATCCAGCAGTGAACAGCAAAGCTTCACCAAGGCTTTCAGCACAAAGAAACCTAATTGAGAAAAAACTGTGGGTGTCCATCTAGCTAATTAGGATAACAATAGCCTTATTCTAGCTTAGGTTCAGGGTACTTAGCAATAGTTGGCACTGACCAGAATGAAGTATAGCAAAGATTCTTATGATTTTAAGGAAGTGTCTTTATGAAGCCCTTCCAGGCTGTGTTTTCTGATTATTTTCCTTGCAGGTTTACTGTATCTGAATATGGTAGTAAGCTATCACACCCTTGCTCGTATTAATAACAACTATTACTTTAAATGAAAGGATCAGTTAGGACATATTAGATAAATGAAATACAGTGCCGGGGTCAATTGATTTAGAATCTCTTTTCCAGGTCACCTCAACTTCTCAGCACCCCACTGGAAAGCAAGTGTGATGATAACTCTCCAATCACCCTCCCAAAATGATCATGTGAATTAAATGAGGGGCAAGTCATTGAACAACACCAGGAAAATATGAATATACATAATGATATTTGTACGTTATGGTGCATTTGTTTATGTGAAATCAACATTACTAGACATAAAGTTAGATTACTTCACAGGGCAAATTATTACTGCATTGGTTTGGATGTGAAATTCCCCCATAGGCTCAAGAGTTTGATCTCCAGCTGGTGGTGCAGTTTAGGAAGGTTATGGGACCTTTAAGAGGTGAAGCCTCATTGGAGGAAGTGCATGTCACTGGGGGTGGGCCTTCATCACCTAGCCCTACTTCCTCTTTGTTCTTAGTTTCCTGACTATGGATTCAGTGTGCCTAGCTGCCTGTTCCTACCAATGCCTTCCCTGTTGCCATGTATTGCTGCAATGAAGGACTGTGCCCCTCTGGAAATGTAAGCCAAAATAAATGGCTTCTCCCTTAAACTACTTTTTTAAATGTACTTATTTTTTTAATTCATTAATTCAATTTACATCTCAGTATAGGCCCCTCCCTCTTCTTCTCCCAGTCCTACCCTCCCTCCTCATCCTCTCTCTCCTCTTCCTGAGAATAGGGGAGCTCCCCCTACCCAGACACCCCAGCTCATCCATTCACATGAGAACTAAATTTGTCTTCCTCCCCTGTGGCCTTGTAGGGAAGTCCCATCAGGGGGAAGAGATCAGAAAGCAGGCAACATAGTCCATGTCAGAAAAATCCTCCACTCCCCTAACTAGTGGGCCCATGTGAAGCCCAAGATGTCCACCGGACTTATCTTCTTGGAGTCTGTGCATTGTAGTTTGTCTATCTTGTACTATATGACTAAAATCTGCTATTTTTTTAAAAGTGTTTTCTTCAAGAAGAAAGTAACTTAGGCAATCAGTGCATCTATTGCTAAAATAGTGCTATAATATAGTACATAGTCCATCTTTGTGTAAGATCATTTCAGTTTAGAGGATTCACACTGACTTTGAACAAAGGCATATTTTCAATCCATGTGGTCTCTTACTACACTTATAAAAAACTGTGAAACTTAAAATGTAAGTTTTTATGGAGCCATGGCTTATCATCTTTTTGTTTGGCATTCTCTATTAAATCAAATACTGAACAGAGAAATGAGCAGTGTGTTCCATGAATTGATGACTCAGTATTTTAGATACTTGACTGTGATAAAACACCATGACCAAACACAAGTTATGAAAGAAAGAATTTACTTTGGGTTACGGTTTCAGAAGGATAAAAGTCCATCATGGTGGGAGGGGTGCAGCAGGAATCCTCAAACATAAGCAAGGCAGACAGAAAGGAGCAAGTGAAGGAAGGCTATGAACACACAAGTTGGTGTCCAGCGATGCCCATTCTCCAGCAAGGCTGCATATCCTAACTATCTCCAACAGTGCCACCAACTGGAGATGAAGTGTCCAAATGGTTGAGCCTATGGGGCAGTGCCATTTCATTCATCACAGTGACCCCTTTCCTGCCCTTTCTGGACTGACAGTGGAATTTCCTTTTGATGAAACAGACAGATCAATCAATCTTCAAACTCAAAAAAATAAGTCCTATCACTCATTAAAATGAAAGCGACTTGTAAAGCTGGTCAGGGTCTCACATCAGAGGCCCCAAGCCTTAACAACCTTCCGCACACTGCACCATCTGGGCCTCTTTTTAGCTCTGGTAACCAACTTCTATGTTTTTTCAACAACCATTGATAAGTGTCTGTTATGGGCTCAGGCTGTTAAGAAACCTAGGATGTACCCTGGTCCTACAGTTCATATCTAGCAGAATGCACACCAGGCTTTAAAAAAGTGATGGGCCATACAGAATGCTGAAGCTGAAATGTGCGGTTCTGAGTCACTGACCAAAGAGGCTGAGGTTCATTGTCTGTTAGATCATTTTTTTCAGGGACTTAGAAAATGAACACAAATGAAAATTAGACTCTTAGGTGCTTTATACCAGGAATGATAGTAGCGTTTTTTTAAAGGCTAGATGACTTTTTAAAAAGTTATCTGTATTATAGTATATATGCTGTGGGTATAAATGCCATGATGCTATTGTGGAGGTCAAATGACAAGCCTGTACAATTCACTCTCTCCTTCCACCTGTAGGTGATGCATGGGAATCAGACTTTGGCCACTAGGCTTGCAGAGCAAGTGCCTTTAACTCTTGAGCAATCTGGCCAACCCTGGAAGTTAGAAGATTTTGTCAGCAACAAACTCTAACAGCCAACTGTGAAAATATTCTTGGCCAATCCAATGACTAATGAAAAAAAAAAAAAAGCAAAAAGCAAAAACAAAAAACAAACAAAAAAACCAAAGCATCAATATCTGAAAATTTAAGTCTGGGTGCTTGTGCCTTATGTAAGCTGTACTAGAACAGCCCTGAGTGGTTTTATAATGAAATGAATGAAGAATTGCTAACCAGAATCATGGCTTCATTCCTCCTCCCCTTCCTGTGCAGTCTACACAGAAGAGCGGGACCAAGGACTTTCCAGCCCAGCCACAGAACCATGCTGTGGCCTCAGATGCTGACGCAAGGTCATCGGTGTACCTACTCACCCTTCCTGGACATAACAGTCATCTATAATGCATGTCTAGTTACAGTTACAGTTACTGTGATGAAACACCATGACCAAAGGGAAGCTGGGAAGGAAAAGGTTTAGTTGGCTCACACTTTCACATCAATGTTCATCATTGGATCAAATGTGTCAAAACAAAACAAAAATCCCATAATAGGAACATGGAGTTTGTTTTATGTTGTTTTCATTGTTCTCAGCAAGGTTGGTTTTGCTTTTCCTTGTTTGAATTTGGTTTGATTTTGCTTTCTGAGATAGGATCCACCATGTAACCCAGGCTGGCCTTCAACTCAGGATACAGCTGAGGCTTGCCTTGAACTCCTAATCCTCCTGCCTCAGCCTTCCAAGTTGCTAGGATAGCAGGTGTGATGCAACACCTGGCTTCCATTGTTTTACATTCATACAGGATAGATCTGATTGCTAGAATTCTCACGGCATTTTCTTGCTTCAAGTCGTGCTCTTCAGTACACTGAATGATTTTTACCTGCTGCTGACTCTTCTACAAGCTTCCTACGTCACTTTCTGGTTCCCCTTTTAGCTATGGTCCACACTGCTTTCTTTGTTGTCCTTTTGTAGAGTGGATATCATAACTACATAGGAACAAACACTGTTTTGGAAGTTTTAAATAACTAAGCTACCATAGTTAAGGTTTGCTGATTTCGTTGTTACATGTGTGGCTTCAGGTGGTCCTCTCTTAGTTAAGAGTAGATGCTAACTTTCACACTTGACAATACAAATGGGATGAAACTGGAGAGAGGGGTTCTTGCTTTTGCTGTTAGTGGGAGTTATGAGGTTTTACTATTGTTATTTCTTGGCTCACCCCACTATTTCCCTCCAACCTCTTTTCTCTTTGACAGTAATGGAGAGCAAGACCTCTTTGCCTAGTTTACAAATTAAGGCTAGAAAAACCACATCACCAACAATGAAATTATTAGCATGACTATCAGCATGAACTATAGAGCTGAAGTCATGTCAGACATAAGTTTTACTCTGCTAAAACTTTTAAATGGCCCAACTGCCATTAGTTACCATGTCAAAACATACGCCCACTTCTCTTGATGAAAATGTCAAGATTTTACCAGAAGGACATCAAAATACATCTTTCTGCACTGACCTGATCATTTCTCTGTCCCCTCAACTACCCCTGGAGATGGGCGTCCATACTTCACTATACTTCACCCGCACACGGAACTCAATTTCTTGCACGTGTTAATTATACCCTCAACCTAAGCATCCAAACACACCCCTCCCTGCTTCCCACCTAATTACAGCCCCCCTCTCAGGAACGTAATTACACCATCATCCACCATCTAATTATGCCCTCCTCGGCATATTTAACTGCTTTGCCCTGTTCAAGGACCTAATTACATTGGAAGCAACACACCAATTAAGCCCCAATCCTCCACCAATATTCCTCAGATGTACATAACTGTGTCTCTGACTCAAGTGCTTCATTTCTTCAACTAAAGATCAACAGTTTCCCAGAAGAAAATCCCTCCAGAAAGGTATCCACTGGTCAGGCAAAAGAGAGACAAAGTTGAGTCAAAGAAACCAAGGTTCCTTTTAGGAGGTAAAGTAGTGTGCATTTGCTTTTTCAGTCATTTGGTGAGGGCCTTGAAGTCCAAATTACAGCTTCAGCTGTATTCTTCCTTTGTGTGTGTAAGCATTTTTGTGATTAAAAAAAAATCTCTAGAAATTAGTTCATTTATTTCAAGGAAAATGCTTCTTATTACAGATATTTAGTTATTGAATTCTTTTTTGAAAATTAACCCAAACTTTCTCTAGGGATATGTAAGTACTGATTGTAGAATATTTGCAGAACAGTTTTGCAATTACGTAAGAACAATTTCCCAAAAATGTTAACGTTAAGGTTTGTACTCATTTCCACTAACATGACTGTGATGTGAAAAAGGGAAGTCAGCATTATGTTTTCTACAGAGCATGCAAACTTTGGAAATTGAATGATGTGATATTTATATACTGGTTGTGTGCGTGCGCGCACACGCACAAGTTGGAGCTCGGTGTTAGGCATCTTCCTCGACCACTCTTCACCTAATCTTTTAAAAACAGGGTCTCTCACTGCACATGGGGCTTTCAGCTTGGGCTATGCTGGCCAGGAAGCTGTAAGGAATCCTCCTGCCTCTACATCCCAAGGAACGGAATTACAAGCATACAGCAACCCCTGGTGTGTTAGGTGTGTGCTTGGGGATGGGACCTTTTGCTTGCATCCCCATCATAAACTGGGCACTTTTGTGCTTTAAAATCTGTTGCTCAAACCACCGTGAAAAGTAACACTTTGAAATTTTACATATTTGACTTAATCTGTTAGCTCAGGACACAACCTCATATGTTTGATTCCATGTGACCATTCAGAAGACTTAATGAATATCTCACAGTCAACACCCAGTTAGTTATTGCTGACGCCATGTCTGTCTTCTGAATGGCAAAGCAGTGACAGAGGCCATACCTTACCTCATGCCTGTGAGTGGCCACATTTCAAAAGTCATCAAAATCACTGGAGCTTCTATTGCCCTCACGGTGTAAGGAAATGTTAAGAGCATAGGACATTTCAAAAGCAGCAGCAAGTTTTCTCTGCGGTAGAATGCAAGCAGAAAGGTCTGGCTCACCCACCATTGCTAGCCACTGACCTTGCACATCCTTCACTGGGAATACCATTAAGAGGTTCCTCAGAGGTATTTGGAGGTACACCTTCCTGTCAGCATAGTGGTGCTCAGCCCCCGAGTTGCTGCCCCTTCTGTAAACCTGTCTTCAAAAATATTTACATTACAATTCATAACAGTAGAAAAATTACAGATATGAAGGGGCAGTGGATAGGGTTGGGGTCACCACAACATGAACAACTGTATTAAAGGGTCACAGCATTAGAAAGGTTGAGAGCCGCTGTGTTAGTGTCAACCCTGAGCCCTGTCCGCCTGCAGCCAACACCCAGCTCAGCTGCTGCCCCTCCTACTCTCCTAAACCACAGTCCCGGGCTTCTCATCTGTAACGCTGGTGCCCAGTCCATAAACTGTGAGGACTAAGGAGTCACATCCGATACAAAGTGGCCAGAAGCCGCTGTTTCCGTTTTGTATGACCCAAAACTGCCCTGACATCACAGGCTACAAATCCTGTGTTGGTTTCTGCTTGGTTCTCTCCTCAAATCATCTTAACATCTACTGCTAAACACTCTTGAATCCCTACCCTCAGTGTAATTAAGAGTGTGCATAAGCCTGGTGCAAGGCACTCATTCTCAAACTAAAAATCACACCACGATAGCCCGACACAAAGTACCTTGAACCCACTACCACCATGAACTTCTTGCTTGTTCTTTTGTGTCCTACAGTACCTAGGCAGATAGCCAGAATGCCCTCCACTCTTTTCACATACCTCTACTTCCCAGAACACAACCTGAATTTATCTCCTTATGTAGAGGAATTTTAATTCACAACAGGGATGCTCCGGAAAGGGACCACATGCAAAGGCCTTCTAGGTCTGTGTGATCCAGCTAAAATACAGACACGCCTTTAATCCCAGGAGACAGAGGCAAGCAGATCTCTGAGCTCAAGGCCAGCCTGTTATAGAGCAAGTTTCAGGTAAAGAAGAGCTTAGGTCCAAGCACGGTGGTACATGCCTGTAATCGCAGCACTCAGGAGACAGAGGCAGGCAGATTTCTGAGTTCTAGGCAGTGCTGTTCAGGCAGTTTGGATGAGCCAGTGAGTGGAGGGGCAGTGCAGCAGAGGTGAGTTCATGGAATTCAGAGGCAGTTTTATAGAGACAGGTTGTAGAGAGAGCAAGCTAGACACAGGTGAAGACAGATAAACCAGAGAATGAGAAGGAACAGATAGCTAGAGTTAGTTTGAGGCCAAGCAGCGCAGAAAGTCTGAAGCTGAGAGAAGCCAGATTGAATCAGTTTGGAGAGGAGTTGGAGCCAGAGCAGCTGAGGTGAACCAGTCAGCAAGAATTGAGAAAGAACAAGAAAAGGTGAGCTTATTCAGCAGTAAGTCTCAGAGGCTGAAAACATTCTAGGCCTAGATTAGATTGTACAGAGTCTAGAATCTTCCAGGAGTAGGCCTGGGTTAGCAGACAAAGGCAGTAAGCCTCCAAGACAATTACTTCAGGAGAATAAAAGATCCATTCACATCACTACCTTAGTTGAAGCTGTATAGCACCCATCCCCCTGTCCTATTTTCCTTACTCCATCACCTATCCACAGAACTGTTTTTCAGCCTTCAGATCTGCAGGTACTGTGCCAGATAGGATATACTCACAAGCTCCAGGAAAACTTGACAATATAAGCAGATTAGGTACAAGTTAGAATTCATCTATGCTCAATGATTCATGAGAGTTTGGACTCAGAACTCTGTATACTGGCTTGAGAATATATGTGGAATCTATCTAATAAAGTCATTTCTTTAGAGATTCAGAGAGTTTAGGACAGACTCTCTGTTATTTGTCTCAAGCTAGAAGCCTCTGCTGATGTTTTCAAACAAGGAGGTTCATGGAGACCACCCCCTACATACAACAAAGCCATCACCAAATGTCTCTTGGAGGGTACAGCTGACAACAGAGTGTCTGACTGATTTCCTGTTTTCTTGATTATTTCTGGAAGTGATCTTGCCACCAAAAGGGATCCCACAGTACCCCTTCCTCCCATTCCCCCAAATCAAGAATGATAAACATCAAGCAAAATTCAACTAAGAACATTTGACAAGTATTTATTGTCAGCTCCTGGGCACTGTGCAAAGGGCCAGGTCAAAAATCCTGACCTCTGGCTTGGTGCTTATGCAGTAGACCCCCATGTTGTCTTCAGCTATAAATAGTGTATAGTTAGTAACACAGAGGACTGCTAAACTATTAATTCAATCTCACTGATTAGAGACCTGAACTAACTGTACTAAGATCAATTGCCTGCTAATTAAATATGTGCACTGAGAAAAGAAAGTAAGACTGATTGTCTTGTGTGTAACTATTTTATCTATTAAACAACCAAGAAATGAAGCACCAGATGTTCTTTTTAGAAATAATGCTGCCTGCATTTCCCAACTCTCTGAAAAGCATCAAAGAGGATGACTCTTGAACACCCTTTTTTCCTAGGAAGGTTTCCCAAATATCACCAGGAGCTTCTCTGATAAGTCTCCAATCTCTTAACTTGAGGAGCCTCTAAATTTCCCACCTATAACTCTGTCTTGATTTACATCATTCTCTCCCTTTTTCATAATGTAGTCTCCATAAATTGGACTTCTCAGCACTCATGATACATATTCTTGGTCCTTGGGTTGGCTTAGTTTTGTGTCAACTGGACATGAGCTAGGGTCATCTGAGAGGAGGAAGCCTCAACCGAGAAAATGTATCCAGAAGATCAGGCTGCAGGCAAGCCTGGGTGTTATTTTCTTGATGGATGATGGATGCAGGAAGGCCCAGTTTATTGGATGTGGTGCCACCCCTAGTCCTGGGAACTATAAGATATCAAGCCAAACAAGACATGGGAAGCACACCAGTAAGTGGCATTCTTCCATTGTCTCTGCTTCGGTGCCTGCTTCCAGGTTCCTGCATCCTGACCTGACTTCCCTCAGTGATGGGCTGTGACCTGAGAACTGTGAACTGAAGTAAAACCTTTTCTTGCCAAGTTCCTTTTTGTCAGTGTCTTATCACATCAACAGAAAAGGTAACCACTACAGTCACACTTCTACTCGGTTGAGAGGCTCCCTGGCTAGAGCTTAGAAACTAGAAGTATCCCATAATATTCTTGTATAAAATCAGTCAGCTGCTCCAAAATCCTCAGATACATCACTGTTAACTGGACTGGATTTAGTGTCTTCATGGTGTGACAGGGCAAGGCAGTCCAGAGGCTCCTCCGTCCTATATTTTTGTGTTCTAATACTCTCATAGAAAGCTGAGTGCGGCTGTCTACATCTATACATACTTGGAAGTCACAGATGGTTACATTTTGAAAGCTTGCTAGCCAGACTAGCCTAGCCAGAAAAAATGACAAGTGTTGGACTCTGTGAGAGACCAGGCCTCAAGGCAAAGAGGCAGAAAGCAATAGCAGACACTGGGTGCACCTCCTGTTCTCATATGCACACGAGGGTGAATGGGTTCACTCACCCCCCCGTGCAAACATGAAGGTGTACAACATCCAGAGAATTTAAGATGGACTGCTGATCCCCACATACGTGTACATTCTCACAAACACATGAGTGTACAGACATACACATAATGTAGCCATATGCTTCAAGTGGTTTTCCAACACAGTAGCAGCCAGATTAAGTCTATCTAGAGGACAGATGTGTTGTATGTAGTTCTCTAGAATTCAGGCAAGACTGCCGTAAACTCAGATGCTCAAAAAGCCATAGTCATGGTCAGGGAAAACCTAAATTATTCAGAAAAGTACGGGAACATACATGTTCTAGGGAGTTTCCCCTAAGACTGAGAAATTTCCCGTCCCTTCCCAGGGCACACATGACATAAGGCTCTTTTTATTTATTTATTTATTTTACAATGTATTCATTCTCTATCCCAATTGTAGCCCCCTCCCTCATCTCCTCTGAAAGGGAGAGTTCTCCTCCCCTGCCATCTGCCCCTAGCTCATTAAGTGACATGAGGCTCTTTAAAAGACAGTTTGAAAAAGACAAACCCAATATTCTACATGACAAAAAAAAATCTAAAGAGGTTCTAGAAAGTCCCTCTGTTTTCTATCAAGAAAATGTTTATACTGACTTATTATTCCTGGAGGTTCCCCAACCCTCTGCTGCTGAGGTTTCTCATGCTTTCCAACCAAAATAGGGTCATTTTACCAATATTGCAACTTCTGCCTTGATGGCTTAACAATGCATGTTGGGTGTCTTTCCATCTCATAATACCAGCATGCTATTCAACTGCAATGGTGATTCACAATTTAATCAGCTCCTTAATGTTGAATATTTTCTGTCAACCTTTGCATACCTTTGAGTGATGATGATGCACACACCTCTCATCCTAGCCCTTTGGTGGCTGAGGCAAGAGGATCATAAGTTCCATTGACAACAGCAACAACAACAAAAATTCTTTGAATTGGAATTATTGTCAATTGATAGCAGTGATGGAAGCTGGATCTCAGCCAAGTCATCTCTGATATGGACAATAAAATTCAGATAATTTTACAAAAATCACCACACCAAGGCCTCTTCCAGTCCTCTTTAATAGCTAAGTTTATTAACTAAATCCACACAGTCTCTTCCTGCTGGTGCATGACCTTGAGCACTAGTCCAATCATTTCCTTAAGAGACATCCTTAGATATGGTCAAGGTGATGAGTGAATTTTAAAGCTCTATTTACAGGGAATGCATTGCTGCCTCAACTCCCTCATCAGGCTTTCTTGGGTCATGTTGATAGAGTATTCATCTATTTTTACATGAAAAATCTAATGAGCTATCCCAGATCTCATTACACTATAATGGGAGAGACTCCGAGAGACTGAAATCATTTTACAGGGTATTAATAGGAGGGGAAAGCCAGGGTCGATTGAACAGCTAAAGCCAAAGATTTGGATTTCAGCAGGGCTGAGTTAAATTCTGACTTGGGTTCTTTAGCCCAGAATCAGCTACTAGAAAGAAGCTCAGCAGTTAAGAGCATTAGTTTTTCTTCCAAAGGACCTGAATGCAAATCCACACAGCCACATGGCAGCTCACAACTGTCTGTAACTCCAGTTCTAGGAGTTCTGACACCCTCACAAACACATACAAGCAGGCAGAACACTAATGTACATTAAATAAATAAATAAGTTTTCTGAAAGAAAGAAAGATAGAAAGAAAGAAATCTTAGCCAGATACTTAACATCCAATCTCCAGCACCTACATAAAAGAAACAAAAATAACAGCAAAGAGCAGTTGGGTGTGGTCTCATGTGCCTCTAGATCCAACAGTGGGAGGCAAAGACAGGCAGCCCTCAGCCTGACCGCCTAGCCAACAACGAGCTTCAGATGGAGGGAGAGATTCTGTCTCAGGGGAATAAGGTAGAGAGAAGAGAGACATCTAACATCCTACTCTGGTTCCTACACTTGCACACATGTGGGCACATACCAGACACACACACACATATATCAAATTATAAAAATACAGTCAGATTACTCTAGTGTATTTTTCTAATACACTTGATTTTCATTTGTTTCCTAAACATTTTATCTAAAACATTACATTTTTAGGGACTAACGCTGTTCACTTAAATAAACGTATTTACCATGTCTAATTTAAAATAAAAATACTGATTTAAAATGTTTCACTCGATGTACTCCTCTAAATTCTTCTAAAGCATGCTTATCCATTCTTTTTTTTTTCAACAGAATATTCCAGGAATATTTATTAACAAAATCAAATACCGAAATATGTTAAAAACAAAACAGCCATTCTTTCTCTTTTCCCTAGTTTCTCAGGGTGACCTATGAAGTGGTGGGTTTCAACATGGCCTCTTCATACATGGTCATTATTCTCAGCTCTCGTGCTAATACAGGTCACGTAAGAACTTTCATAGTTGAACTTGGGAGGCTGATCCCCATGGGCTGCATAGTAAACTTCAGGCTAGTCTTGGTTACAGTTTGAAACCCTGTCTCAACAAACCAAAAAGAAGAAAAAGAAGAGGAGAAGGAGAAGTTTGGAGGTGGAGGAGAAGAGTATCAATCAGTCTCTGTGGAGATTGTAAAACACGAATCCAACTTGCTGTGTTTGTACATACACTGGCTAAAAAACCATAACCAATGACAGGGAAGCCACCAGAATGACTGTTTTTCTATTTGTTGGCTCTATTCACTTGCATTTGCCCTTCCTTATACCATCTCTTTTGGAACAATGTCTGACTTTTCCCTGGGGGAGGGCAGTCTCTCTGTATGGGATGTGAGGGAGGGTGTGTGTGTCTCTGTATGGATGTGAAGGAGGGTGTGTTCTCTGTCTGGGTGTGATGGGGGATGTGTTCTGTTTCTTGCCAATTGGATCTTCAGGAAAGTAAAGCCTTGGTTGGTTGGTTGGTTGGTTGGTTGGTTGGTTGGTTGGTTGGTTGGTTGGCAGGGGCCTAGAGGAACCCTTTGGCTCATACATCCTTTAACCAACTCAATGAGAAAAAGAATGCATGAATAGCATAATTTTTGAGGCTAAACCATATTTTTGAGCACACTAAACATGATTCCAAGCCCACAAGAAACAGTATCAAGTTCAGGGCTGGCCAGATTGTTTCTCAGCACTTTTCAAGCGTGACTTCATCTAAGAAAGCTTTGCAGAGAGATGGGATAATATTATATGTAAACTCTGTATGTGTTCATATGGTATAGCCAAATATTCTGCAGTCATCTTGCACATGCCTGATTCATAAAAATGGCCATGCACATTTCACACAAGAGCAGAGACATGGAATGCTCTGTGGGCATCTTAGAGGGGAGTCTCTTCTCTCTTAGCCTCGGCTTCCTCCATCTACGAAATGAGAAACTACCTCACTTATTAAAATAATTAAATAAGGGACTGGCAAAATGGCTCGGGGGTTAAGAGAGCTTGCTGCTCTTCTGGAGGACCTGAGTGTGGTTTTCAGCACCCAGGCCGGACAGCTTACAACCCACAACTACTTGTAACTCCAGCTCCAGGGGATCTGACGGCCTCTTCTGGCCTATCAAAGCACCTGAACACAAATAGTGCACACATGCACGCACACACATGCACATGTGTACATATACATAAATAAACTTTTAATAGTTAAGTAAAAGACAATGAACCATGTGAAGGTTGGCACTTAGGAATCACACAGTATTTGCTCCCACTAAGGTCTTAACTACGAAACTGCCAATCATGCACATTGCTCTGAGAACACCTCTGCTTTCTGTCATTTTCCCTAAGCCGTCCTCTTATCCTTACCTTCCCTACACCGTAGCCCATGAGACCTCACTACTGCTCACAAGTTTCCTGTCAACCAGCTGACAAAGTGGCAAGGCACCATGTATCTATCAAGAGTCTATGGTGGAGCATGAGCCATAACATTTTTTTTATTTCCTCTAAGTATCTTCTTTTTAAAAAACATGCCAATGAGCTATACTATCTCTCCACTCTTTTTATTAGTAAAGTAGAATCTGTCTATCCCAAGGTTTCCTGGCCCTCGCTTCACACATCTCATGTCTTATATATCTTGCTCACTCAATGTTTATCTCCACAAGCCTTTGTCTTCTAAATCCTTCCTTGCTTCTATTTGTTCTCCAAACAAAAGGTCAGATGCCTTCTAAAGTGTGATTTACCTAATTTCTCAACCTGCTATTGACTGCCTTTTGAAATTGGCAGAGTGAATTGGTACTTCGCTCTCAGGGCCATTTCCTTAAAGTGTGATTTCAATCTGAAAAAGTAACTTCATATCACTTAAGTCTATAGATTTTACTAATCCCAGAAAAATCACCAAGCTTTCCTGTTGAAGGGCTATTGTTCTATCCCTCGTAGTACTCAGCCTCATCTATAATACACTGAACCCTCCTCAGTGGTTGAAGTTCTCAGGGGTTGAAATGTTATGACTATCTCTGGCAAGCACTGGCTGAGAGGCTGCGTCCACTGGCCTGGCTCCTAACCATATTGGCTCCAGAGTGCTTCACAACGAAAAGATACTTTCCTCCACAGCGGAGCCAAGATAACTTGAAAACAAGCAGGCTTTATGTTAACATGAACACCACTCATATATTTTGTGGGGAAACTGGTCCAGAAACACTCGATGGTAGGAAGAGTGACTTAAGGTGGAGCGCCAAGCCTTAGCATTGGGGCTGAAACTCACATGGGGAAAATGAGGAGAGTGCAGGCTCGCAGAGCTCTGCCTTACACCTGTTTGCCAGTGTCAGTCTGGTTGGAAAGTAGACAGAGACTGTTTATGCCGACAACTCCAACTGGGGTTACCAAATCTGACCAAACAGCAATTTTTCCCTCACTGTGCCTCACAAGATTGGGTGTGTCACAACACCTGAGACCCTGTAATGATAAACGACCACAGGGGAGTGACATGGAGCCAGAGCTTTAAATCAGGCTCAGATGGAAAACTTCCCCCACTGTTCTCCAGGAGCTCTGTTGGGGGGGGGGAGTGGTGGAATCTTTAGTTGGGGGTGTGGGGGTGGGGCCCTAGAAGAAATGAGCCACTGATTGTGGTAGGCCTTACTTGTCATTGGTCTTTGTCTGCTTTGCTGATCCACAAACATGTGGACATGCCTGCCACCTTAGCCACTGCCCCAGGCTGCTATGCTATACAATTCATAATGAATTGTACCCTCAAACTGCAGTCCAAACACATTCTTTCTCCTTGGGTTGCTTGTTATAGGTATTTGAAGATAGCTACAGGAAAATATACACAGTAGAAAACAAAGGGGGGGCTCATTGTAACCTAACTGACCATAATCCCATACTCCTCCTGAAGCCTTCAGGCTGAGGTTCCCTAAATGTGCTTCTTCCAGTATATAGCTGGAAGTGCCCCCCACTCTGATAATGAAGCTCAACTCTCTAGACAATAGCACAGACCAGGGGAGTAGCAGAAAGCAGCTAATGAGTGAGCATGTAGAGTAAAACCAAAGCAGCACCATAGTTCAAAAGAGACATTGGCATCTCAGCCAAATAGGACATGCAGGAGGAAAGGGACAAGTATGAAGAGACAGCTAGTGGGCATAGCATAGAAAACAGAACACACAGGGGATATTAATTAGATACTGAGTTTGTTTAGATATGTTTCATATTTTTAAAAAAACTGTTAGATTGATGTTAATGTATTTGTGAGAAAAAAAGGAAACCAAGAATCCAACTCATTCATATATTCATTTATTCTGCTAAAATGTATTCTCTATTACATTCTAGGCACAATGCTGTGTGCAGGGGTACTGCAGGCCCCTAGCATCCCTAATTGGATATCTTCTCTAAGAGCTTTCCAGGGAAGCAGAGAAAAGGGCCCTGAATCAAATAAGAGTGACCTCATACAGTGAGGCACCCCCCCCCAAAAAAAAACGAAATTCAAACAGAATGTAAAGGATAAACAGAAATGAATGATGAGGATGCCAGGGGCTTCCAGGAAAGGGGACTATGTGCTGGGATCTCCGAATAAGAGAGCACACATGGTGCTTATGAAGAGCAGTAAGGTAAGTATAAAGACAGGACGCCTGTGGAAACTGAGCCTGGAGACCCAGGTGACACGAGGGCAGAAACATGTGGCAAGCATTAAGGAGCTTGTCTTTGTTCTAAAAATAAATGGGAAGATAGTTGAGAGCTGCAGGCTAAGCACACGCAGGCAGAATCTTAACGTGTACTTTATGAAAGGAAGCCTGGGCAGCAACCTAAAATATGGGCCAGAGAGGAGGCCAGAGCCAATGCAGGAAGCTCAGTAAGAGCTGTCAGGAATATTCGGGGAGGGGCACCTTGTTATGCAAGATGCGATGCCAGCATAGTGTCAGTGAGGGGAAACACTTTAAATGGATGTAAGGAAGAACATCAAATTTTCCTTCAGCTCCACTGTGGATTGAATGTCCCCTTCAGAATGCAGGTTGAAATTTAATTCTAATATGATTAGGAGAAGGGGTCCTTTAAGCCATGAAGGTTTCTGTTCTTCTGAATGGTAATTAACACCATGATGGAAAGAGAGGGTTAGCTACTGTTATATTCACAGCAGACTACCCTGGGAAAAATATTACCAAGTTCAATTACAATTGCCTTGATCTCAACACTTTTTATCATCTTAATAAAGACTATAAAGTCTAAAGAGTTTAGACCCGTGAGAATTTTTAAATCTTGTATTTTAAAAAAACTATTCATTTTCAATTTACAAAATGTTATCTAGCCCTCAAAAAGCACTTCCCATCCTAGACTTCTCCACCACACATTCACACATCCACTTTCTAACAAGCTACCAATGTCTTAATTAGCAATTTGCCCAAATACCCTCCCTCACTTAGATTTTTGATTCCTCTGTGTAGTGGGCTTCACAGAGCTAGACACAAGAGAGAGTAAAACCTAAAGTTCTTGTCTGAAAAACTCTACTGCTTTATGGGACTCATCTCATTCTCTACAAACAGCCTGAATTCTGTCAGAAGTTCAGAGATCATGAAGAGAACACAGTGCTATCTTATCTGTGATCTGGGGTGACTGAGCCTTGAGAACTGTGGGCCACATTTGATCCTTAGGACAATAATCTATGAGTTGTGTTGAGGTCCCAAGTTCTGTTCCCAATGCCCACAGGGTGGCTAGCAACTACTTGTAACTCCAATTCCAGGGCACCAGACTCCCCTGTCTGGCCTTCAAAGAACCAGGCTCAGAGTTGGTGCACATGGATCTATACAGGCAAAAATAGTCATGTATTTTTAAAAGTTAATAATAATAATTAAAGTTAAGAACAAAGACAGCCACTACTTGGTAGTCCTGTGGAGGGCTGCTTGCCTCATCTTCTCAATAGCACTTTGAAGAATGACAGACAGCAACCCACTGCAAAAACCCCAGTTTAATTTACTGGAAATTAACATTTTATCTCACATTGTATTTTCCATTTATCCTGTTCTCCAAATATAATGACAGATATACACATGCTGCAGAATCTATAGCTTTTTACCAATAGTCTGTATTCCCCCAAATCCCACACTCAACCGATTCACTTCTTGGTAAATCTTGGCTAGGTACAGAGCTTTTCCCTATCAGTTCGTGGTACCACCAAAATTCCACAGAAAGGCTTAAATCCACAGATGCTTTGGCAGATGAGAACATTTGCGGGCTGGACACGTTGTTCAGCTAGTGAAGTGCCTGCCTAGCATGCGTGAGGCCCTGGGCTGCATGCCCAGCACTGGATAAACCATCTATGGAAGCCCAAGCCTATAATGCCAGCATTTGGGAGAAAGAGGAAGGAGGAACCAGAGTTCAGGACCATCTTTGGCTACAGAGTGAGCTCAGGGCCAACTTAGGCCACATGGGACCCTGTCTACAAACAAAGCAAAACAAACAAACAAACAAAAAGAACAATAGTGATAATAATATCATGTACGTCTTTGGAGAAATCATTTGCAAAGAACTTTTTTGTCCATAGTCATGTTTTAACTTTGTTTCTGGAAATACCACTAAAATTTAATTTAAAGACCAGAAGTTATTCATTCCATCTTACAAATTATAAAATCAGGCTGGACACAGTACAAGTTATATAGTATCATAAATGTCATCAGAAAAAAAGGGCAAAGACGGATCCTGGATCTTTACATTGTATTACCCACAAGGTTCTGCGATATTGGTGTTCAAACAAAACCAGCAGTGTTTTGGTTCCTACAAATAAGCAATATGCAGAAGACATTTGATTCTCTCTGGGGACCTGGATTTTTCTTGCATCAATATCAAAACAATGTAATTGCTCATTTCTTTTCAATGTGATTCACTGGGGCATAAAAAGCCAAAGAGAGATATGTATTGTGTAGGACCCCATAGTCTTCAATTCCACACTCTTGGTTTTCTCCTGAATGATGGCAAAAGAAAAGCCTCCAGCTGTTCCAAGGTAAGCGAAGTAAAAGGCTTTAAAACAGTTCCAAGGCAGCAAATAACAGGGAATAAATAGCTCACCCTACTGGAGATTGGGTCTCAAACAGAAATAAACAAATGATACGATGCTGTCAGGTCCTGTGTTGCATGCACGTATGCCGTTTCATGTGTGTATTTGCACGTAGAGGTCAGAGGTAGACATCCTAAGTCTTTTTTAAAACCTCTCTCACTGAGCCTGAAGCTTGCCAATTAGGCTAGCCTGGCTGTGCCAGCATAATCAAGGTCTCTTGTGTTCTTCCCGGTGCTGGGATCACAGGCATACACTGCCAAGCCCAACTTTCATATGATTCCAGAAACTGAACTTGGGTCTTCATTTTTGTATGGCAAACACTTTACCAACTGAGCCATCTTCCAAGGCCCCTATAAAACCTTTGAAATCTTCATGGACAGATTTTATACCCCAGCTTTTTACCCACCATCTCAGGAAACCAGAACTGGTGTTTAACACATTTCAGTCTTAGTTTCACCTATGAAATGGAAAGAATAACAAAAATGTACAGAATAGTTTAAAGGACATATTAAGAAGATGTGTCAAAAGCCAGGCAAACACACTGTGTTGTTCTGGAGTTCAAAACCCTGAACTATCAAGCCTCTCTTGCAGCTAGATATGTGCATGTGACTCAGTCCCAACAAAAATATAAAAGGATTAGTGTGTCAGGGTTTCTTTTCAGACTCCTTCCTGCTGGGATTTTGGAACAAAGGAATTTCCTTAGCCATCAGCTAGTATGGCTTAGCAAAAGACAAAATCTTGAAAGCCTTATAGCACCCACCCTGAATAAACTACCCTCTACCTTCTAATACTTAAGCTAAGTAAACATCTATTTGATTATTAAGCAAGCCTGACAACATAGTGATACACACACCTTCCAATGCTCCATGCCCTACAAACTCAGTCCCCTTAGTGTGTATTTGAGAAAGTGACTACAGTAATACGAGTATTTACAGCAGGATACAAATTTCACTAGGAGGGAAAATAAATTGCTATGAGCCACAGGCATATCCACATGGGACCAGGAAGAAGGATCCAATAATGGCATGGAAAGGCCCAGCAAATATTTATAAGATTAGGGGTGGAAATAGGATTAAGGTGGATGGCATTGGACGGGGGCTGGGAGACGGATGGTGAGGATATTCAGAGAGCGTAGGTAGGAATATCTGCCCCGCCCAAGGCAAATAAGGCAATTAGAAAATCTAACAGGTGTCTGTGTCTTACTATTTGTGATAGTGGGCTAGATAACACTTCTGTGATAATCACAGGGCTAATAATAATAAACATTATTTAGCCTAACAGCCATTTTTTTATTTTACTACAACAATTCAGGATGTATCTTCCCCTTATTTGCTTTCCTATACACCAGTCATCTCTGATTACCCTGCCACAGACACACCCAGAAGTGTGCTTTCCTCACACAAGTGGCTCTTAATCCAAACTGGCAAGTTTAACTATCCAAGTATTTCAGATGATGGAAATCTCTTAGCCTAGCTCCTCATCCTTGGCAGGTTTGAAGCTTTATCCAAGAATCCTTATTAAAAGCTCCAGCAAATAAATAATCAATAAAGTCAGCCTTTCCAGCCTAATAATATTCAACGGCTATTTCACAAAAATACATTCCCAGAGCCATGCGACATAACTGCACAAGCGCTTGATCCCCTTCAGTTCAGCCAGAATGAGACCTAGACAGGACACCCTGGCAAGTGAGTAGATGGAAATGGAAAGAACTCTGGGGAAACAGAGTTTGCAATGTCTACATATCCGACTATGCAGATAGCTATGAAGCTATGGAGTTGTGGAAGGTGGAAATAAGACTTGGCACACTGTGATAACAGACAAAGCTTTGGGGTGACATCTCCAAGCCAAGTTACCCTCCGGAGTCCTCATCTAAGGGCACAGCCCTAAAGAAGACCTAAAACTTTCCACAAAGAATCTGTCTCCTTTCTCTTCCATTGTACCTTGGCAGCAACAATAAAATGATGAGTAAGAGTAGACAAAGGAAGAAGTGTGCTGGCTAATGTGTGCAGGGGGACGTGCTCAGCAGAGAGGCACAATCTGGGCTAGAAAATGAGTGATCAGGGAATTACTTTACCAAAACTCAGGCTGATGAGTTGTAATCTTGATTATCAAGTTGATCAGACTGAGAATCAGTGGGGCTTAGCTACGCACCGCTGTGTGAGGATATCTCCAGAGACTAGGCCATGAGGGTTGTGGCCTAATGGAAGTTTCAACCCGTTGAGAGATCCAACTTTTGAACAAATTATTGGAAAGTTCTGGGGTGTTGGAAGGCAGTGCTTGTTGGAGGAAGCAAGTTACTAGGGGCTTGTCTTTGGGGGCCAGACCTTGTCCTGAGCACTTCCTGTTATGACTCCACTATGCTTCCTGTCTGCCATGGTATGAACAGCTCAGCTGCACCCTGTATGTAAGCTTTGAATCTGAACTAGCCTAATAAGAGAGTGCTGTAAAGGGCTGACCAGCACACTAAGGGGAAGCCATGCTCTGCTCACAGTAGCAAAACCAAGGGGAGATTTTTACAGAGGCTGCTTTCCTTCCCAGGATCAACAGAAAAGAAGGGCCTCAACTTCTACTAGCTGGCAACTTGTGCTTGCTGCTAACAAACTAGAAATGGGTGAGGGGCATCCTCCTGCCTTACCATTCTTCCAGAATGGTAACAAAGTAATTAGTTATTTCAGAATCTCACAGGAAAACACTCTCAGTAACTTTAAAACCCTACTCATTGAGGTTTCCTACAAAAAAAACATGTTTTTCCTTTATTATTATGGGATGGTGACGGATACAGAATTCTTCCGTACACACTTTAAAAAGGAAGCACTTCCTTCCCTCCTGCTCCTGTGACTGACAGATACGACAGTAGGCTAGTTTGTGTCTCTTTAATCATCTTGCCCCTCAAATCTATTTCCCACCATAAAGCTAAATGTCATTTGGTATGACTGAAAACCTCATATCGCCTCTTTGGGGTTGCTTTTAACTTTTTTTTTCTTTCTGTTAAAGACAATGTTTCTTTTCTTGTGTTCATTTAGCTCATCAGTATTTTTCTTTGTTGTTTTGTTCTGTCTTAGAACTAGGTTTTGCTGTGTGGCTCAGGCTGGCCTTGAACTCCCTCTGTCCCTTAGACTGAGTCTCATCTATACAGGGCAACATGGGTGCTATCTATTTACAGAGTGGTGCACAGACTAATTAGATCAAGCATGGCAGGTGTGCTGTTGCCGTCAATGTGATCTAATGCACGATCATCCTGCCTCAGGCCTCCCCTTGGCTGGGATCACAGGTGTGTACCACCATGCCTGCCTAGCACTGATTTCATCAGATCTCACGCACTGGTTCAAGCTTGAACCCCCCCCCCCCTCTCATTGCCATGTTGCTGAAGCTTGAGAGTATAAGGCTACCTATCTCCACTTCAAGACAACAGGTCTTCTGGATGCAAATAATGTTTGCATTGCAGGTACCTGAATGAGGCTTGCAGGAAGGGAATTCCTGAAACCCAGCCACTGTTTCTTCCGACGACAATTGTGGCCACAGGAACGCCAATGGTTCTAGAATGTTCTGATCCTAGAGCACAAACATCAAGTTCTGGAACTCAAGTCTAGGAGTAGCATCTTGGTCCTGTTTCTCTCTTCTTCTAAAGTTAGAAGCACCTATTCCCCTTGACAAATTGTCTTTTCACCTACAGTATCCAGGGCAGTTTCTGGATTTTGCCTGCCCTGACTAACATGCCTAGTCCCAGGATCCAGCACATGAGCCAGAGAGATATTAACACTGGCAATCAGAGGTTACAGTGCACACTGGTAAACTGGTCTACATTGCCACTCTGTGAATAGATAGGACCCATGCTTCTCTCTCCATCATACAGAGATGAGAGCTGAGTCTCAAAAGAGACAGGAAAGTTATCTGAGTCGTTTAATTGGTAAGAGATACTGACATCTTACCCAGGGTCCTCCTCCTTGCTTAGCTTCTTTAGGTGTACACATTTTAGTATGTTTATCCTATATGATATGACTAATATCTACTTATAAGTGAGTATATACCATGTGTATCTTTCTGCTGCTGGGATACCTCACCCAGGATGACCTTTTCTAGTTCCCACCATTTGCAGAGTATCAAAGCAGATGTTGAGACTCATAGCCAAACTTTGGGCAGAGTGCAGGGGATCTTATAAAAGAAGGGGGAGATAGACAGACCTGGGGTGGGAGGAACAGGAGCTCCACAAGGAGAGCAACAAAACAAAACAAAACAAAACAAAACAAAACAGAACCAAACAAAATCTGGGCAAAGGAATCTTTTCTGAGACCGATACTCCAACCAAGGACCATGCATGGAGTTAACCTAGGATCCCTGCACAGATGTGGCCCATGGCAGTTCAGTCTCTATGTGGGTTCCCTAGTAAGGGGAAGAGGGGCTGTCTCTGACATGAACTCAGTGGCTGGCTCTTTGATCACCTCCCCCTGATGGGGGAGCAGCCTTACCAGGACACAAGAGAAAACAACGCAGCCACTCCTGATGAGACCTAATAGGCTAGGGTTGGAGGGAAGGAGAGGTGGACCTCCCCTATCAGTGGACTTGGGGAGGGGCATGGGAGGAGAAGAGGGAGGGAGGGTAGACTTGGGAGGGGATGAGGGAGGGGCTCCAGCTGGGATACAAAGTGAATAAGCTGTAATTAATAAAAAAATAAACAAGAGATACTGACATATCTCAATTCCACTTCCCTTTGATACAAGGAAGCCTCCTGAGCAAAATAAAAAGTGGGAACGAGAGTACAAGCAGCACGTGAATACTGGCAATTTCCCAGCATGTGTGAGAATGTGGGGGTGTGTGCATGTCTGTGTGCATAGTGTGCTGTGCCTGTATTTGGTGCATACACATGAGCATGTGGATGTGCACTTCCGTGAACACACAGGTGGAAGAGGCCAGAGGACCTTGCTGTCTTCTATTATTCTCTGCCTTCTTGCCTTGAGACAGGGCCTCTCCTTGAATTCTGAAGCAGAAGCTCACTGGTTTATCTAGGCTGGCTGGCCAGTGAGCTGCTGGGACCTGCCTGTCTCCGCCCATCCCCCCTTCCACCCAGATGCAGGAGCTACGGGCACACGCAGCCATAGACACTGGGGATTTGAACCCAAGTCCCCATGCTCAGAGCTCAAGTCATCTACCCAGACGATATCTTCTGGTTTATACTTACTTTATTTTATGTATTTAAAAGTTTGCTAGCATGTATGTATTCCAGCTACATGCATGCCTGGTTACCAGGTAGGCCAGGAAAGGAGTTGGATCCATTGGAACTGGAGTTATGGATGTTATAAGCTGCCTTGTGAGTGTAAACCTGGGTCCTCTCAAGAGCAACAAGGGTTCTCCAACTCTCTGCCCTCTCCCCCAATTTAAACATCGTGCCTTCTAAAATAGTTGAATTACACTAACACACCGAAGGGTGATCTAGTAAACCCAGGATGTTGCCTTGTTGTTGGTTTATTAGATTTTGGCTAACATAACAAAGGAACAGGTTCTGTTGTGCCATCTTCATCCATGCAGATCATTGTGCTTTGTTCTGATTTGCTGCCGACCTTCCCCATCTCTGCTCCTTCCCTCTCCCTCTCCCTCTCTACCTCCCAAATATTTCTTCTCTTTGCTTTTATGTCCCATCATCTTCTTCTGTCCCCCTTACCCCTTCCTGTAGGTCCTTTCCCCCTCTCCTCTCATGTCCCACACATATACACACTTCAATTCCGCATGAGAGAAAACATGTAACATCCACTTTCTGAGTCTGTTTTCTTTCACTTAACATAATGATCTCAGCAGGGAAATCATTTTCTTATAAATGCATGATTTCATTTTTCTTCACACCTGCATAAAGTTTCTTTGTGTAAAGGCCCCATGCTCTTTATCCATTCCTCTGCTGCTGGTACTTGGGCTGGTTCTGTGTCATGGTTACTGTGAACAGTGCAGCAGTAAATGCGGATATGTTGCTATCTCTGTGGTATGCTCACTTAGGACCCTTCAGGTGTCTACCCAGCAGTATAAGTTTGCTTTGTACAGGCTGTGACTCTGAATCTGATGGGACAAATTTATAGGACCCTCTCCTTTAGGAATATGCCCGTTATTCAGTCGTTATAGGGATACTAAGAAGCTGAGTCCTACTGTCTAACCCTACAACCATGAATCCTCGTTCTGGGCAGTCATCTGGCCAAACTGAGGTTACCCAGAAAGCTACAACCATGAATCCTCGTTCTGGGCAGTCATCTGGCCAAACTGAGGTTACCCGGAAAGCTTGGGAAAACCAAAACCCATTTCTCCGCTGCTCCTAATGGCTGTTTCACTAAAGAGTTCCCCACCCTCCACCAGTCTCTGAAATTTAAAAAATTTAAAAAAAAAGTGTCTGTTTCAAGCTAGCTAGTAAAAGTCATTTTACTGCAACATTCAGGAGACCGAGCAGGGAAATACTAAGTGAGCAAAGATTTATTTAGACCACTTCAAAGGTGGTCAGACTGGATTGTTTCTCTCAGTACCCACACTCCTCCACAGCAGAGCAGGAATCTAGCCACAGGGTTAGCATTCAAGAGTTCTGAGAAGACATATGGTCCCCATTCCCCAATGGCAGCATCAGCCCTAAGAAAGCATTCCAGCCTCTCAGAACTTCACAATCCTTCCATGGCTGACCTCAGAACACTCGTGTCCCAGCACACCCTGACCATTGTTTATCTCAGTTTCATACAATTGAAATCTAAATAGCAATGAAAATGGTAACTCTATGAGGGCCTTGCTTTTAATATTTTACCTCTCCCTTGCATCAAAGCAGAAACCACAGAATGACATAAGAAGAGTGTGCAGGGTTAAAATGAGAAGAGAGAAGGGGAAAGACAAAGGCCTAGTGGGTCAGACTTACGTCACTCCTTCCCATCGTGAGAAGCATAAGGGAATAGACATATAGACCACAGTGCTGTGGGCTGCCCTCACCTGGGGGAAGAGGGAATACGTGGAGTTGTCGATGGTGAAAGAGTATAGGAACTCCCCGTCGTACCATAGGCTCTTCCCCATGGGGGAGTTCATCTTAGTCATGGCGAAGAGATGGGCAGGATCACAGCAGTCTTCCATTTGTTTCCTGGGAGAGAAAGAGGAAAGAGCAGCAGGTTAAGCGAGCAGCGGACGCGTTCATTTGTCATTCCCACGGGAACGTGTGGCCTCACCCGGGAGCCACGCTCACTCTGCGGAATCTCCATCACACTGCGACTAACTCACACTTCCTGTCGCCGAATGGCAGGGCTGGAACAGTCTGCTCAAAAATTTTCCTCAGGAAAATAGGCCAGCTCTCGGGTGTGACTGAAATGTGACTAAAGGCAAAAATATGTGTCATCCTTGAGATGTCTCGATTAGTCTAGCCATCCAGAGGCTGGAAAGGCTTGAAGAGCTGCCTCTGAAGGGGCCAGGCCTCCCTGCAGTTTAAGAACGGTGTGGAGAGATGCTGCAAGAGTGTGCAGCAGAGTGGGACAACAAAGCGAAGGCCTGGATTACAGAGCGCTCCTTGGCAGTCCCTCAGGAAACGAATGATGTGGTCTCAGACAAACCTACCTTCCGGCTGTCAGTCTAGGACTTAGGAGGGTGACATGGTTGAACACTGTGGCCTCCGCCTCGGCCTCACCTTTCCTCCCTCTGTGTTTGAAATACTGACGTCCCTCGGCACTGCCGGATCGCAGTGTACTGCCTCCTAGATGACCCCCTTGTTGCCTCAAGCATTAGCCTTGTTGCTGTGTTATGGGTAAAACCCTGAGCTGCATTTGGGAAGACAAATTGTGGGCACGGTGGCACACCCCGATTGCCAAGGTGATGGCCCTGAGAAGCACCTAGTAAAAACAGCGAAGTGCAATTCTGGGGTAACAATGAGCTGCCAGGGAAGATTAGACAGACTAGGTGTTCCAGGTGGAGCTTGGCTGTCTTCCCCTTCACACTGGCTTCAAGGGGAAAAGGACACAGAAGAGGGCTGAGGACAAAAGCCTATATCCTGTCAAAGATTTTACTATCGTGTTTTGCTGCTGTACCAGCATTCCGTTTATTGTAGACTGTCCTTTCTCACCCACCACCACCATTATCATGATTTTATTATCGCCATCAGCAGCAACTCCAGGGAAGGGTCTTTTTATGTAGCCCAGGATGGTCTCAAACTTATCACCCTTCCGCTGAATGCTGGGATTAGGAATGTTCACCACCATGCTCAACTCACCATTTAATTCTTATTAGGGCTTCTCTACCAGACAGTAGCATGACTGGGAATGGTTATGTTTTGTCACTAGATTCTATCCACAGGAGCTACATGCTAAAAGACAATCTCTTAAAATAGAAGTCCCACACGCATGAATCTAAACTTTGGGGAAAGGACACTAAAGTTTGGGTTTTCTGGAACATGTCTGGTGATATCTCCTTTTCCTTTGTCCTTAGAGCAATGAATGAAATTACTGCTACTGTCATTATGCTCAATTTACATCTACAAAATGGGCCACGGGTGCTTTAAAGCCTTGCCTACGCCACGGGAAGAAAACACATGCATAGACTTATGGGTTCGGGTCTGGGCTGTTTCCTCTCTGCTTGTCAACTGCTCAGAGACATTCCAATCCACTTCCCTTTTCTCTACCCGAGGAATTGTTTGCACAAATGGGCACAATGCCTGCTCTGCCGCCCATGCGTTCAGGATGGTGTCTCCAGTCAGCTCCCACCATCCCGGAGAGCCGGGCAGCTGTAAAATACTTTTCCCCACAGTTTGTCTCAAGTGACAGAAGCAGTGCCATAGCGGGGTCTGGCTTCACTCCCAAGTCTTTCCTCCTCTCCTCAGGTCCTTCCATCCAGACTCATGCTCTCACCTCGAGGCGCCACTAAAGCATGATAAAGTGTCATGAGAAACACAAAAGAAAAATGTGTCATAGTTGAATGACAGCACCTTCTTCTGGCTGGTCCCTGACAGCTTACAAATCACGTTCATATTTGTTTCCTCTCTCAATCATAAAAAGAAAAAAACACACTTAGGAAAAAGATCCAGAAAGTCACATTTTTTTTTTTTATGAATTCACAACGAAGCCAGTGTCTAAGCCAATACAAATCGGTTAGAGTAATGAATGGTTTCTCAGGTATTAACAGAGCATGTGCTGGGTGACACGAAATAAATTCACCTCTCTTCCTCCATCATCACTGGGCTCAGGGCAATTATTCCTCTACTGGGAGAAAGCAGAATTAGACAGAAAATAGTAGGTGTTCCTTCTGGGGAAGTATTTCCAGAAATCCTACATTTCTAGCAAATTGATAATGGCCCTCTCGCTCTCTGCAATGCGGAGTTCTCCGCACCTTTCTAACATTTTTCTCTCTCCACGGTGCTCCCACGTCCTGCTGTCATGCTGATCTATGGAGGTGCTAAGGTAGTAAGATGAGAAGAAGGTCCCCACGCTGAGGGGTGGAAACTAGCTCCGCCGCCACACAGGCCACGGCAGCGGCACTGAAAGCGGCAGCTGTAAATCCAGCATTTGGCGGCTGAGGCAGGACAGCAGCAAGCTTAAGGCCAGCCTGGCCTATGTAAAAAGAAAAGACAGAGCAGTAGCGCTAGGGCAGTGAGCCATAAACAAAAGGAATAATGAGAGGTTTTTTAGTTCTTACTTTAATTTAATTCTTATTAAAGCCAGACCTGCCTTCAGAAAACATACACAGAGAGCAGGCAAGCTTAGGCTACAAAATAAAAACAAACTAATGGAACCCTGTTAAGCTTCAAGACTCTGTACAACAAAGTAACAAACAAGAAACTGGAAAAGCAACTTGCAGGGAGTGTGTGAGAGCCAAGTGCATGTCTGGTAAGTTAATATGCAAGTTTTATACGGAGTCCTTCCAGCTCTCTAGCAGGAAAACCAATAATCCGATGGATAGGACGCGGACAAACACTTGTTCCAAAAAGATGTAAAGATAGGAAAGAAGGCTAGAATGGCTCCAGGACAATGTGCTTGCTGGGAAACCTTATGATAGAGTTTGATACCTGGAACCCATGTTTTTAAAAAAGGCTAGGCGTGGTGGCAGCACATGTTTGCGGTCTTGACCTCCCCACTGTGAAGTGGGGTGCAGAGAGAGAGTCAGATGGGAGTTCGTGGGCCACCTATTCTGAGGTATCTGGGTAGCCACAGAAATAAGAGAGACCTTGTCAAAGCTATGCTCGGACCTGCCCTCTGACCTGCGCATGCTCACTATGGTTTTCTCTTTTTCTCCTTTTCCCTCACTGTCTTGCTCCCTCCCTCGCCCTTTCTCTCACGCTGTCTCATTCTCACACACATAATTCCTTTTTTCAAACTTGAAAACAACAGGCAACAGTCACGTGGAAAGTTGCTTAGCTTCCTTCATCACCAGGGAAATGCGTGGTAAAGCCACCAAGACTCGGGACCCATACCTGTAAAGACAGCCACCTAAAGGAGAAAGGACAAGAAGCAGCAGAGACAGCATGGCAGAGAGGAGCCCTGGTACACTGCTGACATGAGCACAGGTTGGCACGGACAGCGTGAGAGATGCTGCAGAGTCCCCTGAGGAGACCAAAAAATGAAACTCTCAGGTGACCCAGCTGTCCTCGCCGTGGATGCGCACCCAGAAGAGACAAAGCCAGCACCCCGTAAAGAGGCCCGAGTACACTGCCACGCGACTCACAGCAGCTAATGTATGGCAGCCATCTAGATGCCGTCAACAGATGGACGAACAAAGAAAAGGATTCTGCCTTAACAAGGGGGCCTTGCCATTGTCGCTTGTACAGAGCTGGAGGACATCAGGCTAAGTGAAAAAAACAGGCACAGAGGCACAAGTAGGGCATCACATCACTTGTGTGTGGGCTCCAAAAGAGCAAGAGCATCGAGAGGAAATGCAACAGTGATTATCATGAGAGCCAGGGTGGGAAGGAAATGGAGAAGGGTGGGAATGTGCAGTTCAAGGGGCAGAAAACAGCCAAGGAAGCAATCAGCAAAATGAGGTATGGGATGTTCAAGACTAACAAGCTTACTAGTTTAGAGGACTAGAAATAACAAAATCAAAATATCTGAGGGATTTTTGTTAGGCAGGTTTTAGCTGCCCTTATCACAAATAAAAGTAATTATTAGATGACAAAGTCTTAATCTGCTTCCCTACAGCAAACATTTTATCCTCTGTGTATATCCCATAAACCCCAAACAAAATAAATTTATTTTTAAAGTGGAGAAGGCCAACCAGCATGTAAGCTAGTGCTTGTGTCTGCAGGGAGATGTAGCCAGAGGCGCAACAGACGTCGCAGTTGCTTAGTAAGAACAGAGGTTTGAATTATGTCCAGGATTCTGGGAGCGTTTCCTGCCCTGAGCTCTGGTCTGGGAGCCACTCGTGTGATGAACGGTAAGCCAAGACATTTTAGGCAGGAGTGCGGCCACAGACTCATAGGGTAAAAGGACACAACTGGGTTATATTTGCCAGAATCCACGTGCCGGTGCTGAGACTGTGGCCTCTGAGAGTACTCCTCCTCCACCCAACCCTCAGCAAACTCAGCAACTGTGGAGTAAGATCCAGATCAATCAGCTTTTGGGATTTTGGCAAGTTTGTTTCCCTCCCTTTTTCTCCAGCATCCTGCTTTGTGTGTGTGTGTGTGTGTGTGTGTGTGTGTGTGTGTGTGTGTGTGTGTGTAAGACAGTAAAAATCACATTGTTTTTTTTTTTTTTAAAAAAAAAAAAAAGCAAAGGAAGACTGGGGCAGGGTGTGGCTCACCCACCGAAGTGCTTGCTTGATAGCACCAGGACCTGGACAATCTGCAGAAGATTTCTGGGTGTGGGTGATGCACATCTGTAGTCCAGTGCTGGGAAGAAAGACAGGTGGATCCCAGGGTCCACTGGCTAGCCGGCTTGGCCTTTGAGATGAGTTCCAAGCCAATGAGAAATCTTATGCCTAAAAGCAAGGCAGATACTGCTGAGGAATGACACCTAGGGTTGTCTTGTGACCTGCCTGTGTATGCACACACACACATAGAACAAAAGAAAATCCGATTTATACAACTCCCATTTTCAGCTTGTTCATTATGAGAACCCCGGCCTCTGAAATGCTCCTGTCTGAGATGCTAAAGCAAAGTGACCTTGAGCATGGAAACAAGCACAGCCCATGAGGCACTGACCAGGAGCTCACTCAGTCTCAGCCCTCCTAGCGGGAGCTGGGGCAGGGGTCACTAGCCATGAGACCATCATCTACCTCATAGCTCTCCAACTTCGGGTCACGACCCCACATGGGTTCCTGTAATTGAATGTGGGGCTGTAAAAAGGTGAACAGTAAGAGTTTCTAGAACATGCAGCAAGGGAATTTGGAATCAAATCAAATCCAAAGTATTTCTGGCAATTGTCACATGTTATAGGCAACTATGATTGGTAACTGGACAGGATCTAGAATCTTATAAGAGACACAGCTCTGAGGGACTGTCTAGATGAGGTCAGCCTCTAGAACTACTTGTTGGGGGTTAGGTTACCCTGATGAGGTGACTGAGGTGGGAAGGGCCACCCTGAGAGAGACCAGCACCGTTCCCAGGGCATGAGCCTCACAGGCACAAAAAGGAGAGAGGGAGCTGAGCTGCAGCCATCACCGCTCTCTGCTTCCTGACCATGTGACCGGTCCCTTCAGCTTCTGCCGCCAGGACCTTCCCCACCAGGAAGGATGCTGTACCCTCAAAGTGTGAGCCCAAATAAGATGTCTCTCCCTTAAGTTGCTTTTGTCAGGACATTTTATCACAGCAAGAGGAGAGGAAATAAGACATGCCGTTTCACTGCCTCATGGCTTCTCAACGCACAGCATGCTCAGGTTTTGCACATGCCGAATGACAATGGACACAGCCTGAAATGCCTCGGCCCAGATGAGTGCACGTTGTGAACTGTAACAGTTTTACACTTCTTTTTTTTTTTTTTTTAGTTTTATACTTCTCTAATCTCACAGATTTGCTCTGTATTGTATCTGCTCTAGATTGGATTAGCATACTCATCCCATTAATATGTAAATTTGCATTCCTCTTTAATAAGTGGTAAACTATATATGTAGCAAAGAAGTGTTTCCTTATGATTTGTTATTAGTAATTATACTTATTTGTTAGTTGTTGTTAGTAAATGCTTAATTTGTATACCTCCTTTATATACCTATACACCCAGGGTCGCATGAAAGTTTATCAGGCATGAAAAGGTCACCAGGAAGTAGAGTTTAAGAACAACTGGTCTACAAGCAACTGTCTGTGTCTGAAAACGGGGGTGGGGTGGTGGGGGGAGGGGGAGTTTCACTGATATTTTGAAAAACACTCAATTATGAGTGCCCAACATCAGCAAAACCTCTCTGAGACTCTTTCAGACGCTGTACTGTGCACTTGGTCCCTGGACTTGAAAAGGGCTAGCACACCACCATTCCCATGGCTGGCACTTCTGCCCTTTTTCCAAGGAATGGCAGAGTTGAAAAGGGAGGAATGACTGAGAATTCTATCTTGTCCTCGGTGTTTGACCAAAATCTACGGTTACACTCAGCTTTAGACTCAGCTTTTGAATAGCTGAATGACCGAGGAAATACACACTTATATCTATGACATTTCTGGCATTCCTACAGATGTATGTATATGTCAAAAAACTGTGAGATCACATCTTATCCAGGCAGAGAACATCATGCTTGTATACCATCTGAAACTGAAAGGCAATTTAAATTCCTTACAAGGAGTCCCGGAGGAAATAGAAGAAAGCCTCCTTATGTACGAGTGTGCTTATGGATTTCCAGACTCCCGCCAGCCTGAGACACGCAGTGAACAGCTACTACTGCAAGAAGAAAAGGCTGCAACAACAAGTTTATGATGAGAGCTACCAATGTCGCATATAAAACATGTGAAGAAGTACTGACAATGTAAGCACATAAATTTGGTAGGAAAGTGAAACATTATAAAAGCCCATGTTTGGAAGAGAATATGAGGAAAAATAGCAAATCCTCTGTTTATCAACAAATAACTTTTTAAACAGCATTTTATGACAAGATAAAGGAGTTGGGATGGCATGTTACTGACCTACTGGCATTCAAGACATTCAAACACAATAATCACCAAGAATGATTTCTGGGAACTAGAGACATGTCTCGGCAGTTAAGAGCACTTGTTGCTCTTCTAGAAGACCTGGGTTCAATTCCCAGCATCCACACAGCAGCTCACAGCTCTGTACCTCCAGAGGACCCAATGCCCTCTTCTGACCCCTGTGAGCACCAGGCATGTGTGTGATTTACAAAAATGCATGCAGGGAAACTGCCCATACAAATAAAATAAAAATAACTTTTTAAAATAACAATATCTACTTTCACTTATTTATTTTAATTTTAACGACAGTTGATCAAGTGAGGAAAGTGCTTCAGGTGGGAACATTTACCCCGTCATGATAAGTTACAGGTTAGATGTAAAATTGTTCCCCAAAAGTTCCATGAAAAAATAAGACTTCTAAGAATAATATCAGTAAGAAACTGTTTCTGATGCAGTCATGATAGAAAACCCTGATTCCCTTTATTACCATTCCCTTTATTTCCCTCCTTTATGTCACTCCACAGTCTTAGTGTTGCCTGAGGCCATCAGTTTAATATATGGTCTTGATCACTGTCTATTTTCTTGTATTCATAACCTTTCTCCTCTGGGGTCAAATACCTGATTCCCCTATCTTTTAAAGATTAGTTGAGGTGTGAAGCTTGGCTATGAGGGCCTTTACCTGCTGAGCCATCTTCCCCACCTCTTCTGGCCTCCATGTGTACTGCACAAACACAATGCACAGAAAAGCATGCAGCTGAAACACCGATACATGTACAGCAAAAATAAAAATATCGAAAAAAAGAAAATCAATTCGAATATAGAATACAATATATACTCAGTCTGGGAAGAAATCTGAATTTTTCTTAATGTTCCATAAAAACTTCTCAGGCTACGTGGAGAAGAGACACTTTCGTTGCACTATTGCCTAAAATAATGTTTTCTACAGACATAATAGGAAGCACTTTAGGGATTAATCTTTAGATAATTTTCCAGAACTGCAAACGAAGAGCAAACAGCTCTTTCTTCAATTGGACACAGCACATGGCCTGGCATTCCGCATCATTTGCTTCTTCCCGGTGGAGATGACTGCTCAGCACAGAAAGATTAGTTTTTGTGTGTGTGATTTGTATATCTCAACAGTGAGCTGAATGAATGGGAGAAGGCTCCGGAACTGAGTATCCCTAGGATGATCTGTTTTTTTCTAATACATATTTATGGTGTAAATCATTAGTAAACATACTTGATTCCTTTCATAATCACCCATTTGCTATTAAGCAGCTGTAAGCCTGTGGGCTGTTTTGCAGTGCACACACACTTATCCAATCAACAAATATTCACCTAGCACCTTCTCTATGCTCAGTGCTGGGGAAGACAGCCCAGTGTCCATCAACACATCAACGTCTTTTCAGTTCTAAGGGAAGGAGTCAATGAAAATCAGATAAACAGCAGCACGGCTAGATTGGGAGGGTCTTCAACTGGAGCACTTCAGAATGCCCTCACCTGGTGAAAAACCTTCCAGGAAAAACCAGAACAAGGCAAAGAAACATACACCTGGGTGTGCGAAGGAGATAAAACTCTTATTTCTCTTGTCCTAGCATCCTGGCCCAACCCAGGAATTAAATTGGTGTAAGAGAGGCTAACAGAATAAAATCATCCAATTTTCTTTAATGAAAGTTTGATTTGATACAGGAAGTTGAGAAGAGTGGTAAAAACCTGTGGGCTTCAGAATGGCTAAGATCAAATACTCAAGTGACAACACAGGCTGGAGAGGCTGTGGAGAAACAGGAACCCTCCTCCATTGCTGGTGGGAATGCAGACTTGTACAACCACTCTGGAAATCAATTTGGCGCTTTCTTAGACATTTAGGAATAATGATTCCTCAAGACCCAGCTATAGCACTCTTAGGCATATATCCAAAAGA
>CM053761.1:5491271-5568869 GCA_028658305.1 Pachyuromys duprasi | reverse complement strand
CCTCCGCTCAATGTCCATCCCATTTGTTCATTCAAACAAGCATTGATCATACCAACCTGGGTCCTCCTTCTTGTATATCCTCTCTGGGTGCGTAGATTTCAGCTTGAACTTCCTATCCTATAGGTTTATATAAGTGATCCAGAGTCTTATTTTTAAGGTGGAGAGTTTATATTGAAACATCCCCCTTCTCCAGTAAAAAAAAAAATGTGTACAGCAAGTATTCCATCCAGACTCTGTTTCCTAGGTGACCTTTGGGAAGAACACTGGCACAACAGGATACCAGCCATAGAACCCATGGTGCTACAACAGGAAGACACTAAGAAGTGAGGGGTGTCTTTATGGCAACATCTCCTCCTACAGATCACCTGTTATTTTTTTAAGAGTTATGAATACCTAGTTATAAAATACCACAATTGTCACAGCTTCATTTACCCAGGACTCTCACAGCCTGCCGTGTCACACTTGGCAGAGGATCAGTGCCTCTTTGTGTGGGGCACAGGTCTAACTTGCCACAGGCGTGGGAAGGCCCTGCTCATCACAGCAGCATCGGCCTGAGGAAGGGACTGTGGCTTCTCAACTGCTGTTGCTTTTGTTGGTAAATATAAATTAGCCATTACTGGATTCACCAAAAGACAAGTTATATTTGCATTTAAAGTGCCAACCAATAATTGTGGTCAGAGAAAAGGACATGCAAAAATAACTTGATGTTTGAATTTCTACAAAGCTCTGTAGGAGTATTATAAACAAATTTAAAACTTCACAAAATTGTGTAGGCAACCTTCTTGGGTGTGTCATTATTGTTTGTTTTATACTGCAGGGACTGGTCAAAGGCCTTGAGCTGGGCAAGCGCTCTAACCACTCAGCTACAACTCCAGTCTGATTTTTCAGTGCTAGCATCTCCTAAAAGTTTTCATCAGAGCAGTTTATTAACTTAGTAAACACTTTAATTACTTGAGAGCTATCAGCCTAACCCTTTGGCATATAGGAATGAGAATTTACAAATTAATGTTACTTTATGCTATGCTTTTTGAAAAAAAAAACTTTAATCTGAGATAAATTTAAAACAATTATTCACGAATCTACAGGCCTAGTCATAGGTGAAGGTCAGCAGGCTCTCCTGAATTTTAATTCTGGATCCATCTCTTACTGCACACACCTGGGGTACATGCTGTACCTTGTCTGTGCCTCTGTTTTCTCAAACTGAAAGTAGAATTAAAGTAATACTGGCTTAATATTTTGTCAAGCCACACATAGGTAGATTCTCTGTGTAGAATCTGCTACATGTCACACAGGTAAATCATATTTATTATTTATTAAATGGGTCCTTTTTTCTTTTCAATACAAGAAAAACAGGTGAGACAAGAACACAAGAAAGCTCAGGGCACAGGAGCCTCCAGATAAATACGCTTGGGTTTTGCCAACAAAGAAAACAGGGACTGCACAAAACAGATGCTAGGAGATGCAATTCCTCACAGAAACCACCGAGGGCAGAAAATGGGAAAATATCCACGGACACAGAGGAGAAAGAGAAGACAACTCTAGATTGTGCCAAAGGGCCTGGATAGCAATTTTCCCACAAATGTCACCCTCATTCAGTAAACCTGGACAAGAAGTTCAAGACCCTTCGTACTCAACAACACAAAGGGATCATGGGAAAGTCTCTGTAGGTGAACCACTACGGATGAATGTAGGCATGGGGGTGATACACCAATGATAAGCATGGTAAGCACTTCTGTCTCTTTTGTGACTTGAATGCAGAATGTGCCTGCCCCAGCCAAGGTGTTTGAATACTTCCTCCCGAGTTGGGGGTGCTGTTTTGGCTGGTTCTAGAACCTTCAGAATGAAGTAAGCCATTAGGGCCAGGCCTTCAGGCCTTATAACTGAAGACTTCCTTCTTTCGGCTTTCTGCGTCCTGAGGTAAAGCTGAGAGCAGGTTCAAGAGTGATGTCTTCTCACCACACCAGAGAAAAGTATCAAACAAGCTGCCAGGACAACACAGGCCCTCTGCTGTCGCTCACCTTTCTGTCTGTGTAGTTTGATCATCGAGAATAAGATTCTGGTCCCGGCTTTCATGATAAGACATCACTCTTGAGAGAGCAGGATGCCTTAACCTTGAAATAACAGGATATTCTAACCAGCAAACAGTTGTAAAATCAAACAGAAAACCTTGAACAAATCCCAAAAACAACTTCTAGTTCAAATCAGTTCTAAGAGGACATGAGGGAGGAGAGATAGAGTTTAAGCCCAGGATCAGACAAAGGATGATACAGACTAAAGTAGACAAGATAGATAAAATGGTGACACTTTAATCTGTAAAGCGTGTCCGCTTTCACTTTCAATAAAACTTGTTTGCTACAACTATCTCCTGTGTGTGCATTTGCGTCACTAATTTCTCCTTAGCCAATGTGCAAAAACAAAGGAAACCCTCTAACATCCACGTCTACTCAGAACACAAATGTTGACACTCCCCTTTTGTATACATCTGCCCCTCAAAAGAAAAAGCCTGCAAAAAACCATTCTGGCTATATTTTCCCCACATGTGTGCCGTGGAATAAGGAAAGTTATTTAGAGTGAGTACGTGAGCTGAGTATACACTGCCTGCCATGTGAACAGGGGACCCCAGTTCTACCTTCCAGCACCTACATAAAAGCCCAGGGTGGAGATGCACCTTGCTATCCCAGGGATGGAAGGCACTGGCAGGTGGGTCCCTGGAGCTCAGTGCCCAGCAAACCAGGCTTAATCAGTGAGCTTCTGGCTCAGGAAGTATCCATGTCTCAAAGAAACAAAGCAGCTTGCCTCTGCTGAGCAATACCCAACGCTGATCTCCACATGCACACAAACACACAGCCATGTGCAACCGCATGTATGCACGTGTGCACACACATGTACATGAGCTGATTCATCTGAGGAGACACACAAGAAGTGAATGAAACATCATGAGCCTACACCCCCAACCCACACAGAGCTTTGCTGACTCAATCCCACTAGACCCAAAAGCAGCAGAGGCACAATGATGGAGAACTAAAGCCACCCAAGAACCTTCATGAAGCAGGGCAGCCTTGCAGTCTTTCCTTCAGCAAATTCACGGACACCAGAATCACTGTAGACTGTCAGTCATCAAGGGGGTAGTCGGATAGCTGCTTCACAAGCTTGATTCATGCTGACCAAAACAAGGCCTCCTCGCAGGCAGCTAACCTCCACAACTCATGACTCACAGCCATAGCTAACTTTGTTCGCTAGAGCATCTACTGAGCAGAGCATGTGAAAACAATCAATGCGCTGCTAATAAAGTGGCTGTCGTGAGCCATTAAGAATCCCACCTAACAATTGGAACGAATTTTTAAGCAAAAGGGGGAAATGATAGCAGGCTTGGTGAGCAGAGGAAAATACAATTCCAGATGCAAATAGACCAAGTGTGTCTGGATAGTGTCATATTTACCTGGCTAATGGCAGCACTTGAGGCTCCAATCTTACTTAGGATAAGCTTGTCTCCTCTCAGTCTCACCCTCCCTCCCACGCTCTCTCATCACAGGTACTCCAGGCTAGTCTCAAAAGTCCTATGTTACTGAAGACAACCTTGAACTTCTGATCCTCCTGCTCCACCTCCTCAGTGTTGGGATTACAGGCGTACCACACCTTATTCAGGGCCAGAGGTCAAACCCAGGACTTGGTGGGTACTCAGCCAGCTGAGCTACAGCCCAGCCTTCCTCCTCCTCTTCTGATAACGTTTCAAAGTCATTTCCTTATCGTGAGGATTGAGTCTCTAGGCTTTGTCCATTCTATGCTACCTTATCTGCGTTCTAAATTCGGCTCACAAAAACAGTGTCACTTTATCTTAATGAGTTACTCTATCACCTGCACACATCATGGAGCTCAGCATATGATTCCATACATGTATACTATCTACAACCCTAAAACCACCTAAAAGGCTTTCTTCTCAACTTACATATCAGTATGTCTTGAATATTTACATCTCCTTGATTAAAACAACCTCTTCATTAATATATAATTATACATGTTTATGAAGTACAACGTAATGTTTCTTCATTTGTATAGATTCTTATAATGATTTTAAATTATGTGCGTTCGTTAGCATGCACATGTGAGTGCAGATGCCTGTGGAGGCCAGGAAAGGGCATCAGGCTCCCTACAGCCAGCCTTACAAGCAGTGGTCAGCTACCTGACACGTGTTGGGAACAGAACTCAAGTCCTCTGTAAGAACAGTACATGTTCTTAGCCTCTGAGCCAGGCCTCCATTTGTGTTGATCAAATCACAATAACTGACATTTCCACCTCCTCACCATTTGCTTTGTATGGAACCTTGACATCCTTCTTGTCTTGTTATCCAGGAAATATGTGATAGGTTACTACGAACATGTCACCCCTTATGCAGTAGAACACCAGAACTGATTACATTTCTGTGATCTACAAACTATTACCCAACCTCCCTTCTCTCCAGCCTTCCCAGACTCGAGGATCCTAGTATTCAGCTGGACTCTTTCACATGTGAAAACAAGTTGTATTTGTCTTCTGTTTCTGACTTATTTCACTTAACATGATATCTCCTCATTCCATCCATCTTGCTACAAACAATCTGGCATCATTCTGTTTGCAGCTGAAAACAATTCCACTGAGTAGATGTGCCACAGTCTGCCATCTCTCTGCCTGCCAATGGGCAGCTCAGATAACATGGACAGCAGCGGGAAATGACTGTGGACGTTTCTGGGATCAGCAAATGCCATGTCCAATGGACACACAGTGGACACACAGTGGGATGGCCACAAAAACAGCACATCTAATTTTAGGTTTTTGAGGCCCTCCATACTGACTGGGACTATTTTATGTTTCTACCATTCCCTTTTCTTTGCGTCTCTGCCGCTGTTACTGTCTTTGTGCAAACAAACATAACCACCAATGATGCTTCGCTGTGGTTTCAATTTGCATCTGCATCTCCCTGATGCCCTCAACTGCAGCACTTTTTCACAGACTTACTGGTCATTTGAGTTTCTCCTCAGACATAGCTTTTAACTCCTGTCTCTGCCTCCAGTGCCTGCCTGGTCATCCTACCACACACACACACACACACCTCATACCCCATACATACCCACACAAACACATACACCTCATACCCCATACATATACACACAAACACATATATCTCACACCCCATATATACATACAAACATACAGACCTCATACCCCTACACACAAACATCTCACAGCCCCCCCACATAAACACATATCACAGAGACAGACAAGCAGATACCACATACAGACACACACATACACAACTAACTCATAACCTATATATACACACACAAACATACACACCTCATACCCCCCACATCTCACAGCCCACACATACAAACACACACCACAGACACAGAAACAGACAAGCAGATACCACATACAGATACAGACACACACACACACAGAGACCACAGGCAGATCCATGGTCCTGGTACCATGAACACCCAATCTCCCAGAGCAGGCAACAGTTCCCAAACCTCTGTTGAGCTCCATCCTAGTTGCTCAAGATCTCCTATCGACAGAGACTAGAAAATCAAGACATTGGAGTGGGTGTGAGTGGTGTGTGCATTCACAGGTGTGTGTGTATGTGTGTGTGTGTGTACATGTCAAGGCCTGTGTTAAAGTCAAGTGTCCTTCGTCATCACCTTCCACCTCACTAACTGAGGCAGGGTCTCTCGGTTGATCACAGAGCTCACCGGTACAGTATGTCTGGCTAGCCATTTTGCTCAGGGTTTGCAAGGTCCTCCTGTTACAAGCATTGGAATTATGGATAGGTCGCCATGCCTTGACATTTCCGTGGGTTCTGGGGGTGGAACTCCACTCTTCTCCACTCTTCGTGTCTGCACAGTAAACACTCTCGCCAAGAGCCTGGCTTCCCAGCCTCACATGCCAAGTTCTGAGGCAGAGACAAGTTTCCTGTCTTCTGAACAGGGTGTCTGTCTTGCTTCTTGCTCCCCATCCCTCCACAAAGATCTAAGCTGTTTTCCTTTCCTCTCTCTTGGGCTCCCTCCTAAAATAATGACCTTTCCAGACAGAAGCCGGATCCATTTAATTTCAGCGTCTCCCGGGGAGCTGTTTCCTGTCAAACTGGCCACCTTATGGTTGAGAAACACAAGAGGAAAATACAACAGGAGACCAGAGACCAGGGAGGGGAGAGGGGACAGCAGAACTGGAAAGACCAGAGCAATCACGGAAGACAGACTCAGGTAGGTCCCAGACTTACACACACACACACCTCCTCACAGAAGCACTGTGCTGTGCCCGGAGCTGCAGTTCTTAGAGCCAAGCTGACCACAGCATATTTCTGATTGCCACAATGGCAGTCTGGATGGTTGCAGATTTCCATAGCCAGTAAAACAGCACACATTTGGGGATGAGTCCTGGTGGCTAGACTTACTGTATCCACAAACAATAGAGGAGAGAGAAGAAAGACACTATAAACAAGAGAGCATCCAAAGGCATTTCCAAGTTTTCTTTTTTAATCTGTGTGTGCATGCATGCCTGCGTGCATGCATGTAATATGTGGAGGACAGAGGACAAGATTTAGAAGTCAGTTTTTCCACCACGGTTCTCAGGGATTGAGATCAGGTTGTCAAGTTTTCATGGCAAGCACTTTTACTCACTGAGCCATCTTGCTGCCCGCCCCACCCCCAAATCCTTTCTCTTTAGGTTGCACTGGGCAGTGTTTACAGAGTGAGCTGGGAGCAGAGAATCCTTGCTCAGCCCCTCATTGCCTCTGTAGCCTTCACTTTCTTCCTTAAGTGAGCCCTTGACTCAAGGTCACAGAGCTACAAGCCAATGTATGGTGAGAGTTAAGTAAGAAGAGGGGAAATAAAAAAAATCAGATGAAAACTACAGAAGAAAACTCTAAATCCATGCTTATGAAAGAACACGAAAACATAAGAAATAAATGCAAGGAAAGAGAAAACTACCACCATTTATAAACTATATACATATAGCAGTGTATTTCTAGCAAACTGGAAGGGATGAGCCAGGAAAATTTTACTTTAAAATTTTTAGTGAGCGAGCTAGATGTACATAACAATACCTTTCTTTTTATACAAACAATAGCCTCATAGTCACTACAGTGAAAACAGAGTGCTAAATGGTGAAGTAACAAAAGAATGAAAAGGCATGAAATAACCTTTAAAATGGTCTCAAAACATGAAGAAAATAGTGACTGATAGTCCAACCAAGGACCATGCATGGAGATAACCCAGAACCCCTGCACAGATGTAGCCCATGGCATCTCAGTCTCCAAATGGGTTCCCTAGTAATGGAAACAGGGGTTGTCTCTGACATGAACTCAGTGGCTGGCTTTTTGAACACCTCGCCCTGAAGGGGGAGCAGCCTTACCAGGCCACAGAGAAAGACAAAGCAGCCAGCCCTGATGAGACATAAGCTAGGGTCAGAGGGAAGGGAAGGAGGGCCTCCCCTGTCAGTGGACTGGGAGAGGAGCATGGGAGGAGAAGAGGGAGAGAAGGTGGGATTGGGAGGGGACGAGGGAGAGGGTACAGCTGGGATACAAAGTGAATAAATTGTAAAAAATTAAAAAATAATTTTCAAAAAATATTTAAAAACATGAAAAAACAAACATGACTACTCTATCTAGGGAAATAAAATAAGCATTGAATATTAATTAAATATATATATATCTTATGCTCAGGCAGAAGGTTTCAATTTTGTGTAAGAATGCATAAATTAATTGTAATTCAAATAAGAAATTTCAGTGAACTAGAACACTATCTGCATTGAACCTACGAGAAAACTGTGACAAGAAACAGTAGCCAGTTCCCTATCCGACATCAAAATAGCTGGTGTGGCGGTACACGCCTTAGATCCCAGCGCCCACCAGGCAGCCACTGGCCAATTCTGTGAGTCTGAGGCCAGCCTGCCCTACATGGTGAGTTCCGGGTTCAACCACTATCCCAAACAAACAACAGCAACAAAAGCCCTAAAACTTCACAGCATGGGCTACAGCTATTGAATGAGCCTAACCCTGGAAAGAACACAGAGAAACCTGAAGAAGAAAAGTAGGACTTTCGAATAAGACTCCCACGTAGAGAGGGTCCTGCCAAGGCAGGTAGACTTGACAGCTCATGGCACTGGGCAGGGCCAGCTTTGGGTTTGTTCTAATGATGTCACCTCTCTGAATAGTGGGGTCAGGTTACCGGCTCAGTCATAAAAATACTATCTGAAAATACCTTGGGTGTGAGCATCAGGACACAAAAGCCATAAGTGAGGAGGGACCAGTCAGCAGTTAAAAGTATGAAATGTCCTTGCAGAGGACCTGAGTTTAGTTCTTGAACCCATGTCAGCCAGGTCACAATGGCCTGTACCTCCAGGTCCAGGTGATCTGATGCCTGTGGCTTTTATAAATAGTCATAAACCACAGAGGAAGACAATGCAGCCAGTCCTGAGGAGACCTGATAGGCTAGGGTCAAATAGAAGGGGAGGAGGTCCTCCCCTATCAGTGGACTGGGGGAGGGGCATAGGTGGAGGAGAGGGAGGGTGGGATTAGGAGGAGACAAGGGAGGGGGCCACAGCCTGGACACAAATTGAATAAATTGTAATAAATGATAATAATAAAAATATATATTAACATTTAAAATTTTAAAAAATTGATGACATCAATTTTCTATGGTTTCTAAAGTCTTTAGGAAAAAAGATAACATAATCAGAAAGATAGTCAAAGACCAAACACTGGAAAAACATCTACTGTGGATAACATGCACACTAAGTGAGACACCGGTAAGTGAGTATTGACGGGAAAGAACATGGTCAAAATGACTGGCTACATGCTTTATGATTTAACAATTTAATAATCCAATTTAGTCATACGATAAGCTTAATAATCCAATAAAACAATATAACTGTTTAGCAACTGTGTTTTGAGGAGTGTAACAGATTGCTCCAGATTGGAGCAGTGACTCATGCTCTCTCTGCTCTGTGGATCGGGAGAATCTCTGCTGAGCCGTTCGAGCTCCTATCACCTCATGAAGTTGCAGTCCAGCTATCAGCTGGGGCTGCGGTCTTCAGAAGCAAGGGACACCCTTCTTGGCTTTTGTCCATGGCTGCTGCTGGCCTCCGTTCCTCCCTGGCCTTTGACCAGACCTCAGTCTCCTACTGCACAGGCTTCTCCACAGTCTTCCTGGATGTCCCCACAGCAGGGCAATAATCCAACAGAGAAAAAGAGGCCATCCAAATGAAGCCATGGGCTGCTCCTAACCCAGACTCAGACTCAGAGGGATGCAGCGTCATTCGGCAATATTCTGCTCCATTTCAGAAGTGAATCACTAAACGCAGCCCACACTCAAAATGAGAGAGGACAGCACAGGGCTTGCTTACCAGCGAGGGGAACTCTGGGAAACTGGGAGCCATCCTGGAGGCTGGGCATCAGTCTTCAGGATAAATGAAAGACACATGATAAATCATAGACAGACAGACAGTTGGTAACTATGTGGTATCTGAGAAATGATAGTTGATAGGTGATAAATGATTGACAGATATGCACATGATTAATCAGAGTTAGATGATAAATGATAGGTAGATGATAGATTGCTAGATAAACAATAGGAAATAGATAAACAGATGCTAGATATATGGATAGATACTAGATGCTAGATACAGACAGAAAACTGACAGACAATAGATAACTAAGTAAATTATAGGTAACAGGTAGATAAATCGATGCTAGATAGATAATGAATAGATAATAGACTGGATGACAGATACAGATGATGATAGAGTAGATTGACTGGCATGATAAACACAGATGTAGATGACACAGACATCTGCATCTTGCCTGCAGAAAGGGGATTATGCATCCCTGTTTGCTTAAAATAGCCCTCACTCATGCCAGCAGTCCCAGCAAAAGCTGTAGATTTCACCTTAAGAGTCCTAGCTTGGATAATATTATGTGCTAGAGAGGAACCACCCAGAAGGATAGCCATGGAAATCTACTGTTACTGATCTGTAGGGATAAGATCCAGGAGGCGTCTATACTGCCTAGCACCCTTCCATAAAGCTTTAGCTTTGTAATAAGAATTCATGAGTTTATTTTATGCATGTGCATGACATTGCTGAGATATCTTTCTGAGTAACGACACAAAACATTATCACACAGACATTTCACAGACAGGGTCTAAAGCCCAAAGAAAGGTCCCTGGAGATTTCCACAGCCAAGCAAAATGAGAAGTGCTATGTCTTCACCCAGCACAGAAGCTCTCTGAGGAGTCATTCCTCTCCTCCTCTCACAAGGAGAACGACTCCAGCCCTGTGACCACAGCACACTTAATAATGTGTCTCCACAGCATGTGCCTCACAGATGCCAAAAGCAGGAAAGGAGGCGGCCAGAGAGGCAGTGAAGGGAACGAATTCTTCGCTAAGTTTCAACTAGACACCACAGATACAAAAGGGGGGAGAGGGCCCCTTCCTGACCTGGCGACATCTCAAGGCTTTGGTTTTGGAGAAAGTGAGAGGGACGGCTGGGGGCTAACAGTCCCAGACTGCAGCTTTGCCATCTAAGATTCACCCTCTCAGGAAGATGGGTGGCAGCATGTGCTGTCTCATGTCTGGAATCCCAGGCCTTGGGGAGGCTGGCATTGAAAGTATTGCCACAGAGTTCCGAGCCAACCTAGGCTACACAGTGAGCAAGAGATCAGCTTAGGCTACACAGTGTATTTTTCTCAAAGGAAAAATACAAATAACAAGACTGCAGTGGAAGGATTACCAGACTCTGATTGAACTCTTCAGTGGGAGGGGTAAACACTGCTCTGCCTGCAACACAGAAGTTCCTGGGCCCTCAAGCCCATTTACCAACAAAATAACCTGGCTAAGTTTCTTTAGCTTTTGGGGCTTCAGTCTCTCCACCAATAAAAGGACTGTATCAGGGTGATGTCATCCTACAGGGCCACCAGGATTGTGTCAGCATCCATCCAGAACTTATGAGAGGGAGCCACACTGACCGTTCCTTGAATGCTGATAACTACCACCAAGGACTGTCTTGGACAAATAGCAGTAGCCTGTTTCTCTGTAAAAAGAGGGACAATAGTATGTTGTGATTGTTAAATGTAACACTATATATCATGCTTAAAACAGAATTGACAGAAGGTAACCACAACATAAACAACCATATTACTAGGAATATCATGGTCTGTAAAACTAAGCTTAAAATCACGTTAGATCAACAGACACGCTGCACAGACAGCATGTAGTATGCTGCTTACACGTAATTGGGCTCTGTAAATGTTAATTAAATCTGAACTTAATTTCCCATATTGCATCTCTATTTTAAAAGTTTTTGGACAAAGTACAAGTGATAAATCTTGGAACCTGATGCAGAAGGAAAAAAAAGTCCACAGCTTCTTTACTGGGTCTTTCACTTTGTCACAGGGTTTAGTGGATTTCCATGCTGACAATGCAGCAGTTGAGTGTGTTCTGGTTACATGACCAGGTCCCCCAGAGGCCACTGCAGAGACTAACCAGTTGGCCATCCCATCTTCTCATGCAGCCCAGCACAGCCAATGTGGACTAAAAAGTTTGGAGAGAAAGGGACTCGCTGAGGAGTGGAGATTCTTCCCTTCCCTGAAGAGAGGACACAAGAGAACACAGATTGGGGAGCTGGTCAGAAAGGCGTTATTCCCCACTCCGTTGGTAGACATGGTCTACTCCTGAGTTCCCTGGGCTAGGAGAAGCAGCAAGAAAGAGCAGGCAGTAGGAGAGACCACGAGGCAAGACATCATGACACAGCTACAGAGAGAAAAGAGAAGGGGAAAGGGAGGGAGAGAGAGAAACAGAAAGCGAGCGCCATGTTGTATGTTTGGGGTGTGCTTTTGTGGTAGAGTATATGCCTCCCATATATGAGGCTCTGTATCAAAGACTGGGTTTGAGGAAACAGCAGCTGATTCAGCACATAACTATATCAAAATATGAGGTGGTTTCGTCTTCTGAAACTGAAGCCAAGTCCTCCACAGAAACCACTCTGGCTTTTCAAGTTACAAACGGCATCAGGTTTGGAGGCCAGCTTCTTCTCACAGGACAGGGAGAGGACAAGGACAAGGGAGAGAAGCACCTGACACCTGGTGGATTCACACAGGAAAAAGACTGAGAAGGCCCCAGCAAGGATGGCATGCCCTACGAACTGGCTACACTTCTCCAGAGCTAGAGGGACAGGGAGAAGATGCACGGGAGGCTCTAAACTTCAAGGGAGGCCACAGCAAGCACTATTTCACAGATCGATAGGCTGTTCTGAGCTATGAAGAAAGCCAAGGCAGACATGAAAGAGATGCTACAGCCAACGAGAGGTGGATCAGTAACAAGCTAAGATGGTGCCCCTGGCCTGGAAAGGAAAGGAGAGGCCCTTGTGGGTGACATACTCCAGTATTCCACTTACGAAGGCTGGTTGTGAACAGAAAAGTGTTCTAATAATGCGGCCAAGGAACGTCCAGGGATCATCAGCAGAGTTAAGTGGGGTGGGAGGTGGTTGAGGGGCACTGGAGATGGCTCAGGGTTGTAAAATTGTTTCCTCTGAGATTGAAACATTCCTTTCTGTAGGGAAACCTTTTAAAGTGGAAAGTAAACAACTCAAAATACAGGAAGTTCCTAAAACTGATCACATTCACTCACCATCAGATTGAGCCATAAAAGCCGTGCATCCTTCTTAAAAGAGGACTCTGAGACCAGACCAGCTGCCTGGAAGAAGCAAAACCACCTGAGCTGCCTAACAGAGGTTTAGACCAGAGCCATGTGGAAAGGACACTCTCCAACCTGTTGATCTGCCTGCAGGGTGTGCAGTGTATCCCAGTTTCCAAGCTTTAGTTCCACAGCTGCCTTCGAGTCATTCTTGCTTCTGTAAGGAACCCCTCACCCATACTCCTGTAAGTAACCCCAATAAATCTGGTTGGACTTTGATGGTATCCATACTTTGGTCTGCTGTGGACCCCCTGTCTGGGCTGCGTAGCCATGGGTTGTGTCTCCCCAGGAAAAGTTCTGTCACACAACACAGTGGAGCCGTTATTAAGAATACATAAGCCAGGCAGACATGGTAGTGCACACCTGTAATTCAAACACTGGGGAGGCGGAGGCAGGAAGATTGGGAATTCACAGTCACGCTTGGCTAGTTGGTAGAGATACAAGGAATGAGATGGAAGTTCAAGGCCAACCTGGACTATGTGAAATGCTGCATCAGAAATTGAAAGAAAAAAAAATGATGGGTTTTTTTTTGGTTGTTGTTGTTGTTGTTCTTTTTCACTCCATATTAAGCATCTCCCATGCCTGGCTCCCAGGGTCTTACTTACCCCAGGTGGGTAAGTGCAGCAACAGCTTAGGCTAAGAGTGTTTCCACGCAAGCCAGCTGGGACCCCAGGCTATGTTCTATCGGCGAGAGAGCCTAGCTTCCCCCATGGACTGATGTCTGCTCCTGTTTTAAAGTGCTTTTCCCTCCAACATTTCACATGTTGCTTGGGACAGAAAGAGTCTGTGGATATTCCCAGACCTCCATCTGTCAGTCACAGCACAGGCCTAGAACCGAATGAAATAAAGGGGTTTGTGCCCTCATTGTACCAAATACACAGTGAAGTTCTGAAAGTGACATTAATGCAGGCCTGCAACCCTAAGACCACAGACATCAAGTGTGGCCATGCAAGCCAGTAATGCAAGCACCCAGGGAGGTACAAGCAAGAGGAACAGGAGTTCAAAGTCATCCTTGATAGCACAAGGAAGTTCATCTGAGACCATCCTGGGTCACATAATGCCCTGTCTCCAAGAAAAGAAAATAGGGAGGAAAGAAAGTCAGACGTGGTGACCCATGCTTGTGATCCCAGCCCTCAGAAGACAGAAGCAGGGCATGAGTCCCGGGCTAGCCTGGATTAAGTAGAAGTCTACACTGAAAATGAAGAAATAACACAGTTGTGGGACTGGAAAATGCTGCTGGCCTTGGCTGACCTGATGCATGGCCATGTGCTCCGTGTGACACCACTGTGTCCTGATGACCTAACATTGAGGCAACCTGGCAAACAGTGTCTGACCCAGGGAGATCCTGAGCAGAGAGTGGTTCATGGAGTAATGAGGGAAGTCACGCTGAGTGAGCTGGAATGTGCTGGGTTGTCAGTGGAACCCCACTCAGAGGTCCCCAGACAGCTTTCTACAGGCTTCCAAGGCAAGCCTATTTCTGCCCATCCAACCAATACCTGCTAGACAGTGAGACTGTGGTGTGAGACAGATAAACGTGAACAACTCTGAACACTGGCCCCAAAAAACCAGAGGGGACAGTGTGGCCAGCCACGTCACATAGGACAAAAGAGGACCTAGGACAGTGACAGAGGAGGCCAATGGCACAGGGGGACACAGGACAGTAACAGAGGAGGCCAACTTGACAGCATACAACCACCAAATGCTGATCCAACTAAAGGTCATTATGGGGGTTTGTGCCTTTGTAACTCAACCTCACCCTCCTACAGAAACTCTGCACTTCTAATTTTAGGGAAGTGACTCCACTTGCAAAGTTTCTATTTTGTCTGAGCTACTTTTTTCTTGCCTTCACGTCTCAACCTCAGCTTGAAGTAAGGCGGCCTTTCTTTTGCATTATCAGCTAAATTAATTGCTTGAGACCGAGGGGGGGGGGGAAACATGTTGGAAGTGGTTTGATAAGACTGTTATTTTTCTGTTGATGGAACCTCTGTACTGGAATGAAGAAGGCAATTGGGAGAGATAGCCTTGTGTGCCACTGACCCCAAATAAAGGCCCTCCATGGAGGGGTCAGTGCCAGGAACAGGTCCAGTGTGTGGAAGTTTTCCTAGATGCTTTGACCTCTTGAAAATTTATCTAAGGGCAATTTCATCACTCTAGTAATCACTGTATGTCTGGGACTTATGCAAACACCCTCTGTTCTTTTCAAAAATGGAAAAACCCAAAGTGCCCCTAGCCAAAGTCAAAGGCGTCCTGTGAGCAACCATCTGAGGCAGTTCAGGAGCCGAAGGCAAGAACGACACCACCACAATGTTAACTCGCAGCCAGCTGCGGGGGCTCACGCCTGTAACCCCAGCACTCGGGAGGCTGAAGCAGAAGGACTGTGGTGAGCTTGAAGGCTACAGAATGAGACCCTGTTACACAAATAAGCAAACAAGCAAAAAAGATGCTGACTGGAGCCACAACTATAACAGATGCTCAAGGTCAGGGTGAAGGTGCTTTACACACACAGGGCTGCCTAAAAGGACATGGCCGGTAAGGCTTGCTAGATGCCACTTTATAAAAACAGTTACCTTTAGCATTTCAAAAGTAGAACTTTTTGGTTTGGGTTTTGATCCCAGGCCAGCTCTGATGGTCTTGAATTCCTGATTCTCCTGCCTCCATCTCCCATGTACTGGGATGACAGCCACGTGTCAACACGCCCAGTTTATGCAGCACTGGAGTTCCAATCCAGACTTTGCACATGCATCTCAAGCACTCTACCACCTGAGCCGCGCCCTTTGCCACAAAGCAGAATTCTTTAAGGGCCTTTTCGCTTTTCTGTTTATATGAAACAACTCACCAAATACACAGGGAAAGGGCTTTAAAGGGTCAAATACAAGCTGGGAGCAGTGGTGGTGCATGCTTTTCATCTCAGAATTTGCGGAAGCAGAGGCAGGTGGACCTCTGTGAGTCTGATGCAAGCCTGGTCTACAAAGCTAGTCCAGGATGGCCAAGGCTACACAGAGAAACCCTGCCTCAAAACAACAACAAAAATAAAAGAGTCAATGCACAACTTTGCCAGCAGCATGAGTTGTCTTTTATGAAAGGTGGCTTTCATAATATGGCAACTTGTCAAAAACAACAGCAAAAAACTCACAAAAGATGTTATTTTTCAAAATTAAAAATCATAAAGCTATATTATCAAAATTTTGAAAATAACTAATATATGATAAAATGCCAATAAGCATGATTTTTCAGTGAATAAAGGAAGATGTAAAGCTAAGTCTACAAAATATACACAACTGAGTAACAGAGGCACATGCCAACCAATGTGATTAAACTGAGCACCACTAATAGAATTAAGATTTTTCTTTTCTCCTTTTTGCTGAATTTAAATTGTTTTGCATTAAACATACATTTATTTCTAAAAATCAGACAGATATCACTATGAAATGCTCAAGTGAAAGTCGGGAACATGAAATCATGTATATATTTCTCATATCAAGTCCCTGAAGTGAGCACCTCATTCAAGTCTCAGCCACGTGGAAGGCAGGCTGCAGCAGGGGCCTTGGCTGGTGGGAAATAGCATCCAGCCCAGCTTCCCCACACAGAAAAGTCAATCAGCTGCTTCAAGATTATTATAATTACACAAAGCTGGTAGACTGCATCCATTGGGGTACTGCATTAGTTAACGCATTTAATTCAAAATGTTGTTTGTTATTGTTGGAGAGAAATTTAGTTGGGATCTTACTCTGTAGCCCAGGCTGGCCTCAAACTCACAACATCTTCCAGAGTGCTGGGATTACAGGTGCACAATGCAAGGCAGGATTCAATGTTACCAGACTTCAGATTTTATAAAGTCAGGGCCCCACTTTGATTCCTTCCACCACCACCACCCCCAGACCCATAGGAAGCATTCTGACAGGGGGCGTGATTGATGAACAAATGGCTGATGACTTAAATATAACGGACTTGCTACCTTCCTCAGAGACCGCAGGAGACAGCCCAGCTCCCTCTGTACCCAGCATGGAAGGAAAGAGTGCACCATGGGGTCACATTCCATTTCCACACAGTCCTTTACTGAAGGGACAATTATAAGCATAGAATGTGCTCAAGATATGGCTTTTCTCCTCACTGTGGATTAATGATTAGTGATTATTCCACACCTAATCCCTCCAGGTACTGAGCACCAACAATCAAGACCCAAAAGGACTAAAGGAATCCTTAGTCCTTTAGTAATCCCAGCACTCAGGAAGGAAGTGGATGCAGGAGGATCAGGAGTTCAAGGCTAACTTCCACTACACAATGAACAGGGGCCAGCCTGGGCTACATTAGATCCTGCCTATATAGGATCTATACAACATATAGACACACAGGACATATAGACAACATATAGGATTTAAACAACTATATCACTTAAAATCACAATTCATTAATAAATTACAGAACAAGGACCATAAACTGGGTGTCCACAACTCTTCCCAGGTAGAAACAGCCTGCCTGTCAGCCATCCTGGCAAGAACTGTCCCTAGACTCGCCATCAGCTTCAGCCTTAACTGTCATCAGAAATCCACAAAGTTAAATGACAAGGCAAAGGAGCAGAGAGACCAAGCAACTGGTTCATGGTCACACAGCTTCCAACAGAACCAAATCTGAGTGGGAGCTTAAAAGCCTTGTATTTGACTAGAAACTTATGCTGCTAGGAGAGGTGTGGGGAGCACAGGAACCAGCGTCATTCCAAGATGACCCACAGACTTCAAACAGGCTGCACCCTAAACTGACACATATAATCACTCAGTTAGCTCAACTAAGCTCCTAAAATAACCGTATCTTTCTTGAGAAACTGAACTCAGGCCGTCACGAATTCTACACAAAAGGCCCAGTCGCAAGCCACTTCCTCTTTTTTATTTTTAAGATAGGACCTTGATGTGGTTAAAAATTACTCTGGAGCTCAGGCAAGCCTTGAGCTTTTTGAACTTCTTGACTCAGTCTCCCCAGTAGCTTCAACCATATGTCCACAGCATAAAGAAGACAGAGATGGCCTGGGGAAATGGCTCTGGCCATGCCAGGGTGAGGGTCTGAGTTAGCACCATGCACCTGCAATCCCTGTGCTTCTATGTGAGACGGAGATGGAGGCTGACAAGAGGCTCCAGAGTGTGGCACAGGCAGGGTTGAAACCAGAGACTGTGCCCTAAAGTAAAAACTGAGGTTATGCCGACACACCTGCACCTGAACTCACAGAGGAGGAAGAGGAGGAGGAGGAAGAAGAAAGCAAGGAAGATGATGCTTTTAGCACAGCCCAGCAGAGCTGGGGGGGGAGGGGACGGGATAAAGGAAGCCAAGCGGAGGAGAGTTGCCCTGGCCTGAGCCTCAGTTACATGCTTGATACGGGTGTAGGCATTTCCATCACGCTGCCTAATCTGATCTCAGAGCCATCCTACAAAGAACATTTTACAGGACAGTAGGCAGTGCAGATGCCAGGGTGCTATTAGGTTAATGGGAGCTAATGCCAGAAGCACTATTTACAATCAATGTCACACACTCAAGGGGTGAGCGGGAACTGGGCTGGTGAAGGGCAGGAAGATGTGACCCTGGGAAAGGAAAATCAACATGGCCTGGTCTATCTCAGGACTGGATAGGCGATGACACTGGAGAACGGAAGCCAAGGTGTGGCATGTGTGCCTCAGCTGGTCACCATCACTAGAGAAGAGCAAGAGGGTTAAATTACACAGCTCCCAACTGGAAACCCAACTCCACCTCTTTGTTCCTGAGTCTCTCTGATTCCCACAGTTTCATTTGTAAAACAAGGCATTTAAAAAAAAAATCTATTTTATAGAGTTGCCTGGGATCAAGAGCTAGAAACAAGGCTGAGTACATTTTATATCCAATAACTCCAAATGACAGTTTTTTCTTCTATGTTGATTATTGCTGAGGCCCTTCCATATTTTAAGCCATGGCATAACTATGACATTGTCTTTTGGTTTGGATTGTAGCTTGTTTGATTGCTTGCTTTTGAGACTGTCCCCCTACGTGGCCTTAAACTCATGATTTTCACGCAGAGTCTCCCAAGTGTTGGGACTACAAGTATGTGCTGACACACTCAGCTTTTAGGATATTTTTTTAAGTATCACAACTCATTACAAGTCCCCAAGCTACTTTTGCATAGGTCATTCCATAATCCCTTAACTGACAACAGTTAATGGGTGCGACATACACTGATAACCACACCCTCTTCACCAGGACAATGTGGCAAAGCCTGAAGCTTTGAGAGGCATGGTTGCAGAGGCAGAAAGAGAACTCCTGTTGCTCTCTGGCTGGCCAGCCCTGCTGCTTGGTGAGCTCCCAGTTCAGGGAGAGGCCCTGTCTTAAAAAAAAAAAAGGTAGATGATGTTTTAGAAATGATACCTGAGGGATGTGCAAGCATGCACACACATGTACACACACACACACACACGTGTGTTCTGCATTCCTGTGCATGCACACATACCCATTTTGATGTAGTAATACATCTTATGTCCCCAGTACCCCTGCTAATGTTGGTCTGCATCACACAAGCAACAGCCATAAAGGCATTCAGAGACCAGAACCATGCTTACACTGACCTCCAAGCCAGCTGGTCCCTGAGTCTCCATGGGAAGTTTCCAGAGAGGAACCATGTTTCCATCTCACTGCTAGAAACAGCCTCCTACCTACCACCCCATTTTACCCCCCCTTCAAGGCTATGACAAACCCCATCTCCTCTCTGATGTGCAAGTAGCAAGTTTCTGAGGACTTCCCCAGTCCTCAGCCAATGTTTCTGTCGCCATGCCCCTAAGTCAAGCAGAGATGCGGCTGGTGGTCTGGGTGCACTCTCGTTTCACTACGGCCCTTGTAGACTTTTCACACATCTTATTTCACAAGTCAGGGAAGGAAACACTAGAGTTGCTTGCCTCACCAATGGTCCACAAGTAGGAATGGTCACAACCACATTTGGTTCCCAGTGTTTCCCTCAGTTGTGCTGCCTCATGATGGGTTGCTCAACATCTAGTTGGTTACACACATCTGTTTAGTTTTGTTCCTCCCGTAGGAGTGTAGTTAACTTCTTCTACCTAAGGAGCCAAGATGCACGTATTCATTTTTATCCATTTATACAAGGTTCTCGAGGGTTCTCAAGACAAAACAGGGGAGAGTACTGCTAAGGTAGCAAAGCAGCTAAGAGCACTTGCTGCTCTTGTAGAGGACCCTAGTTCAGGTCCCAGCACCCAGCCCACAACCATCTATAACCTCAGTTCTAGAAGATCCAATCATATCTCTGTCCTTTGTGGACACCAGGCATGCAAGTGGTACACATACATGCAGGCCAGACAACTATCTTCACGAGTTAAGAATAAATAAATCCTTTTAAAAGAACACATATAAGGCCCTCCCAGAGCTGAGGTACAGTGAGGTTGGGTACAAGCTGGTACTCGTTGGTTACTTCGCTGCAGGATCATGACTGTTATCATGTCAGGCGCTAAGAATAAAGCCTTACACATATGTTCTGGGTGGAGGATCATTTCTGAAGAGCAAATGTATTGGGTAAGGAGCGAGCTCATGGAAAGACACAGGCATCCCTCTAGCTTAGCATGTAAGCCCCACCATGTAAGCAGCCTAAGGGTGCAGGAGGAGAGAGAGCCTGAGGTACACCCTGCTTAGTTCACAGTCTTCACAGCTCTGAACTGCTGCGCTGCCATCTCCTCAGCACTCCACAGAACTCCCATCAGAGAAGCTGACTCACAGGTTCTGGGGCAGGAATTGGAATCCAGAGAGTAAAAGAGCATCTGAGATGCTGGATTGGAGATGTGGGGATGTCCTCTCTCTTCCATCAACAGAACTTTGAGTAGGGCTTCCAATTTACTTTCTTATTTGCTTTGTCCCTGGTGGGGTGCCAAGCCCTTCCACCCTAAGCATCCGGGTCCTATGGGCCTGACCCACATAAGGTACACAGCAGTCACACAGTAGGCATTGGCTAGGAGACTACAAATACATGTCTATATGTAGATCTCCCTATATTCATACATATACATGCTACTATCCCGGGATTCATCAACAAGTGTGTGCCTATCTCCTCAAAGAAATTCACATTGGCTATTTGCATATACATCTCAGTATCTGTGGAGACATTTAGGACTAGAATAACAAAGGTACATGCTTGCCAAAGTAGGGACTCTTTAAAGCTACAAAGGCCTCTAGCTCACCTGTCTATCACAAACACATACCCCGCCAATCAACTAATAATCCAGATATCTAAAAATGAGGAATTTTATAAATATTCAACAAAAAAAGTGTTTTAACTTAAAATTAAATCTCTCAAGCCTTTCCAAACAGTTTGGAAACAGTATTTAATAATAAACTGTTTTTCTTAACTTAATCGAAGGATCAAGGAAGGAAACATGGATAACTGTCTATAAATGTGACAGGTGACATGTCCAGAACTCCTACAGGCAGCTCAGAAGTCCTCCCTAGAGTTGGAACACATGGGAGGTTAGATAATAATCACAGATACACATACTCTGAACACACAGGGTACTAGACCCTGGGTATCCTTTTTCAGTTTAAACATTAGCATCATGCTCAGAAGATATTACTGTCCACATTTTATAAATAAGGAAGCCAAGATCCCCAGAGTTGGGTGACTTACTGAAGAGACCTGCTCTGAGCCTGGCTGTCACACAAGCATTGCACAAACTCTGGATTCTAATTTGAAGTTTAAGTTGTTTTCAATGAAGTAAGTGTTTTTGCAGTTTTACAGGCACTGAGTTTGAGGATGTGTGCTTAGGCACATTTGATGGTAGATGGACTAAACGTAATCATTCTCTGAAAACACAGAAACCAAGTTAAAGGACGAAGACCACGCAAGAACAAGCAAATGTGTCTCAGAAACCATCAGCCTGTGTTTATCACACTATGAAACCTTTTGTACTTGCCAAGAGTCCTCTCAAATCTATTTTCTATCAAGGCTTCAATATATATAACAGGTTCTTTCATTGCAAGCCAACGGGAAGTTTTTAACTCATTTCCATGCATTGCTAGAACGGAAAGGTGCCTTCTCTCTGCAAGGAGCCACTGGGGGAGTGTTGTCAAGGTGAAAGAAAGCTCATCTTTGTAGATTCTGGAAGACCGTTTAACCTTTGGCCTTCCTAGAAGTGGGCCTAAAGACAGAGATTATTTATGTTTGAAGATTTTGCTTTAGACAATAGCAGTAGGAATGGTTTCCACTGGCTCTTTCCCAGCATCTCCCTCAACCCACTACCAGAAGAGGCCATCAAAGCAACAACTTGAGGCCAGGAGCTGAAGGTGAGAAGGCACTGCTGGGTCCTGGAGCCCTGCCCGTTCCCTCAGCGTGCCGGTAACATGCAGAGATTCTTAGCTGCGCTCACGTCGAGCTACCCAACCCCCGCTGCAAACCTGTCTTCTGCTGCTCAAATTAACAAGTCCCCTCAGGAGGAGAAACTACCAGCTGGAGAGCTCTGTGCTGTCCTCTCTCAAACCTGGCCTTCGCCTTGTTTATTTTCCGATTTCAGGTCCTTCCCTCACATACATCTCCCCAAAACATTCCGCGGCTAAGATAAAAGGAGCCAGGCACTTTGGAGAGTTAAGGAGATGAAGATTCCAGAGCCCAGACTTCATTCCAGTGCCCGGACTTCGTTGTAGATAAATGAATGACCTTGGACTAGTAACTTGTTCTAGCAAAGAATCAGTCAGAGGAGAAAACATGTCATCAAAAAGTTACTGAAATTTCAACACAAAACTCGCCCAGTTCCGGCACTTGGTGGGTCATGGCTCCTCGCTCCGGACTCGCAATGGACACACACTGCGCAAAGCCACGGTGGGGGCCTGGCTGGTTTTCACGCTTTCGTGGCGCGAGGTTTGCCCATCATTCCTTCGTGGTTGATTTATGCTACAAACTGCCCCCAAACGCTTCTTAACCTACTTCTAGCTTACTCCTTCTTTGCACCAAACATCTGCAGAGTCCAAGAAATAAATTCTTTGAAAGTAACAGGGTCTAAGCTGGCTGGGTCTCCCTTCCCACCAGAGGTGATGGGTCAACTGCAAAACACAAAGCAGATAACAAGTCTTTGCTTACGCAGAGCTGCCTTAAAACACCTCTTACGGGACAGGGATGGGACAGAGACCATAAGTCTCTAGGTTGGGCATGGCACAGAGGGCGCAGGACAGGGAAGCCTCTCGGGTGACCCCGTCCTCTGCGCACTAACTGGAAGGGAAGCTGGAGGGATCGGCGGCCAGCATGGGTACCTGAAGAGCCTGGCTGCGGTCTGGTTCCTCCTCCAAGCCGCGCGCTGTGCCAGCACCCCTTGCACGATCTCCTTCTCGTTGGGCAGCCGGTAGACAGGGAACACGTACAGCCAACAGAGGACCACCACGCAGAGGGCACTGGCTCCCACTGGGAGCCGGGTACGCGGGAACTTCCACGCCAGCACGGCCATTGCCCCTCTAGACGTGCGTCGGGCCCGCCCGCAGGGGCTCATCGCAGCCTCGGCGACCCAGGGTCTGTGGTTGGAGCCTCAGCCCAACGCCGGGGGAAGTGGCAGAGGAGGGCAGCCCCGCGGCCGGCTCCCCATGCACACACACACCTTTGGCTTTCCAGTTCGCACACGCGCGGCCGGGGAGCTCCCCCCCACCCCCGCCACGGCCCCAGAGGTCAGCCACAAGGATCTTCGCCAATGCAACTTTTCCGGGGGTTTCTTGCTAAAGGAAGTGGCCTCCGGGCAAGTCACGAGCCATGGTGGCTTTCCCTGCGGCCGGCCGGCGCTGGAGGGGTCTGGAGGGAGAGCAGCAGGGCCGGTGCTCCCAGCGTCACTGCAGCATCACGGTAGCCCTCCGCTAGGGTCCTGGGAGAGGCGCGGCTGGCTCCCGGACATCTGACCGGCTGTGTCCCTTCCAGAGAGAGATGCCCCTGCGTCCTGCGCCGCCCTTTCCCCGCCTCCTGCGCCGCCGCGGTGCCCGGCCCGGCACCTCCGAGACGCGCTCTCCCCGCCGCACCAAGTCCTTGGAAATTTCCACCGAGGACCGCTAGCCCGACCCCGTCCCCTCGGCCGCGCCCGCAGGGACCCTCGCTCCGCGCCCCTCCAGGACAAGTCCAGAACTCGCTCTCCTCAGTTCATTCAGCGGCGCGCCGCAGCCTCTGCTGCGCCCCGGGCTCCGCAGACACGCGCCCCGGGATTGGTGGAAATCAAGGTCTCCCCCGCCCTCCCCCTACCCGCAAAATTGCCTCCCGCGACCCACTTGGGGCCGCGATGATAGTCCAGGGCGCAGGCCCCTCGCTGCTGCCCTTGTTCTCTGCAGAGGGAGACAGACAATAAGAACAGCAGCCCCTCTGGTGCAAGCATGCACACGCGCGTATGTCTATCCCGGAGTGTGCACGGACTCCGGACCCGCACCTCGAGTGCCCGGGCTGCTGTCACCCTCGCCTTTCTGCAACTGATTGGTTCTAAACGAGCAGCCAGGAAGGTGGGGAATATTTATTCCTTCCTGGGCTCCCTTAACCAGATCAGCCCGTCCGCGAGCTACGATGATTCCATGCTCGCGCGCGCGCGCGCGCACACACACACGCACAGTGATGCTGGTGGGCATGGGGGTGGGGGGGTAGTGCGTGCACACGGGGATCCGCCACCTCGCCTCCTCCCTGCAGAGAACAGCGCTGCAGCCACATAAGCGTGTGGCTGGCGTCGAGGGCGGCGGACCTGGCGGGAGATAACGCCTCATCCGCCTCTGCACATTAAAAGGCTGTTTATTCTTAAGAGGCTGCAAAGGCAGGCTTATCGCAACCGCGACCTTGGAAGAGTGCCACCCGCCAGGACCCGCCTGGTGGAGAGATCCGCTGTAAGCCATTTCTGCTCGCCCTGGCAGAAGACTCAAAAGCTCTGGTACCTCCTGGCGGCCGCCTATTCGAATTGCTTGAGCATCCTGTGGAAGGACAAAGGAGAAAGTCTGCAGCTTCCGAAACCAGCCAGCTTAGTCATCACAGGACCGAATTTCTCAGGCCACAGTTCAGCCATGAACAGGGCTCGAGGCGGCCCACACCGGCTGGTTTGTGCCCGGCAGTCTCTTTCTAGCGCCTTCAGCAGAAAAGTGAAACTTGAGGTGCTGCTGCGGGGGTCTACCAACCGCGGGTGACTGTCTTTCCTTCCACCAGCATCGCTGCGCTTTTCTTAGGAAGACCGTTCGCGCCCCCCACCCCACGGGGAGGCAGCGCCCAGAGGGGCACCTAGCACTGGTTAGTTAAAATAAAGATTACTCTTGGGACTGTAGAGACACTCTGGCGGTAGAAGCCTGCTGTTCTTGTAGACCTGTGTTCAGTTCCCAGCACTCACTGCAGGCAGCTCACAGCTATAAATCCCCTTGGGGCTGGGGGATTGTGACCCTCTGGGGCACCCGTAGGCAGTGCGCATAGCTCCACACAGTTACAAACACATAATTTAAAAATGAAATAAACGTTAAAATAGAACGAAGCTCTCTTCACCGCAGACCTCCTCTGTTCTAGGAAGACTGGGTGGGGATGTTTCCCATCTTTCAAGGGCTGTAGACACATCATCTGCAGCTTTTCCTTCCCATCATTTAAACAAAGTACAAACGATCCCAATTTCTCTCCCTCCAAATCTCCATAGAGCTGAAGAGTAAATGAAATAAACCGACAAGCAGAAAGTCACACAGGTGTTGTGGGGACCCGGGAAATGTTTCCCATCCCGTACTACATGGCAATGTGGATGCTCGGTGCTGCCCTCCTCCCTAGCTCAGTCTCTTCTGACCTATAGTCCAGTTACCTGATTTTACTCCATGGTTCTCCAGAGCATTCACGGCGGCTCCCGCGTCATTCCCTTCACCTTTCAGTGTGTCGTCGGTGTGGAGTGATGGAGTGACCACGGGCTTGAATATGTCTCCACTCCCTCCATGCAAATCCACTGACTCATTCAAAATCAAGTGCATTAAATTCTCCATCAATAATGAGATGCTCCCAGACCACCTAGAACACCAGTTTTTCAAGCCAGAAAGATAGTTCAATGGGTGAAAGAGTTTTTCATCTTGTTGCCATACTTTTTAAAAATTCTTATTTACATTTGTTACATCTCTTTCTCCCTACTCCACCTCAATCCCTTCCTAAGTGTTAGTGAGAGAGGGAGAGCAGTTCTCTTAGCTGTTTCCTGCTGGGCGGGGTCTTTGGGTTCCTTGGAGCCAGTCCAATCCTTGTTTCAGGAGATCTCCGCCTATTTGCCTCACAACAGCAACCAGGGAGAAGCAGGAGCCTTGTTCTTTCTCCGAGCTTCCACACTGGGCTCTGGCATTTACTCTCTCTCTCCAGAGTCCTCAGATTTAAACTATCTGCAACTGACAAAGAGTGCCTCTCAGAGCCCAGATTAGTCAAATAATTTGCTGCTGTGGGCCATCTGAATCAGTCCCACATCCCACAGCTGGGACCAAAACAAAACCATGTTTATGTCCACAACACCATCCAATGCTGAAGACTAGAGCTCTGTCCCCAGAAACCATCAGAGAAAGAGAGTTGATTGTTGAAACATGTCCTCTGATTGCCACATTTATGACATGGCAAGCTCACACTCACGTATTCATCATACATATACATACATGTACAAACATGTGCATACAGCAATGACGACAACGATGGTGAAATGAAATTAAGCAGGCTTTGTAGTGTATTGCTCAGTCACTTGGATTCCTGACCTCGTTCCCTTTGACCTACTCTGGATACTTCTGGAATTTTCTGATTCTGTTCAATGGTTAGGCCCTCAGATGAGTTTTTCTTTTGTAAGCATTTTTCATATGGAACTATTTCTCCTCCTGCATGTAGTAAGACCATTTGGTCTGCTTTAGAACTCCATGAGCAAGGGATACAGTTTCCATTGTCATGTTTGCTCAACTGCCAACTCAAGCCTAACCATGTGCAAACTCAAGAAATAACTGTCTCTTGATTCTATAAAATGTCTAGCCTCAAAAATTACTTGGGTCACTGCTAACTCAGCACCACTTAAGGCAAAGTGTAAACTCCTGCGTCTTAGTGTTTTAAATTATCTTACCTGATATCTGGGCACTTTAGTTAAGTGGCTTCCAGCAAGGGGCTCAGGACTCTACTGTAGTCTCCATTTGAGTGTACATAAAGGGCACATGCAGGGTTTTCTCAGGGACTCAAAGGCATTTTAAACTCTATAAATGTTTGCTAGACTGAACCCTAGTCTCTGTATCAGGCTAGCCTAGCTCAAATTCCATCTGTTGCTTATTAGCTATTAATTTATTAATGTTAATCTATCAATATAAACTCCAAGCTGCACTTCTCATCCCTAAAATAATACTTGTTTCACTACCATGTCTTCTAGTTATCAAGCCACAAAACACTCAACTCAGAGACCTAAAGAGGACTGGTGCTGGCTCATAGTCACAGAAGGTTCCGTCTGCAGTGTCTGGCTCTGCTGTTCTCAGGCCAGGTAACGGGGACATGGCGGCTGCTCCCAGAGACCTACTTCCTCCAAGTATGTCCCACTTCCTGGATTTCATTTCCTCCTAATAATGTTCTAAAAGTATGAATTCATGAATAAATTAAACCACCGACTGGCTTAGAGCCCTTGTGAGCTAATTGTCTAGAAATGTCACCACAGACACACAAAGCAAGCCTCACTGATGCCCTACGAATTCCTTGATGCAATCAACCCGACAATGAAGATGAACCATTTTATTACCAGTGTGTATGACTAAGCAACCACCTCAGCATGGCACAGCCACCATCTTACCAGTGTCCCCAGACCGTTTGTTGTTGCATGCATGTATGTGCGTACATACATGTGTGGTGTTCATACGTGTGTGTGTGTGTGTATGTGTGTGTGTGTGTGTGTAGAGGCCTGAGAACAACCACCAATGTCATTTCTCAGCTATGTTCATTGTGTTTTGAGGGAACAGCAGCTTTTCACTGGACTAGAGCTGACCAAGGGGTGTGGAAGCTCTGAGAAGGAACAAGGCTGCTGCTTCCCCCTGCGGCTTCCGGTTGCTGATGATGCATTGGGGTCTGTGATCCCAGGGGTCTGTTTGTCTCTACCTCTCCAGAACTGGTATGACAGGAAGGAGACACCACAGCCAGCTGGATTTGTTTTTGTTCAACACAATGACTCCACTTTCATTTATGTTGACAAACACAACAGAAATATACTCTTTTAATGGTTGAATAATACTCTATTGTATATATGTTGCACATTTTCTGTATCCATCAGTTTGTGAACATTTAGGATGTTTCCGTTTCTCAGCTGCTATAAGTAGTGTGTAGGCGTACTTCTTTAAAAACTTTTTTATTCACATTTATCTCTTTCTCCCTGCTCCACCCCAACCCTTCCAACACCCCAACACCAGGTAGGAGAGAGAAAGGGTCAGTGGGAGAGGGGGTGCGTTCTCTTAGCTCCTTCCTGCTGGTCAGGGTCTTCTGGTTCCTTGGAGCCAGTCCAGCCCTCATTTCAGGAGACCCCCAACTTCTTGTCTCACAGCAGCAACTGTGAGAGCAAGGAGGAAAGCAAGAGCAGCCTTGCTCTTTCTCGGGTCTCCACACTAGCTGGGCTCTGGCATGACTCTCTCCGGAGTCCTCAGATTTAAACTGTCTGCAGCTGGCAGAGAGCGCCTCTCAGAACCTGCCCGAGGCAAATAGTCTGCCGCTGTGGACCATCTGAATCAGTCCCACCTACAAAAACATGTTTATATCCACAACGGTAGTGTTGCCATTATCGTGAGAGTATAGGTTCCCTTTGATAGTTAATCACTGAAGGTAAGGGAGGAGTCTGATCCCGTGAGATTAAAGCTCATATTTAATGGGAAAAAGTAAAAGGAACATGACAGCCAGCACATTGCCAGGCTATTGCATAGTTAGAAACTGGGAAGGGAAAATGACCTTCCTAGGTCATAGTAATGAAACAAGTATTATTTTAGGGGTGTGAAGGGCAGCTCAGGGTTTAGATTGATAGATTAATAGATAATAAGTAACAGATGGTTCTATCATGCCCACAAGACACAAATTGGAAAGGACGATATAAATTGGTCATGACAGATTAATGATCTCATCTTTCAAAAAATTGTCTTAGCTCAGAACCTTCTGGGTAGGCTTGAACCCTGGGAGACTCTGGCATGGATGCTGCTGTCTGACTCACCAGTCAGCACTGATGGGGAGACTGTGGTGCTTGACTCTGATTGTCAGCTTGATAGGATCTATGAGATGAGCTGATGCTCAACATTGATTGTCAGCCTGGCAAAGCTCTACAGCCATCCAACAGGCAGAGATTTGACTGTGTCTGCGAGGAAGTTTCTAGATTGAGGTGATAGATATGGGAAGTGGATAGCCCTGTTCCATGGGCTGGGGTTCTGGGCTAAATAAAAGGGGAGAAAATACACTAAGGAGCAGCGTTCATCTGTCTCCTGACTTCGGGTGCCATGTCACCAGCTGCCTCATGCTCCTGCATTTGTACCTCCCACCACGACAGACTATGTCCTAGAACTGTGGACTAAGTAACCCCTTCATTCCTTAAGCTGCTGCTTCTTGGGTATTTGATCGCAGTGAGAAAATGTGGGGTCTTTAGCCCAGCTTTCATATTTTCAAATAGATCACAATGTACAGAATAAAAGGTCACAAGCTGAGCATCTGTTTGGAACTGTCAGGCTCTGTGTGTGTGTGTGTGTGTGTGTGTGTGTACATGTTCAGGTATATGTATGTATTATTCACATGTATTTCACTGAGGAGGCCAGGGATGTCTTTCTCAATTTCTCTCCACCTTTAATGTTTTTTTAACTTCATATTGATTATTTGTGAATTTCACATCATGTACCCAATCTCACTCATCTCCCTGTCCCTTTGTGTCCACCCTCAACCCTTACAATCTCCCCCGTGAAAGAAAATTTAAAAACTAAAATTTAAATTAAGAAAACATCTCACTGTGGAAGTGGCAATGTGTCACAGTGTGTCACACACTATATACTCTTTTGTCTAAACATCTTTACTTGCAAGTGTTCATTGCAATGGGAAGCCACTGGCTTCTGCTACACTCTCAACACTGGATCCTCTTGGGGATGTTGAGGTGGGCCAATTCAAAGCCCTGGATCTGGACCTGGGTGGCAGCTGAGCTGATGAGTCCAACCGCTCATCTGTGCCCAGGCCAGGAGGACCAGCTCTATTGTGCTTCCCAGGCGAAATGCACAGCCAGATTTCCCAAGGGCTTCAACCATCGAGGGGCAGTCCCAGCTCTGCACAGCCCTTGCACATGAACATGATCCCAGGCAGCAGCCCAGACAAGGAATGCCCACTGGGCCTTTGGTGGTAACATGGGCCACATTGACACCCACCCCTTTTGCCACATGGCTGTGGACCCAGACACGGCCCTCAGCAGCAGAACAGGGGACCTCACCACGGCCTCAGGTGGCCACACAGGCTGCTTACATCAGGCTGTTCCTCACCACCCCCAAGTCTCCAGCTCTGCCTCACTTCATAGTGCTCAAACCAGTCCTCTTCTCCTTCTCTCCCTTCTCTCCACTGCATATTTGTTCTTTTCAGGGCCTCCCCCTTTGGATGGGCCTCTGGCCACCACTATTATTTGAGACAGGGTCTGTCACTGAACTGACAGCTCAACAGTTTGTCTAGATGGCTGGCCAGTGAGCTCCAGGGGTCTTCCTGGATTTGTCTCCACAGAGGGGGGGTTAGGCAGAGGCCACTGTGCCTACTGTTGATGTGGGGGCTGAGATGTGGACTCAGCTCTCACTGCGCAGACTGTAAGCACTTCACTGACTAAGCACAGCCCTATCCCCTGCTGATGTTTTCTGTGTGGGGGTTTCTGTGTGTGTTAATGTTTTAACCCCAAACAAGAGACAGCATAAATGCTCAGCTTTTTCAAATTTAATCTCTTTAAATTGTATATGTCTGGGTGTTTGAGTTCTATGTATATCTGTGCACCATGTGTGTGCCTGGTGCTCACAGAAGCCAGTAGAGAGTATTGCATAATCTGAAACTAGAGTACAGACAGTTGTGAGCCACCTCTGTGTGCTGGAAAGCAAACACAGGTCCTCTGAAGAGCAGCCAGCACTCTCGCTCACCAAGACATCTCTCCAGACCCCTAATTAAGAATTTTTAAGACAAGGTCTCACTACGTAGCTACAACTATCCTTGATTTTGTGATAGTCTTTCCTCAGTGTTCTTAGTGCTAGGATTATAAGTGTGAGCCACCATGGCTTGCTCAGGCCTCCAGACTTAATTCCAGCAATCATGCAGGAGGTGTGGTTTCCTTCTGTCAGAAATCTTCAGTCTTTTTCTTATTGTTCCAATATAGATTTGTTTCTTTTTTTTCTATCCCTCTTTATTAGCCTTTAGTGTCTTCAATAAATATAAATGTTATAATAAGCTCTGTTTTATTTTCTCTATTAGAATGTCAGCTGTGTGATGTGAGAACACAAGTTTTAACTAGTCTATGCTTACCTTCAAATAACATTGTGTAGTGTGGATAGCTTAAGGCATGGAGGAGGAGTCACCAGGTCTTCCTTAATTCTTGTCACATTACTTACCTGTATGTCAAAATCTTCCTATATGTTGTTAGAATTACTTTAAATGATTAACTGTTGGGTGAATTTAAGAATTAAGAAATACAAACTATTTTATTTATTGTGTGGTCTTAGTTTCTGCTTGGCATTATTTCCTTCTCTATGGAGAACTATTCTCTTTTCAGTCTATTGCTGATAATAAATTACTTCTTTTTTTGTTGAACATAGACTCCGTCCTTTTTAAATGAAGGTTAACATCACTGGATAAAGAATCCTAGGTTTGAGCTGAGTATGGTGGCACATGTCTCTAATTCCAGCACTGGGGAGGCAGAGAGGCTAGCCTGGTCTACAGAGAAAGTTCCAAGACAGCCAGGGCTACATAAAACCCTTGTCATGAAAAACAAAAACAAACAAACCTGAAAGCAGGAGCAGAAGCAAAAGCTGTGCAGGAACACTGCTTGCTGGCTCCCCACCCACCCACCCACTCCACCAAGGCTCGCTCAGCCTGTTTTCTTATACAACCCAGGACCACCTGCGCAGGGTAGGGTTGGGTGGGCTGGGCCCTCCCACATCAGTCATAAATCGAGAAAATGCTCCCACAGACTCACCTACAGGTCAATCTGACAGAGATATTTTCTCAATTGAGGTTCCCTGCTCACAGATGACTGACCCTAGCTTGAGTCAAGCTGACAAAAAACTCTCTAATACGCACCCATAACTAGGAGTGCAGCCGGTGAGCGCAGCTGGGCCAGGAAACACACACAGTGTGTGAAGCTCTCTAACGGGCCAACTAATAAAATTATCCATTTGTCCGTTTCCTGCTAAAGCCGACAAACAATACACAGACTAAAAAGCTGAAAGGATAATGTTTTTCTCCCATGCCCCCCCACAGGTCCACTCTCGAGTGCTTCTTTCGTTTTTCCTCAGTTTCTCTGGGTAAAGTTTGCTGCTCAGACTGGGGAGCCGCCTCGGTGTTTAAGAGCACTGCTGTTCTGGCAGCAGCCCCTGGTTTGGTTCCCAGCACCCACGAGATGGCTCCTTACATCCACACCGCCTTCTTCTGGTCTCCATGGACACCAAGCATGCACATGGTGCACAGACATGCTTGTAAGCAAAGCACTCACACACATAAAATAAACACACTACATGCCAGTGTGTGTCCACATCGTTAGCTTTCGCTGGCGTGAGGAAACTAACTCAGATGCTGCTGCCTCTGGCTGAGTTTTAAAGGCTGTTTAGTTTCCTACATCCCTGAGATGATACGCACACTGGGCTGAAAAAGGTCCTCCCCCGTTCAAAACCCTAAATCGTTAGGCGAAACAGTATGCTGGTGCACACCTATAATCCCAACACTTCTAGCAGGAGCAGAAGCTCAAGACCAGCCTCAGCTATACCAGTCTCTACCTCCAAAGAACAAGAGATAAAATAAAACAAAACAAAAAACAGTGGAAGAGATTTTGATGCTCATTTTCACAAACTACAGAGACAAAAGGAGAATTCTCCCAGGAAGAGCTGGACCTCATCATAATTTACTCTGAGGTTACTTTAAAACTACAGTGAGCCATTACTAAGTATTTATCAGAATAGCTTATTAATTAAGTGATCATTATTAAAATAATTAATAAAAGGCTAATTATTTAAAAGCTGTTAAATAATACTACATTCTCGTGAGTATGCAAAACAGAGCGAGTTCCCATCCATCACTGATAGGAAGGCAGCATGACACAGCCACTTGGGAAAGCAGTGTAGCCTTTTCTAAGATGAGTCAGCAATCCGACTGTTGGTTTTTTATCAGAAAGAGGAAAAAAATGCTATTTACACAAAAACCTGTACATAGATATTTACAACCACCTAATGCATAATTGCCAAATGTGGAAGTGACCCAAATATCCTTTCTCTGGTGAATGACAAACTCTGCCGAGTTTATAAAACAGACATGAGTCAACAGTTTAAAGAAGAAAACAGCCAATGATACAAGAACAAATCTCAAAATTCATCACAGTAAGTGGAAAGAGCCTTGCACCCAACAGGATGGCACTGTAAAATTCCACTGCCTGGCACGGAGAGAAAGGCAGACTCCCACCGGCCCCATCCAGCTCAGTGGTGCCAGGCTCTGGGATTATGCTGGGAATGATGACAAGAAGGTACCAGGATAAATCATCAGGGCGTGAAACTGTTCTGCATTTCAATGGTGGTAATGCTAATTATACGACTATGAATAGTTCACAACTCAGAACTACAGCTCCAAAAGTTTTAATTTCACCATATGCAAAATTAAAATCTAATCTTCTCAGATCCTTTCTCCCTCCCCCCGCCCCCACTCCCAGTACTTTTAATCATCCCAAGGATTAGAAGAACCCTTCCCACAGCTCTGTTACTATATCAGGAGCCATCCTAGTCTCAGCACAGAGAGCTTAGTTGTGCACGGGATTAACTCTTTCCACACAGGCTCATAATGATTAAAGCTTTACGATTTTTTTTTAATTGTAACAGTTCTTTCCATTAGGAAGAATTTAACAAAACTACTGAGGGTTAAACGTTTGGGGGAAATCACCGGAAGGCAATCGACAGAGAGGAAGAAAAAATACTAACCAAGGCAAAGAAGAAAGGGAGAGGGAAAAAGTGAGGATAGGAAAAAGAAGAATACGCTACTAAAGAAGAGGAGGAAATGAAAAAAAAGGAGGAGGGAGGCAGAATAAGTAGAGACAGGAGAAATTAAAAACAGCAACAAACAATCAGATCTGTAAGTGACAACCATGAGAGAATTTCAGATCTCTCTTCTACAGAACACCTTTCCTAGGGCTGCAACTATAAAACAGAACAAAGTCGCCCAAGAGCCAAAGTGTTACTTCTTGAAATTTTTAATTATATTTCTCATTGTCACTGCAAAACAAATTATGAAGCATTCTCACTGCAAAAATATTGTCAATTATTTTCCCTTAGTGCTAGGAGTAAAATACCACCGTCTGTCTCAGAAAATGAAATTGTCTAAATGTTCTTCTTACAGGTGTCCCAGAGTGCAAAACTGTTTCCTCCAGAGATGTATACTTGAAAATGACATTGAAATCAACTTAGAAAACAGGTAAAGATGTGCACAGTTACCTATAATGATAGAATGTCTTAAAATGCTTAACAGTGCAATATGGAGTGAGCCTCTTAATGCTACAGGAAATGAACCACACCAGCCCCTTCTACGCATCTGGCATTCATTAAAATATGCCTGGACATACAAAGATAGACAGACTAGTGAGAACAGTAAATAATTAAAGGTTAACAGAGACAACATACCAAATTCCACTCACTGCATTGTCTTTTGGAATGAAGTCAGAATAATCCTCAACTATATACTGTGTTTTCCAATTTATACACCTAAACATGGCAGAATGCTTACACACATCACTGACACCAAAAACACAGTTGTCTTCACATGCCTTCCTACGAGCATTTAACACAAACATTTAAAGAACCAGCTGCAGCTCAGTTGGTAGAGCGCCTGCCTGCCATTCACAGAGCGGTGGGGTTGGTCCCCAGCACTGTGTAAAGCAGGTGAGTTATGCCTGTATCCTCATACTCAGAAGATGCTCTTATCTCCAAGCAGCATCCTCCAGTTACACAGTGAGTTTGAGGTTAACCTGGGATATCAGCAAATCAAAACAAAAATCTGCAAAGACTGGTTCTTTGTTGTGAGGTAAGAGCAAAGCATTAGTTACTGTGTTGCTGTGAAAACACCATGACCAAAAAAAATAAAAGAAAAGAAAAGACCTATGGAAAAAAAGAGAAGAGTTTATTTTGGCTTGCCATTAGATGGGGGACCACAATGTCAGAGGCTAGGCGGCAGAGATGACATCTTCAACTACAAATAAAACGCAGAAAGCACACTGGAAATAGTGAGGCTACGAATTCTCAACATCCACCTCGAGGGATACATATGCCCCAGCAAGGCTCTTCCTCCTCAGAGTTCCGTAACATCCCCAAATGGTTCCACTAACTGCACACCAAGCGTTCAAATTCTTTAGCGTTCAGGAGACGTTCCTCCTTCAAGCCGCCACAGTTGTGTTAGGCGGCTCTTGTCCTCATTATGTAGCCCAGGACGGCCTCAAACTCACGGCAACCCTCTGTGTGCTGAGACTCCAGGACTGTGCCACCACATTCCTCCTATAGAATGCTCCCTAGAATCACTCCCTGATGGTCGCCAATCCCCATTCATCCCTGGAAGCCAGGAGACAGCACATTTGGTCATCTCAGGCTTCTCCGCTCTTGCTGTCTTCCTGGCTTCTCTACCAGCCTCCAACTAGTGCATGTTCTGCAGGGACCAGGGCCCACCTGTCAATCAGCAATGCGGGTGCTAAGTCAGAGTGAGAGGCTCGGCAGCAGTTTCTCCTCGAGTCTGGCTCTCCAAGCCTCAGCGCACACTTTTCTACTACTTGAGTATTGGTGGATTTCAATCAAGGACGTTTCGGCTTTCCAGTTCGGCAGTCTCTGGAGATGGCGTGGCTGTGACAATTGAGGCAAGAGTGGGGTGTCGGTTGCATCTCACAGTGTGGGCAGCAACGATACCAGGGGTTCTGAGGGGCACAGGACCACCTTCTACCCACCACAAGGCATTATCCTACCCAAACAGCCACACTGCCACTCCCTGTGTCTCTCTTATATCTTCAGCCTTGTCTGGGTACGTCGCTGCAGTAGAGATCTGACCGGTACTTCTGGAAGTTTCTGAGCTGGGCGTGTTTAGAATGACTGATGGGTATGCTTGGGTCTAGAAAGGAGGCTGAATTCTGTTCCCCTCTGAGAGGCACTAAATGTACTCTTAGGTTCACGCTTACAGGTACATTGTTAATTTCTAACACTAAGAAGGAAACCAGGGTGGATTAAATTCCATCCAGACTAAGAAGGGAGGGACCAGTGATGGAGATTGCTGACAAGAGTGAAAACAAGGATGTACACTGGAACTGAGAATGTCTCTGTGTCTCTCGTGCCCATGCCTCTGTGAGAGAAACCGCAGCAGACGTCACTCACCAACAGCAAAGAAAAGGAAGACACCTCAGCATGAGCGCAGAGAAAGAAACGCAAAGGCTGTCGTCTTGGGTCTGTTTTCCTGTCTTCACCACCCTCAAGGAGATGTTCAGAGTGCTGGCAAGGACTCTGTGGTTAAGGGCACTGCCTGCCTTCCAGAGGACCCAGGCTTGATCCCCAGCACTCACATGGCAGCTCATGCTGTCTCTGACTGCAGCCCCAAGGGATCTGCTGCCTTCTTGCCTCCGTGAGTGCTGCATTCATATATATATATATATTAATCACAGGTTATGTACTTTGTATCCCAGTCGTAGCCCCCTTCCTCATTCTCTCCCAATCCCCCCGTCCCTCCCTCATCTCCTCCCTGCCCCTTTCCAAGTCCACTGATAGAGGAGATAGAGGACCTCCTCCCCTTCCATCTGACCCTAGTTTATCAGGTCTTTTCAGGACTGACTACAATGACCTCTTCTGTGGCCTAGCAAGGCTGCTCCTCCCTAGCACGCGGGGGTGGGGTGGGGGTGTTGAAGAGCCAAGTGCTACATTCTTGATGTACAGACAAAATACCCATATGTGTAAAATAAGATAGGAAAAAAGAAAAGTTTAAGGGCCAGTGAGCCAGATCGGCAGAGGAAAGTGCTCAATGCTGAAATGAATGACTTGTTCCATCTGTGGCCCACAAGGTGGAAGGACAGACAACCCACAGGTCTTCTGGCCTCCACACAAACACCCTGGCATGCCTTGCACCTATGTGCCCCTCCAACACACACAGGCACACATGTTTTACACTTAATAAACACATGTAAAGAAATTAAAGACAATATTAGATGATCTGTGTGTCTATATTTGGAAGTCCTAATTGGCAATATTAGGAAGTTTTGTTTTAAAGTTGTTCAAAGTTTTGTGACTGTTTAGGGGAAAGTAGATTATGGCTTAAATTGGTATAAATTTGCATGCAAATAAAAGTTTTGACCTCTGTACACACACAACACATTCTCCATAAAGCTGAATATTTAACAAAATGCCACATGGCATTTGTCCTTGGTTTAAGTCTTTCTGATTATAAGGTCATAATAAAAGAGAAAATCCATAGAGAAAAAAAATGCATTGGTGTTCAATTCCCAGCAACCTCATGGTAGCTCACAACCCTCTATAGTGAGTTCTGGTACCCTCTTCTGGCCTGCAGGCATACATGCAGGCAGAAAATTGTATAAATAGTAAAGAAATAATACCCCAAAAATGCATTGGTTGGAGAGAGGCAAGTTAGCTCTTCACTCCCTGACCTCCAACACACACACACACACACACACACAACATGGCTGTATGTGTAACTGCCTACACCTGAAGCCTCTTGCGCTGTGCACCTATCATCTAGCCCTCCGTAGCCTGAAGAGAATCACAAAAGGAAACTGGCCTGAGCCACAGAAAAACAAACCAACCAATAGGAGAGCTGTGCTGGGGCTGGATAGATAGTGGTGGGGGCGGGGAGGGTGTAAGAGCCCTGGGTCTCCCCCCCTCCGGAGAACCTAGGTCTTAGTTCAGGTCCCAGCACCTCCACGGCAGTTCACAAGCATCTTCCACACTACTTCCAGGGAATCCAACATCCTCATCTGACTGTTGCAGGCACTGGGCATGCACACAACACATAGACATACATGCTTATAAAGTGAAATAAAAGCAAGAGTCTATGTTCAGGAATTAGACTTCCTGGGCTGGTGTTTGTGGTGCACCACTTAATCACAGGATGCCCTATGTAAAGCATGGAATTACTCAACTAATGCCTGCTTTCATTCATTTATAAATGGGAATGACAACCCTATGGGGCTGCCATAAAGACTGAATGAAGTAGACCTTTTACAGGCCTCACATAATGGTAAAAGTCTTCATTATTTCTGGTTTGCTTTTGTTTAAAGGTCTAGTAGGGAGCCAAGCCCAGGGCCTTGAGCATGCCAGGCAGGTGCCCTACCGCTGAGCAGTACCGTCATTGTATCACCGTGACACTGAAGCTTCCCTCCCTACACATTAGGGCAGGCAGAATTGTTGCTCTTTTAATTATGCTCTAGACCCAGCGCTGAGAAACAGGAGAGAAACTGGCCCCAAACTTTCACGATTTGTCCTTGCCTTCAGTAAACTGCAAAGGAAAGATAAAGTCAGTGTTGGTGAAATACTCTGTTCCATGAACTTGTTTCACAAATAAAAACATTAACAGAACTGACAAGAAACCCTAATGCACTCTGTTGAGATCTTCTTAACAAAGAGTTTTAGTTACTAGTTTTTCATTGTTAATTATGTGTATGTGCGTGGTGTGCACATGCCCACAGAGCCCAGAGGCATTAGCTTCTTCTGGGGCTGGAATTACAGATAATTGTGAGCCACTATGGGTGCCAAGAACCAAACTCAGGTCCTCAGAAAGGGCAGTGTGTGCTCTTAATGTCTCAGGCATCTTCCTAGGTGCTATAGTCTAGAACAGAGATGCTTCTTAACCCAGTTAACTTCATAGGGCTGAGAATCCCTCATTCATCCCTGCCTGGAACTTTCTGAGTAACAAACAGATGATTTACAAACAGGTTGTTCTGAACATAATAGTTTGTCAGAAGCAAAGCTGGTTCAAATGGGAACAAATAAGCAAACTAGGTAAAAGACACATGGGACTGTGAAATGCTCCTTCCTCCCATCTGCCTCCCACCTGTTTGCATCTTTGTTTGATTATTACTGTTGCCTCACCTGGGTTTAGACTGGGTTTAGACTTATGTTTAGACTAGGCTGGTTTGGAGCTCAGTGTTCTTGCCTCAACTTCCCCAACTAGGATCACCAGCCTGTGCTGCCATAACCCATTCTCTCCCATCTTTTAAGTATGCAAATATGCATCTGGGTGTTTCTGAAATGGATCACTTGCATTGCAAAGGGGAGGGCTACTAGAGTGACTCCCTGACAGTGACAAGCAGAGCAGGGTAACAAAAGCAAAAAGAGACATCTGGTAGACCAGGCTATCCAGCTCTTGCTAGGTAGCCTGTAGTGATGCGGGTTTGTTGTACTACATTTGCTTGTTTCACTGATCTGGCCAAGTGAGAGGGTCAGTGGTCTAACGATACATGCTACACCCAGAGCTGGACCAAACATTTTGATCTTTCCATGAATACAATTTCTACCTACAATTACTCCGAAGATTGGAAAAAGGAAAAAAAGTCAGTTGAAGAGCAAGAAGTTGGACCCTGGCACCGAGGAATGGTGGCACCCTTGGGACAGGCCTGGCAGTTCAATGTCTATGTGGTGGTGGACAAGAGAGTTTGCAGTCCTTCATTAGGCATCCCCCCAACACCTGACGCCCTGCTGTAACATAGCTCCGAGTCAGTCATTTGTATAACATGATGTTAATAATGAGTGTCTATAAATCAGAATTCCCAAGATGCTCAATTTTAGCCTTGCAGCTTCTATTCAGATTTCTTAGACTGTTTTTATCCATATACAGGATGTAAGCAACTGTGGAAGGAAGACTTGTTTGGTAACCTGTCCTGAATTACAGCTACACTAATTGCAATGATTTCATGGAGATCACAGTTCCTGGGTCCTGGCTCTACCCTTCTCCCAAAGCTAGGAGCAGCACCACTCTGGCCTGCTTAGGTGAAGGGTTTTCATCAAGCGAGAGTTTTCTGAAGATCACTTCTGTGGTGAATGACCAACAAACATTGCTAAGACACACAAACAGCACTGACGTGTTGCCATGCTCTGCCATCTTCCCATGTTGACCCTTCCCACTTCAGATGAGGGAAACTCCACCTGCAGGAGCTGCCTACCCAAAGGTGGCATCCGTCATCTGATTTAATAAAGAAACCTCAAATGCATTCTCCTTTAAAACCAAGACTCAGGTACTATCCTGCTTATTAAGCAGGGTGAAATCCTGCTTATTCCCTATTAATTTAGTAAGAGTCCTAACCAACAAAATAAGGCAAAGAAAATAATAATAAGCATAAGAACTGGAGAGAATAAAACAGTTATCATTGATGCCACAAAATCCTTCTGTAAGATTTATTTTTATATTATGTATAATTTATTTTTAAATTAAATTATGTATTTATACTTAAATTTTTAATTATTTGTTTTTAAAGTAAATGAATGTGTGCTTGTGCATATGAATGAAGTGTCCATGGAGGCCAGAGTGAGCGTTGCATTGTCTGAAGCTGGAAGTTACAGTTTTGACCTGCTCAATCTTGGGAAGTGAACCGAGGTTCTCTGAAGAGCGTACTCTGAGCTGTCTCTCCAGCCCCTGGGAGTCTTAGCAGAGTAGGTACCCAGCCTACTCAATGCAAGGCCAGCATACAAACAGCAACCTACTGGAAAATAACTAACAGTGTAATCCCCTTATCAACAGTAATAAAGCTGAAATGGGGAGGACTAATGTAGGGTTTTATGAAGGACAATCTTCAATTCCATTGAGGACTCATGAATCAAAAAGAGAACCACATTCATAGGTGAACAACACAACAGTATAAAGGGACTTCTCAATAGACATAGACACTGATCAGTTACAGAAACTACTGCTTCCTTATGATACCAATGAATTATGAGAGACTGACAGATATTCTCAAAGTTAGATGAAGGAGAAAATACCTTGGAATAGCTGACACCATTTTGAGGACAAATAAGGAACCTCTATAGCCAGCTGTCACCTACACAGCACCCTTTTCTGTTCCTCATTTGCAGAGCTCAGGTTTTGTCCAACCACATTCAGCCCTGTGACCTAACTGCTCTTTCTCCAGGTCATTCCCAGGGTGCATCCTAACAGACCTTGGGCAAATCATGGCCTGATGTTCTTTGTTAGTTTGGGGTTAGATATGACATGTGAGAGTCACATAGATGACATGGAAGAGAAAGCTTGCCAACAGTTTCTGGAAAGTCCCTCCACTCTTGAAAAGACAATCTGTGGGCCTTGATTTTTTTAACTACTTTATTTGGGGTTCCTAAATTCCTCCACCTCACTTTAAACCCCAACCCTAGGTAAACAAAAACGAAGGTTAGTAGGGACAGGGGATGTAGACCTCTTAAGACTTAGTTCCTTGGGGCAATTCCACTCTTCATTGTCAAGATTCCAGTAGTCCAGCCAAACAGCAGCCCACAAACAGCAGCCAGCAGCAGTGGAAATAATCAGCAACAACCTCCTCAAGGCATTCTCCAGAGATTTTTCTATAGGAGCATGTCAAAGTATCCTCTCTCTGTCTCTGGGCTCCTATTTATACCCTCTCAGAGTCCACACAAGTATGTTTTCCCGCTGGCAAAAAACACACCCCTTGAACCCTCTTCCATTGCTGGTGGGAATGTAAACTTGTACAACCACTTTGGAAATCAATCTGGCACTTTCTCAGACAATTAGGAATAGCGCTTCCTCAAGATCCAGCTATAACACTCCTAGGCATATATCCAAAATATGCTCAAGTATACAACAAGGACATTTGCTCAACCATGATTGTAGCAGTTTTATTTGTAATAGCCAGAAGCTGGAAACATCCCAGATGCCACTCAGTTGAGGAATGGATTGTGAGAAATTGTGGTATATTTACACAATGGAATACTACTGAAGAGCTTAAGTTAGCTTGGGTGACTCCATTTTGAGATGAGAAGCCATCTTGAGCACACCTGTGACTGAAGGGGGCTGAACTCCACATAATGTACACTTGGCAGAAAACAGAGTCAACTCCCCTAGCAACAGCCAATCAGGCTGAGGCAGAAAATTCCCCATAGTTCCAGATGTACTTTCAGGTAGCTTAGAAGAGCAGTTATGGTTAAGCTTCAGCTACCAAACCAATTGTACTAAAGGTCACCTTATTCCTATAGTTTTTACCTAATCCTGTAATGCCAAGGCATGGAAACCCCCGCCTGCAGTTTTTCCCTTTAAAAATCCTGTTCACCCAGACAGAGTTCAGGGTCCCTTTCCTCCAGTGCTTCGTCAGTGAGGCTTAGGTCCCGAGTTCTTATCATTCTCGTAATAAATCTCTCTTGCTCTTGCAACGGAGTCATCACCTGGTGGTCTTTGAGGGTCTCTCTATCTGGGCATAACACTATGCAGCAATTAAAAACAAGGAAATCATGAAATTTACAGGCAAATGGTGGGAACTGGAAAAGATCATCCTGAATGAAGTATCCCAGAAGCAGAAAAACACACAGGGTATATACTCACTCATAAGTGGTATTAAATAAATGATATACGACAAACATACTAAAATCTGTACACCTAAAGAAACTAATCAAGAAGGAGGACTCTGGCTGAGATGCTCAATCCCCATTCAGAAAGGCAAAGAGTATGGACATCAGAAGAGGGAGAAAACAGGCAACAGGACAAGAGCCTACCACAGAGGGCCTCTGAAAGGCTCTACCCTGCAGGGTCTCAGAACAGATGCTGAGATTTATAGCCAAACTTTGGGCAGAGTGGAGGGAATCGTATGAAAGAAGGGGGAGATAGTAAGACCTGGAGAGGACAAGAGCTCCACAAGGAGAGCAACAGAATAAAAAAATCTGGGCACAGGGGTCTTTCCTGAGACTGATACTCCAACCAAGGACCATGCATGGAGATAACCTAGAACTCCTGCACAGATGTAGCCCATGGCAACTCAGTCTCCAAGTGGGTTCCATTAATAATCGGAACAGGGACTGTCTCTGACATGAACTGATTGGCCTGCTCTTTGATCACCACCCCCTGAAGGGGGAGCAGCCTTACCAGGCCACAGATAAAGACAATGCAGCCACTCCTGATGAGACCTGATAGGCTAGGATCAGAAGAAAGGAGAGAAGGACCTTCCCTATCAGTGGACTTGGGGAAGGGGCATAGGTGGAGAAGAGGGAGGGAGGGCGGAATTGGGAGGGGAAAAGGGAAGGGAGCTACAGGTGGGATACAAAGTGAATACACTGTAATTAATTTTTTAAATCCAGGCCCCTTGCTTGAGGCAGTTCCCAGCTGACAGCGATCACACACCCTCTCATTAGGCTTTTGTCCACTGTGGATAAACTAAAAGCATTCCCATACCTCACACTTGGGACAACAACAAAAACATATTTACATAACATAACTGAGTTTTCAAAGAAACCAAAACTTCTACTACAACAAGCTCTCTGAGGAGGTGATCTGGCCTACTCCAATATGCACTCTGCTGAGACTTGGATATGTATTGTAACCAGGAGAAGCCAACATGCCAATGAAAGCTGACTAGGAAGTTTGGCTGGACCAAATTACTGCACATCTGAATGAACCTACTCTCCACTATTCTCATTCTTGGATTCCCCATTCACAACACAATGTTTATACAATGTTTATGTTTATACAATTGTAAATGTTTATACAATGCTGATGATTGTGTTTAAAGAGAGGGAGAATGAGATTTTAAATATAATGTTAGGGAAAATTGGTGAAATGCATTTTAAGTATAAAAATCTAATTGTCTATTTTTTGTAAAACCAAAAATATATATCTATTATTTATATCTATATAATATACATAAAATTGTCTAAGAGAACAGAAGAACATGCATGTGTGTGTGCGTGCATGTCTGCATATGTGTGCGTGCATGTGTACATGTGTGTAGAAGACAATTCTCTCTTTTCACCATGCAGATCCAACTCAGGTTGTCAAGTTTAGTGGCAAGTGCCTTTCTCACCTCACTAGCCCTAATGTGTAGTGAAAGTTTTTAATTCTTTTTATAATGAACATATATTGCTTCTTTAAAATGAAGTGAAAAGGGAGTAAATGGTAATTTTTCAGGCCAGCGGAGTGATAAAAGTGAGAATAGCTTACTGAGTAAAGCTGTGAATTGAAAGCAAAGACAAAGCACACAGCAGTGACGTCAGCGCCAGGGTCCTGAGGGAAGCACAGCAGCGGCTCACCCAAGTTTCAGGTTCAGTAACAGGGAGTCTTGCCACTGACCTCTGTTCTAGAGCAATGTATGCAGGAGGACGCTGACGCCTGGAGGACGCGCTCTCGACGTCTGCTCCCAGCTGTCTGAGAACCGCGAGTGGCCACCTGCGCCATTTGCAGACATGGAGGGGACGCTGCATGCTCACTGAGTGTTCCAGGTGACGCTGGAAGAAGTCACAGACATCAGTCTCTAGGAAGCGAAGCCTAGCAACTCGGGAACAGCTCGGGAAGCAACATCTTTTGATGCAGCATTGGGGGTCACCTGTGGGAGCTGGCTGCATGGTCAAGAGTTAAGCCATCTAGAAATCCAAGTAAAAGACACTTGTTGTTGGGACCAAACAGGAGGTTCTGGTTCAAAGGAACACTTCCTGATTCTGCAGGACTGTGTTCCATTTCTATATATGGCAGTTCACAACCACCTACACAACTCCAGCTCCAGGAAAGCCAGAGCCCTCTGAATGTGCCTACATACATGTGGCACACATAAACTCACACTGGCAAACATACAGATACATGAGATAAATAAATCTTTGTAGAAAAGCATTCCTATTATTATAAACATAGCGCCCCATTATGACAGTTTCCAGGAGGAAGAAGACAAATTAAGCCTCTGAACTGACTCTTTCACTTACATTTAGTTTATTCATTGTATTGCTGATGCCAATGCCTTTGCTGTGGAATGCACTGTGGAGGTCAGAGGACAACGCGAGGGAATCAATTCTCTCCTTCTATTATGTGGGGTCAGGAGATCTATTATGCGGGTTGTCAGGCTTAGTAGAAAGCACTTTTACCCACGGAGCCAGCTTGCCAATGGAAGCCTCTTAATTTGAAACCAAATTCAGCTAACTGCATGTGGTTGCAGTACACTGCGCATGGACCCCTCATGAAAGCAGAAAACGCATTAAGAACAGATGCATTCTATACCAGGGACCTGGAATCAAGGCACAGTTGGTCCTCTGAGTACAAAATGGAACCAATGTGACAGTAATTGGTGGAAGTTATGTGTTCAGTCCCCTACTGGGCTAATTGTTTTTGTTTTCAAGGTTATATTGCACAATTTTTCCCTTTTAAACAACCCCCAAAAGGGCCAGTGGGTACTGTGATGCCTCCCTGATACTGGGAACTGAATCAAATGGCTGTTCCTGCAGCTGCAGCTGGTAACAGCATTGTTAAATGACCGGCAGCCGGTTGTCAAGAGTACAGAAGACACTGCCACTTATTAGCCACGGGAAATGTCACTAAAGGCGACCGACTGTTTTACTTTTGAAAAGGGATAACACTTTTAAACACGTGAACCTCGTAACTTAACTCACAGTGATTAACAGAACGCTGTTGGTGGTGGGGAGTCTTCACTGACAATTTGGGGGGATTTAGAACCACCACAGAAAGAAAGCCCTGGCATGTCTTTAAGGAGTCATCTAGAGGATGCTAACCGAGGTGGGAAGAAGTCTCTCACTAACAGAGCCCTACACAAAAGACAAGCTGAGTGCAAGCATTCTCTCCTTTCTGCTTCCTGACTGTGGATGAATGCAGAAGCTGATAATTGATAATTCAGAACACTCTGCTGTGAGCAGCCACCCCTGCTCCTGCCCGCATGCCCTCCCATCATGATGAACAGTCAGCCATAACGAGCCCTCCCTCCCTCTAACCGTTTTCGTCAGGCATTTGCCACAGGAACAAGACAAGCAGCTAATATGCTGTGCCTTTTCAATTGTTCTAGGTCATCACTAAGCATTGAAATATTTTAGCAAGTAGCTCATGGAAGAGAAACACACTCTAACGATCTTGTTGGCTTGACCTTGATAATTCAAATCGTTCTACTGTTAGTTCTTTTCTGAAACACTTGTTATAATAGTCACAAGGCTTGCCAGTTTCCTTGTGAGTAAAAACAAATAACTATTAGATGAGTGTTTGTTTGTTATTTCCATCATAGCTCACTACCTGGGACACCTTGGGACTCTCTGCCACTTTATGAGATTGCCAACTGATCAAGTTCTCTTGGTATGGCTCTTTAAATATTAAAGTCGAATGCCAAGATAGTTGAATTCTGGTCAGAACATGCTTACAGAAAAGTTTGGTGATTCTCCAAATCTAGCATTCATTAGCTCTAGGGAGAAAATAAATTCTAAGGACACGGGTGGAGGAGGAAGGACTCTAACCAGTTCTCAGATAAGCAGACTCATTTTCTATCAACAAACCTTACCACTCAAAAGCCCATCTGGAATGACCTTTAAGTCCATCCACGTGGGTCAGATCAGCAAGATGGCTCAGGGGATATAGACACTGGCTGCCAAGCCTTATGACCAGAATTAATCCCCAGCACCAGCATGGTGGAGGGAGAGAACTGACCCTACAGGTTAGCCTCTGACCTTCATCTGTGTGCCAACTTGATTTTCAGCCTAACTGGATTTAGAATCACCTAGGAGATCCACCTCTCTAAGGGCACTTCCAGAGAAGTTTACACACTTGAGGGAAGACTCATCTTCCGTGCACCATCCTATGAGCTGTGGTCCTGGACTGCATAAAAAGGGGGTCAGAGGGAGAGAGCAAGCCGAGTACCCCTATTCCTCTCCAAGCTTCTTGACTGCAGATGAAATGCGGCCAGGTACCTCACACTCTTGCCTCCATGACCGCCCTCGTCGTGATGGACTGACTCCATCCTCAAACCACAAGCCAAAAAGGAGCCTCCTTCTTCAATCCCCAGGGAGCTTTGTTGCAGCAAGGAGACGTGTAAAACAGGTGGGGCAATGCCAAGGACAACGAACAGTGCTTTAAAAGAGTAGAGCTAACTTAATACCAGCTCAAAGACCAGTAATCCGCGGGGCTGCCAAGGGGTCTCAGCAGGGGGAGCTCTTGCTTCGAAAACCTGACAGCCTGAGCTTGGTCCCAGGACCCACCCAGAGATGGAAGGAGAGAACTGGGTACACACACTGGTCTGCTGGCTCAAAGCAGGCTGACTACGCCTCTGTCAGACAGCAGTAAACCACGGAGAATGCTTACGCAGACAGCATGTTTTGTTTTGTTTTGTTTTGTTTTGTTTTGTTTTGTTTTGTTTTGTTTAATGGAAAGTTATCTAGTGTCCATGTTCCGTATACTTGAATGATACTTACCATTTCTGAACCTGGAGTACAATGCTTTGCAGGTATGTACAGAGCCTAACACAGGACGCTGCCCCCTTGGAGGGGGGGAGGCTGTGGAGGGTGCCTGAAACAGGAAGCTTATAGGTAACGCACATTACAAGGGCATCAGTCCCGTGCAGTCTCAGTCCGCAAACACAAAATAACAAAAGAAATCCTTGGAAACCTGGGAAGAAAAGCAATGTTGTTCAAAGGAAAAGTTTGACTCCTGAGACTAGGAAACGCACGAGGTGATCAGGAAGTGCTCTTGTTTTTACGTGTATAACTTTGCTGCTTCCCTGTTCTTGTGAGCTCGGCAGTACATACCCCAAGGTATTGTTTTCAGTCAATAAAGGCGATAGAAAGATTTCCCCAGGTCTACTGAGCATTCTCAGCGGCTTCTATTTAGCACCCTCTAAGGCACGGACGCACAGCTCAGTGTATACCCTGCCTTTGGAAGAAAGACAAATGCCACAGACTCTCCAAGCCTCCCAGCCACCAGGCAGACATCTCCCATGCAGCCACTAGAGCGGCATAATTAATCATCTTGCTGTCTTGGGTACACAGTTGTGTCAGGAATAAGTCAGATCAATCTCAGAGGGGGAATTTAAAACTGTACTGCCATAAAATAAAATAATAAAATATAGATTAGTATCCAGGAAATATTATGTGGAAGGTGATGCGAACGGTACAGCTTCTACCGCAGAAAAGAGAAAGACCTGTGACCTTTCCGTGATGAGCTGTCAGTCACTTACATTCCTTTCTGGCAGGCACCTCACCTAAACTATCATGTTTTGTAACCAATCAGTTTAATTTAATTGAGCCATTCTGACAGAACAAAAGCTTAGCCATTTTGCCTTTGTCTTAGTTACAATTACAATCAGCAGTTCTGGGAAACCAGGTGACCAGCTTTGCCTGCATGCTTGTGGGTGCTTAAGCTTGAAAAATATTGGTATCCCCAAAGGGTTGATTCCAGGTTGTTCTAAAGGGACCAACATGTGTGGGTGCTCAGCCTCCTGGAAAGTGACATAATGTTGGCATATAACCTCCACTTCTTCCTCACATATGCTTACTAAATCTCTAGGTCACTTTTAAGACCTAATGCAGTGCAAACACTTGTTATTCTGAGTTTCTTCTGTAGGATTTAATTATTTGTATCTGATATGTTTATATATCTGCATTTTGTTGAATCAACAGATGTAGAATCCACCAATAGGAAGATCTGATATGATCGTGGTTCTCTCTGTGAACTATGATCTATCTTTATTTCCATCTCCCCAGGTGTTTCCTTTCCATAGACTTCTGTAGATTACAAACTAGCATCTCAATTGTTTCTTTAGATAATTCTCATCGCCAAGCACATGTTTTTACTACGTGTTCATGAAACTTTGTCTACTGAAGTCTTGTAAAGGTCCTTCTCAAGCACCGTGTGAGTGAGCGATGTGTTGGTGAGTACAACACATACCATGGAGATCCTCCAGGACTGAAAAGAGAGGCAGCCAGAGGCAGGAAGCTGGACCTGACACCAGGGAAGGAGGCAGGGCAAGCCGTGTAGACACTCGAAGCATTTTAACTCCATTCTGTGTGCTGTGGCAAGACAACATGGCAGGTTTACGGACAGGGTCTAGCCTGGGAGCCTCTCTCTATGATTACATCTGCTTGTGGTTGATCTGAAAAATCTTTTTTTCCAGACGGGCTTGCTGGCACACACCCTTAGCCCCAGCACTCAGGAAGCAGAGGCTAGCAGATCAGTCTGAGGCCAGCCTGGTCTGCAGAGTGTGTCCAGGACAGCCAGGGCTACACAAAACAAACAACAAACAAACTTTTGCTCCAAATTTGATATTTCAAGACTCCCCTGTGTCCTTAATGTTTAACCTTTAGCCTAACTTCAGAAAAGCCTTTCCTAAAAATTATAATTAAAAATCGTTGTGTGTGCTTGAAACTGTCTATATAATCCATTCTGTCCTCAAACTCATGAGCCTTCCGTGTCTGCCTCCCAAATGCTGGTCCAGCAGATCAGACCCAAGGACAGCCTTAGGCTGCTCTAAGTGCCCTCTCAAAAAAGCCTTTGGCACAAAGAATTTCACACGCTGTTCCTCGGAAAGCTTCCATGTACAGGCTGCGATGCATTTCCTCAATCCTATCAACAGTGTCCTGAGAATGAGAAGTGACACAGCATTTGTCAGAGGACAGACCTCTTTGTGTATTTGTTTCAAGTCTTGAATGTCTTCAGAATCATGGTCTGATGAGAAGTACTTGCATTTTAATAGCTGCATCTTCCATTCTGTTTGCCAATCATCCAGGAAGGAGGTATGTCAAAATCTTTATTCCATAATTTTTTCTTATTTTTTTTTAAAAACAGATCACCAAAATGTTCGGTGCTGCCGGAGACATGTCCCACTGTTAGGAGTCTTACCTAGCTTGAAGGAGGGTGGCCCTGAGCTCCTCTCAGTGCTGCAGAAGGAAACAACGACATTCAGTGGCATTTTGTAAAAATGATGGCCACAATAAACCTTAGTGATGTCGCAACACATTTGTAGAGTGTGTGCAAGGCCCTAGACTTAATCCCCAGATGCATAGCAAAAAATAAAAACCTCAATTAGTTAAAGAGAAATAATTCCAGGGTTTAGGAAATAGAAGTAGAAAGAATCAAGAAGGTCAGCCTTAGCTACACAAGACCCTGTCTTAAAAAATAGAACAAAACCAGATGGGAGGTTTAGCTCAGAGCACCCAGTTAGCAGGCACCAGGGCCAGTATCCAATCCCTAACACTCCATGAATAAATAAATAAGGCAGAAACCGCTGACCAGGAGAGAAAGATAGTTTGAAATGCCTGTTATAAATTATGATACATGTGGCTCAGAATGTGACAGGTCATTTGTCTCCCACAATCTAGGCTAATAGACGGGTAATTCATAGTGAGTAATGTCTCTAGAAGAGGCTGGCTATTAGTGAGAACCTCTAGGGCTTTGCAGTTTGAAAGGAGAAAATACATTCTGTGAGGTAATTGCATGCCATTTTCAGTGGCTGCAGAAGTACTAGTAACTAAATGTCTTTAATGATAATGTTAGCAAAAATTTGGCGGGGTACTTAGCCCTCTTTAGCACAGGGAATAAACTCCAAACTGCTGGGCTAGGCTAAGATTCCTTATGTAGTCTTTAAATACGAAGATCAGCGTCCTTCTAATGCATCATAGGTCTGACCTAAAAGTGTAAATCCAGAGAACGCCAGGCAGAGAAGATTCCCAGGCACCGTGCTTTCTCCGTGCCGTGAAGGACCTAGGGGAGAGGGAGACAGCTTCTGTCTGTGTTGTGTAACTCAAACAGAAGATGTCCTGAGGCGACAAACTCCAACAAATGATCTCTTCCAAGTTAACCCAAAAACAAACCAAACAAAGCAGTCTGCTGATGTGAGTGAAAGTTTGCACTCGGTTCCCCAGTATACAAGCCAAGGAAGGAAAAAGGCAGAGAGTAATCAGCTATAATAAACCAGATATTGGAGTTAACCAGACAACATGGAAACAAAGTAGAGAAACCATAATTGTCCTCATTCTGCTCAGTCCTTTCATCCAGATACAAGAAACCTCTGTCTCTAGGCAAAAGGCCTTCTGGAGTCTTCTGCCTCATCTCTGCTCAGGTTCCAAGTGTTTGCTATCTTGGTAGAGCTAAGGGGTCACCCTTCCCCAATTCCTGGATTGAGACCATATGAAGATGCATTTTATTCCTGTCTGTAGACCTCTCACTATTCAATTAGCAATGCTCTGTATAGTGTGTCCTCATCAACTAAAGCCAGGAACAGATAAAAGAGCCAGCCAAGTATGCAGCATCCCAGCCAAGTGACAGTACCACTCACCAGCTACCTCAACAGGAATAAAAGGAAGGACAGGGAGAAGGAGAGGAGGAAGCAGAGGAGGAAAAAAAGAGAGGAGGGGGAAGGAGAACCACCACAATACGTAACAACAAAGTAGAATTCTTGTGTGACTTGTGGAATTGAACCCTGAAAGAACAGACTGGCCAGAGTATTTTTCAATAGTTCATTAAAAGTTCTGTTACTGTACGTTTTACAGCTGTAGCCATTGACAAAGCTTTTTTCTTCTTCCTCCTCCTCCTCTTCCTCTTCCTCTTCTTCTTCTTTTTCTTCTTCTTCAAGCAAAAGGAAGCTTAGTGAGCATCTAGCCCATCTTCATGTTTGTCTTCTTCAGGGCTTCTTACTGTGGGCTTGCTTACATTTCAGAGGGTGAGTCCATGACACCATGGTAGGAAACATGGCAGCAGGCAGAGCAGTAGAGCAGTTGCGGAGAGCTTGGATGTTGAGACGCCAATCACAAAGCAGAGAGGTACACTGGGAATAAAACTTCAAAGCCCATCCCCAATAACACCTCCATCTAAAAAGACCACACCTCCTAGTCCTTCACAAACAGTTCCACCAACTGGGGCCAGGCATTCAGAAAAACAAGATCAGAGCTGGCTTTCTTACAGACAAAGATTTGGCAACATTCAATTCGGTTGTCAGTGATTAGTTATTTGTTGCCTAGCCGTCACCCCATTTTTGCAATTTCAAGATGTACCTCTCTCCCTCTGGCATGTTTGAAAGCAGTCTGTCCTCTCCAGTTGCTGTCTTCCAGGCCTTCAGAAGCTGGAGGGATGGGCTTCCCCAACAAAGGGAGAATCTCAGGGCCAGGAGAGAGGCTTCAGCAACAGTTCTGTTGTGCTCTAAGACAAGGTCTCACTATGTATCCCTTGGCTATCCTGGAATTCACTGTGTAGACCAGTCTTATCTAGAATTTAAGGCAATCCTGAAGACTCTGCCCCACACAGATGTATTACAAATACTTCTGCTATAGTCAACAGCAGTACATGGAAGGTGGCATAGAATGTCAGGTGTTTGGGCACGTAATGAGAAAAGTCACTAATGGATTCTCCTAGACAGGTGGAGTTTTAGACACACTCAACTTGTTTTGCAATAAAACACACAATCATAAACAAAGAGTCAGTCACAAACAAACTTTTAAAAACAAACAGAAACATGTGATACTTAATATCAACCTTCTTACTCTTCAAAAAAAATTGCCAATGTTCTAAATAAATAAAACTAATGTTAAAATCAAAGGTTATATCAATTTAGTATTTAGGCCAAGAAATAATTGACCTCATTACTTTTATTCTTTTTCTAACTGACTGCTGTTGAAATGGCTCTGGGTTTGGTTCTCAGCAATGTGGACCCAGGTCCTCTGCAAGAGCAGTAACTTTGCTTAACCACTGAGCCATCTCTCTAACCAGCATAACAGTTTTAAACAGCAACAAACTATGAAGGATGCATAAACATTAGGAGGATTAACTCTTAAATAAAAGTTGAAAGAACAGCTTTATGTTTAAAAGTGTTTCTGTAATAGGATAACTTTTTAGATTTTTTTGATTGGTTTTGCTTTATGTGTGCGTGTGTATGTGAAACACATCCTGGTATCCAGGGGTCACAGACAGCGGTGGATCCCCGTAACTGGAGTTGGAGGACAGTTGTGAAGCACCACGTGGGTCTTAGTGAACCCACGTCTTCTGCAGGAGCAGCAAGTGTTCTGAACTGCTGAGCCACCTTTCCAGCCCTTACTGTTACTATTTCTATGTGGGTATGTATGGGTGGGTGTGTACCTGTATGTGAGTGAAAGGACATGAGTCCAGAAGTCCTAAGAGGCCAGAGACATTGGATCCCCCTAAAGTTGGGGTAACAGATGGCTGTGAGCCACCCAGCATGGGTTCTGGGAACTGAACTAAGGTCCTCTGGAAAAGAAGCATGCACACTTAACCACCGAGCCATCCTCCCAGCTCCAATAATAGCATTTTAATTTTAAGAACTAAGTTTTCTTTCCTTTTATATGCATTAAAGATTTACTGCTCCAATACTGTGCACCAGTTCCTGTACTGTGAGTGGCTGGCCTCTTTTTAATGCACAAAGATCAGCTGAAGCAATGCAGGAAACCACTTATAAAGAGATGATTAGGAAGTAATTCCTAAAATCTGAGGAATATAGGGGTGCCTTTGTCTATCTCGTTAACTGTCAAAGAACACTGGACTCTGGGGGACCATTGCCTGGAGATGGCTTTAGTTCATGCCTTTGGAACAAGGTATGAATAACTATAAAGAGCTTTCTGGAAATGCCAGAGGGAACAAATAGCAATCAATATATCGAGCCCACTCACTATTGCCTCCTTCCACGCATTATAAATTGATGCTTCAGCTCTTGTTTCCATCAGTGAAGCCACTCCAGCAAATGAGGTGTTTGTGCCAGCACAGAACTCCGTGAGCTAGTGAGCATTTCTAGTCTATACTGGAAATCCATCCTGGATGAGGGCTTTACACAAAGAGGAGGACCAGGGTGCTGACCAATTGGGATTCCGAGGCACTCCATCAGACATAAGTGTGGCCAGCCAACAAGAGACATATATTTTCCTCAATTTCACATGTAAGGAAGAGGTCAAAATGCCAGCTGTACATGAAACGATTTATCCATGGAAGCTCCTCAAATACCACCCAAGGCAGGCAAGAATGACTGGGCAGGTTGTGTGCTATGGAGGTGTGTGGCTTTGTGTCCTTCAGGTACCGCACAGCCATCTTCTGTGGCTAGACTCCATCCTGTTTCCTCCACCAGCCTTCTAGCAGATTCTCTGAAAAGCCTCTCTGGGAGAAGAGACACCTCTGGTGACTGACTGCAGTACAAACAGCAGAGGGGCCAGTCATTCACAGTCCAGGCTTCAGTTGCATCTTCTCCAGGGATAATTCTCTGTCCCCAAAGCATGGCTGTTCAAGATATCATGTTCTCCAAGAAATCATTTCCACATGCACACCAATATCTTTTATTGGTTTTATCTTGGTGGCTTTTGAAATAAATTCACATGGAAATGATTACATGGAGAACTTGATATTGAACACAGTCTTTTAGGCACACACAGAACCTCATTAGTTTCCAACTTCCAACAAATGTGTATGACATACAAGATAAAATGGCACCAGGAGAAAGAAAGGATAGATTAAGAAGTAACACTAAGCAGGCCTCCAGAAAAAATATCAACAGAGATGATAGTGCTTATCAAATATATATTTATAGAGTAAAAGCAATCACAACTTACATGTGACTATGAATGCTGGAATTATAATATCATTAAATCCTTTATTATTAGGGAGGACAGAGATACTCTAAGCTTAGATATTTGGGGAAATTCAAATAGGAATGTAGCTCAGTTAGTAGAGGGCTTGTCCGGCATGCACAAAGCCCTGGCTTCAGTCCTTATAGCCATACAAAACAGGGTTAAGAGCTAGGTGTGATGGTGCCTGCTTTAATCCCAGTACTCAGGAGACAGGCAGGCAAAACTCTGTGACGTCAAAGCCAACCTGGACCAGCTGGAACAGCGCACTGAGACTTTGTCTCAGAGTAAAGTCAATGAAACAGAGTTGGGGCACTCACATATAAGCTTAGCATTTGGAGGTGAAGCCAAGAAGCTATAGAGTTCAAGGTCAGCATAGGCTACATGAGAACATACTGAAAAACAAAAGAATGAAAGGATGGAGGTGGTGAGGAAAGGAGGGAGGGAAGGATGTAAGAAAAAGGAAGGGAGGGAAGGAGAGAGGAAGGAGGAAAGGAAAAAAGGAAGAGAGAAAGAAAGGGAGCGGAAGAGAAAAAAAGAGAGAGAGGAAGGAAGGAAGGAAGGAAGGAAGGAGTGACTAAAAACATAGAGTGTGGTTTGTGTTAGCCAAGTACTCCTGACCATGAGACCATGCCCCCGAGTGTGATTTGATAAACCCAGTGTCAATCCATTGAAGACATGGATTTCTACTTTCCCGGAACTTACCAACTGCAAATAGCTCTGTAAGCTTAGATTTTTCAAACACCTACTTTATTTAATGTTCTTAAACGCTTCTACCTCCCTTCCAATCCCCTAACCATAAGTAGGAGCTTAGTAGGAAAAGGAATTGTAGACCTCCTTGAGCTACTTCCTGCTGATAAGGGTTGATGGGTTCTTTGGGGATTACTCCGCTGTCAGAATACCGGCAGTCCAGTCAAACAGCAAAGCAGCTGCGTCAGCACACATCAGCAGCAGATAATTTCAGTAGAAGCAGCTAGACTCCATCCAAATGACGCAAGTCCGCCAAAGCAGCAAAACTCCGCCAAAGCACCAAGAAAAGTTCTATGGAGCATTTCTCCCTGAGGAAACCAGCAAAGCGATGTAAAACATGGAGATGCAAAAAGCGCTGTCTCACTGTCTGTGGGCTTCCAGTTATCCCTTCTCAGAGTCCAAACAAGGATGTTTTCCAGCTCACAGAAGCCATGACCCTCGCAGGAGGTAGTTTCCAGCTGACAAACATTGCTTGCCTTTTACTGAGTTTCCAAAAAATACCAGAAACTTTCACTTAATAGCTCCTTGTCAAGAAGTGGGACTTAGTGCTCACTTCCCTTCTATCAGCATCAATTACTCAGTGTTGTGTCCTCATGTCACATTTCTGCATCATGCTTGGGTAATTCTCACATTTCCAACTTCCCATAATCAAAATGCATCTTTGATGTCACTATTGAACTATCTGTGGGCACCATAATCTATGCCCATATGATAGAAAACTTAAATGATAAATGTGTGGATTCTGACTACTCCACAAGTCAGCCATTCTGTTACTCTCCTCTGGTTTCTGTTTATTGTAAATCCCAACAAGATTGAAATTAGGCTAATTACAGGTGGTGTCCTCTTGTTTTATATCAACTTGACACAAGCTAGATCCCTTTAGAATAGGGAACCCCACAAGACTGGTCTGTGGGCAAGCCTGTGATGAATTTTCTTGATTGATGATGTGGGAAGGCTCAGTCCATTATGGGTGGGGCCACCCCTGGGCAGTGGTCCTGCGTGTATAAGAAAGCCAGCTGAGGAGGAACCGGTAAACAGCACTCCTCCATGAACTCAGCTTTAGTTCCTGCCTGCAGGTTCCTGCCTTGAACTCTCCCCTGACTTCCCTTTCCTAACTTGGCCATGGTGTTTCACCACAGCAACAGGAATCCCAGCTAACACAGAGGTTCAGGAGCTGGGCCAACAGTGCGTGCTGTGGAGGTGTGGCGGCCTGAACACAGATCTCAAAACTCACCCAAAGCCAGGCATAAGCATCCCGGCTGGAGACCTGGGATCCTGGAGTTTGCTGTCCAGCTGGTCTAGTCAGATCAGAGAGCTTCCAGATTCAGTTAGAGGCCCTGCCTCAAAAAGTAAGGTGAAAAGAAATGGAGGAACCAACTGAGGTCAACTTCTGCGTATGTGTACTAACCCTCTCAGTCCCCAAACACGCAGAGAGACAAAGGCTAATTTATGATCTATGGTGGTCTGTAAGTGTCCTGAAAAAAAGAAAAAGGTGAGTGGGGAGCTGGAGATGACTAGCTTTACGGAAGGAAAACTAGAAAATGAGATGGGCTAAAAGCTAGGCCTCATCTGCAAAACAATTAGCCAAGCTGTGAATGACAAGAGATTCCTGGAAGAATTGAAAAGTGCTGCTCCAGTGAGCACTAGATGATGAGAAGGCAGACTCCCTGCTGACAAAAAGAGCAGCGCAGTGGTCCCCCAGGTCAAGCCAGCCACACCTTCCCTTGAACAAAAGCCTAAGCAGAGCAGCGCCCTCACTCTTCCGTGAGCAAGGGAGCGAGGCAAGAGAGGAGAAGGTAGTTCATGAGAGGAAGGACAGAAGGCATCTGCAGCACATGCTTGTTTTCCTGTTTGATGGAGTCTTCTCTGGGCATCTAGGAAGGCTTTCTAGATGAGGGTCACTGAGATGGGAGGGTCCACCCTGGACGTGGGTAGCATCACACCATGGCTGGGGTCTGGCCTGAATGAAAAGGAGCGAGCGTTCACGCTTCCCGACTGCAGATGTGATGGGTCCTCCTGCCTCAAGCTCATGATGCCAGGATTCCTGGGCTATTGTGGGTTCTATCCTCAAACTGTGAGACAGAATGAACCCTCTTGCCTCTAAGCTGCTTCTATCAGTGTGCTTATTAAAGCAACAGGAAAGGTAGCAATGGTGCCACTTCAGTGAACCGGATCTAGAAAATTCCCCAAAGGGATGTACAGAGACTCTAGACCCTGTCAAGTCAACAGTTGCTACCACACTATTGTTTACACTCTCCTCTCAATAACCAATAGAACAAGTGGGAATCAAATTAATGAGGACACAGAAGAGTTTAAAACATTATACACATTACCAGGGCTGGAGGGATGGGTCAGAGGGTAAGAGCACTGCCTGCTCTTGCTGAGGACCTGGGTTCAATTCTCAGCACCCACTAGGTGATTCATGGCCGTCTGTAACTCCAGTCCCAAGGGATCTGTCACCCTTTTCAGTCCTCTGCAGGCACTGGATACACATGGCACAGAGGCAAAACAAATGACCTTACACATAAGGTTTAGCTAAAAATAAACACCTCCAGATTGCTGATCTAATTATCAGTTACAGAAAAGGGCGTCCAACAAAAGGAGATAGAAGCATTTTACCAACGCATATGAAAAGTGTATTATAAAGGGTCATATTCTGATGTAAGCCGTCAGCTGGAGGTGTAGCTCAGTGGCAGCGCACTTACCTCATATGTGGGAGGGCCTAGGTTTGATACCAGCACTGAAAGAAAAAGTCTCCATCCATCATTACTCATTGAGGTAGGGTCTCTCAGTCAGGCCCAGAGCTCACTGACACACCTAGTCTTTAGCCATCATGGTCTGGGGATCCTTGTCTCCACCATCTAAAGAGGCTGGCACTACAGGCAGGTGGCCATGCCTTCCAAGCATTTATGTGCTTCCAGGACTTCAGGGCAGGAATTTAAATCATGCATCCATCTCTGCAGCTCAAACAGCATCACCGAGGTGGAAAACTAAATGCCTTCCCCCTAACATCCAGGAAGGCTAGGCTGTACGCTCCTCCCTGTAGCCAATGATTCAATAAAGCAATTATTAATAAGGCCAATTTAATAAGAAACCCAAGGGAAATGCAGATAAAAACCATAAAGGCTGAAACAAAGAAATAAAACTGTCAGTTTCTGACACTGACTATCTGCATAGGAAACCCCAATGATTCCACAAAAACGTTACTGAAACTAAGAAATGACTGAAGGATACAAATTGATATAAAATCAGTTATATCCACCAAATGGATGACTTGTGAAAATTAAAATACAAACAAATACCTATACCTCTGCCATAGGATTTCTCCCACTCCAAATCTGAAACACTTAAGCATTTATAAGAGCAAAAATGTGCAACCCTTGTGTGCTAAAAACTATAAAATTCTAATAAGGGAAATAAATATTCAATAATCAGACAGTCATACATAGAGAGGTTTCTTTGCAACCTTTTGAGTCTCCAAAAGACATACATGCTTATGTGGTAACAACAGCTTCCTCTCAAGAAAAACCGTGCACATGTGAGCTCATCTTTCCTCACTTTCTCAGGAACACACCTCACCCACTAGGGTGTGGCTTTCTTCTGAGCAAATGCTTTTTTCTTAACCCTATATTAAAATATCTTTAATAAAACCACTAAGCCAGCTAATGCTCGCTCTTTTTAGTGTCAAAGCTGCGAGCTCCTGTTGGCCCAAGTCAAAGTCTCTACGTCTATAGGAACTCCTCAGACTAGGGAGGACGGCAGCATGGAGCTTCTCCTCCCTGGCTAACAAGGCCAGGACCTTAAGGAAGAGTGCTTTCCCAGCAGTGCCCAGCGGGTGGCAGACACTGACCTGGGCGGTCACACCAGGGAAAGGACATCCAAGGAAACAGGAATGGTCTCACCTGCAGAGGCCCTCAGAGGTTCTTCTTTACCTGTGTCCACCAGCTTTCCCCTCCCCCACTGATCATCCAGGAACCCTGGCCAAAGGTTACTTCGCTATTGGACAGCTGAGAACCTGGCACACCAGGCGGTCCTGAGGTCAAACTGTAGCCAGTAGGGGACTCTGGGGAAGGCAGTTGGCTTTTGTTACCTAAGAAATACTATAGCTCCCTCAAGTCTGTCATGCCTGATGACAGGGAGCAGCCCCAAGCTGCTGGGGCCCAGCTGTGCCTGCACGGGAACAGTTTTGCATGAGAGAACTTCACAATTTGCAGCACAAATATCACTGTTGTCCCTGGTAAGAGGCAGAGGTGCTCCCTCACCAGGTTTTCCCCACAGACTGCAGACACGGAACTCAAGGCCAGGTGAAAGTGTCTAGCTTGTTTCGTTACTGTGAGGATGGCTCTTACTAGCATACCTTCAATGCCTTCAGAGACACAGAAGACAGAGCAAACCTTTCAAAACGCAGACCCTGGACCTAGAAGCATATCATGCCTGCATTTACACAAAATGTCCTGGATGAAAAGTCACAGCAATAGAGTTAGTGTCAGCAAACACCTGGAAGGGTCTGAGGCTTAAAAGTGCCAACCGCTACTCGGCACAGTGCTCTCGAGCGTGAGGCTCATTCTCACCACACAGAACAGCACTGTGAGACAACACACGGTGGCAGCAGCGCAGCTCCATGCCACACTGACAGGCGTGGAATTGCAGGAAAGGGGCAAAGTTACGGCGTGAGAATTCTATTTCAGCGAGCTGTGACAGGTCAAACTGTTTATCAGACTGCCTGGCCCAGAGGACTAAGGTCCCCCATTACACGTTTCACAAATGCTGCAGTGTGCAGGCCACTGAACTGGAAGGGCAATGCACACAAGAACTCACATGTATTGGCTTGTGACCCACAACTACGCCCTGTAGTCTCAAACACATTCAGTAGCAGGTGTTGAATACATAACTGCCCAAAAACAGCAGGAGTGTCGTAACCCCCCCCACACACACACACTGCAGCTGCTCAACAGACATCTACTGACTTCAGGGATGCGTGTATGGAACTGAAAAGACAGTCACGACTTAGAAGCATGTGTCACATCAAAGACGCAGAATTGGGAATATACTGATTATAAACTTTTATTTAAAAAATAAAATTATAAACAAAATACAGAAAAATATTGACACCTGTGTAATAATAAGATGACTCTTCATCTTTAGACTAATTTGCTGTTCTGAGAGAATAAAATCCTAAATTTTATAAGGACATTTTATTGGGCAAAGGAGGAATTTAATATTTCATTAGCAGTGGGTACTTGGCATAGATAAGAATTAATACATACATTCAACACTTCACAGCATCTTCAAGTCTCATTTGCATGTACTATACCAAACAGTGTACCTCACCAATCCCTAAGATTACTAAGAGTGCAATATAATATTATTGGAAAATAATCCTGTTCTTCCAAGTCAAATGTATTTTCACTACTTAGATACATCTCACAATGGTCTCTCCCCAGTTGAAGCCATGCCTCTTCTAGAAATTAAACAGGAAACAACAGCCAGTCATGAGGTAGTCCCCTCCCTCCTTGGTGTGGACAGCCAGTCATGGGGAATCCCCTACTTCTGGATGTAGACATTCCCCCAGAAGCTCCTTAAAGCAGTTGGACAACTCTGCAGACACATACTGTGCAATCTTCCATTTAAAAGATAGTCAAAGCACATTACCCACCAAGATAACAAATTCTTCATTTCAAGGTAAATCCACATAGTAATTTTCCGAAAATACACAGTAGTTTCCTCCATTTTCAAATCAACTGTGGACTCATTAGCAATCTGGATTTCTGCTTAGTTTTCTGTTACAGAAGCTACCTATCCTAGTCTCTTGACAATCTTCCCATTTCATTTTTAATTATAATTTTATTAAAATCAACATAAATTACAATGTCAAGATCAGAAATTCTCAAGTCTCCAAGATGTCCACATAAACCAAACTGACTCTTCCCCCTCCTCATTTATCTATCCCACACTGAGAGTTTTGGTCTGAGAGGATGATGACAAACAATAGAGACGGATGAATTTCATTCAGCTGAGCTCCTGTCTTCAGGTTGTAACTTCTCCAGTACATGACGGCTGACAGTTGGCAGAAGGCTGCTGAGTTGATATGACTTCTAAGTCAGATTCACGGACAAAAACCACCGCGTCGCCACTGACATTTATGAGACACTGGGCCTGTGAAAACAGCAGATGTTCAGATGCGTGCAGCCATGGTGATCATATGCCCACCATGCACGGGTTTCAGGGGAAAACCAAATGCATCACAGGCTAGTCAGCCACCAGGATGAAAACCACCCAGAAGATGAGGAAAGAAATCCAGAGAGTCCAGGAATGCATGACAAAATATTCAAGCCTGCTATTAATCAGAGACTATAAGCTGACAACAAGAAACTGTGTCTCATGCACTGGGGAGGATGGTGAGAACTGGCCATTATTAAGGCAGCAAAACACACATACTGGAGAAGAGCACCTGTCAGTCTCTCAAAGAGCAGAGGAAGCATGCACTCTGCAGTCATCACTCTAATCTGTACTTTCCCCTAGGAAAAACCTTGGAGATGTTTATACAAAGAAAATACTAAAAATAACATAAATACTATCAAGAACAAAGAGAAAATATATGTTATTTCTGCCTGAAATACTAAACAGAAGTGGAAATTACATAAAATTCTATCAATATGGCTAAGTGGCATAAATGTGATAAATTAATGAAAATAACTAAAATGTGCAAAATAGTCTCAATGGAGGCAAGTTAAGGGGCCTCTCTATGGATACCCCACTTGTGTTAGTCCCCTACATCCATGTTCTTACAGCACTGTATACATCCAAGAAGCAGTCAACAGTCACCACCTCCTGCTATCCGCAGGGAGCAGCTTAGGATGCTGAGTGACCACCATGGAGTGTTGAATAGCTGAAGAACAATGAAGACCATCTTTTAGCCTTGAACTGAGACAGTCACCAAGAAAACTTAAGTGAAAAAACAAGCTCCAGAATCATGTGTGTGGCAGGCTGCCCAGTGCACAACAGTGTGAAATGGGTACTTGCTCATATGCAGCTAAGATCCTCTATGTCTGGTGCATTCTCTAGAACAGAACTGTCATTAAAATACACAAGAAAAGAACGACACTAATGGCTTGGGCTGGAACACAGAACAAGGAGAAACTTTGCTATTTAATTTACGTGTTTAATTTTATTTTTGAAACAGGGTCTTCCCATGTGCCCCTGAATATCCTGAAACTACAGGTACCAGGCTGGCTGCCTGCTTCTTCTAACTCCTATATTTATTGTTTAATGGAATTTTTGAAGTTTGAATCAGGTACAAGTCACTCAAAACATACTTTAAAACAGCATTATGTAAAAAAAGACTACATGTGTGGACATACACATTGTAAAAATATAAAAAGCAACAACAAGGTCAGGATGGTTCCCTCAGTGGGAAGAACACACAGGCTCACAAAGCAGGGCCTGCAGGCACTCTAGCCTGCACAGGTGGAGACCAGAGGTCAATGGTGGTGTCTGCCTCAATTGCCCAGCTGTCTATCAGGGCCCCTAAGGGTGCCTGACAAGATCCCCACTGTAACCTGCCTTCGCCAAATGTACCAGAAAGCTGTCCTCTAGTTTCAGAACATGACCATTATTTTAACATCTATGAGTGTAGTAAAACAAACTAACAAAAATGTATAAATAACAAGAACTGAAAGGTTTACCTTTCTCAAGAAATTGATAAACTAATGGCTCTGAAATAAAGCCAAAGTTGTGTTTAAATTGATTCTCTTCTTGTACTGCTCACACATTTATGACAGACTCTCACTGTGAAGTTAACTTTTTCCAAAAAGACAGGAGTACTGAACACGCAAATGATCTGCCCTTACTTATAATTAGCAGAGTTTACAGCTGGCAGCAAAGTTCATCCTTACCTAGACACACATCTACACCTGTCACTTCTGTGAAATCTGCATTACTGCTTCCTGGGTACTGTGTCTGCTCTCAGAGTGCTTTCCTGGGCTAGAAACCTGCCACTAAGCACAAGTATTTGTGTCCATTTATCAACATGTGTCACAAAAATAGATGATTTGTGATGTGTGTGTGCCATGTGGAGCAGAGTGGAGCCTACTGCCTTCAAGAAAACTTGTTTCTTACCCAATAGTTAATTTTGGAAGAAAATTTTGAGCTATTTAGTTAAAATTAGTAAAAGAATGTTATTGTAAGGTTTAGTTTAATAAGACCTCTTCTATCCCCTATTTATAGAGTAGCATTTTAGTAGAAATAAATAAGCAGTCTTTCCCCATTGTATGCTTTCCACCATTAGAAAGGGTAAACTAGACATCCCGGGATATGAGTAAGGCGCGCCTCAGCTGTCCTCAGAGAGAAATAAAGTCATACATATTTTTAAAAGTTCACAAGAAAGAGGTAGAACAGTCACTCAGGGCAGACACTCCAGAACTGCTTAATTAAGGGTGACAACTGGTTACATGAGATGTGGCACAGCACCTGAGTGGTGAAGACTGTGGTTCATAGAGTCATTAAAATATGTTTTAAGAAACTAGAATCGGAGTTCAAAAAGGCAGTTCTTTTGAGAGGGAATGGAGGTGGACAGGCCAGAGGGGCATTCTCAGACTTCCTCACAGTCAGGATGTTTAGCCATCTCACCTGGTTCTTGCTCGGATTCTCCATGAAAACACACTGCTTCATAATGTAGGAAACGACAGCATTACCTCCCAGGGCAGCAACGTGTGCTCTTACCATGGCAAACACTTCAGCAATGAAAGCATGGAGAAAACCACTGACTCCTCCTTCCTGCAAATAATGTCCAAGGCCATTGTATCACATACAGGGTAAGAACACACATAAAATGTCAAAAGTGCCTGGTACACATGCTAAATTACCTTAATGTAAAATATAATCATTTAAATTTTCCTCATAGTGAGAGGGGTTCTTTTTGCATTAAAAACACACTTTTAATAAACATACATCTGAGTAAGGACTTTAAAGGATTTTCATTAGAGTTCAGGTAAGTTGTAATTTGCCTGTAGTTGACTAGCTATTATGATACATTTTATATGTTTTATGAACATGTGGTGCTGGGAACAATCCAGGGCCTTGTGCTGCCTTGCACAGACTCTACTACTAATCCATACCACGGGCTGCTGCTGCTGTTATCACCACCATCACCAACATTTTGCAGACAGGACTAGACTCATGAGCTTCTGGCCTTAGCCTAACTGGGCCTACAAATGTGTACTACCATGCAGCTCACAGGTGGTACTTGCTGCACCTATTTTTTTACATTCTATGCTTATCTAATTCAGCATTCACAAATAAGCTTTCCATACACATTGCTATGAAATGGAAAGAGTGGTGTGGGGAACTATCTCTATTTAAAACCAAACTAAACAAATTAAAAGCCAATGAATAATTTAAATGTTTTTCAACTTAAGTTTCCTATCAACTCTACTGGAGGTTAAAGCTGAAAAGATATTTCTGAATTAAACTGGGGTTAAGGGAACTTTAGGTCTACTGCTGGGAGCTAAATTATTTTCGTAAGTACATCTTTTAGAAAAACAGTTTGTGTGCATGGGTGTTTTGCCTTTGTATCTGTCTGTGCACCACGTGCATGCCAAGTGCTCAAAGAGGACAGAAGAGGGCAGTAGTTCCCCTGGAACTGGATTTACAGATGATTGTGAGCCACCGTATAGGTGCTAGAAATTAAGCTTGGGTCCTCTAGAAGAGCAGGAAGTTCTCTAACCACTGAGCACTTTCTCCAACTCCAGCACATCTTGCTAAAAATCTAGGAAGATCCCCCAGATAGTAATCTTGTGCCACTTTCTCTGTTGAAATTGCGCACACAGATCAGCCATTTCCGCCTCCACTCAGATGTGCAGCTGCTCTCCAGCAGCCTTCTGCTTAGGAAGCTAGGGCACTGGAGCAAAACATGTGCAGATGGTGGGTTCGAAGAAGCACAAGTGACTATAGGAAGGATGTCACCAGGCAATGCCACACATGGGATGCTGCACCTTAAGCTAATAGTGCAGGTCTCTACTGCAGTGAGATCAACCAGGCAGCAACACTACAGCAGTGAAAATTTCAACAACAGAAAGGCGTAAGGAAATAAGAATGTGGGCTCAAATGTGGCCAGGGCTTGTGCATGAACCCCACTATCCAGGAGGCTGAGACAGCAGGACCACATGTCAAGACCAGCCTAGACAACACAGTACCATCCATCTCACAACAAAATAAAACTTAAAACTTCAAAACAGTATAATCACACACTACTAGGAACAACTAGAAAAGAAAACAACAGAAAAACCATGCCAGTTTTGAAACAAGCCTATTTTACCAACCTTAAGTGGACATTAATTTTCCATTAAGAGGATGTGATACTACCTGGTTTATTCTCCACGTAAGTACAATTGAAATAGATTATCTCAAAAAGAAGTAGCCACTAATTAATTAACCTGTCAGACATTATTCATTTGTTTACACAAAGACACACTGTGCTTGCTATGTGCCATCAGGCACCGTGCTGAAGACGGGAAGCGTGGCATGGAGACAGCTGCTCCCCGAGCACAAGGCCTTCCCGTGACACAAAGCAAAGCACAGCTGAGTCATCTTATGAAACATGCACTCTCCACAACACAAACTGCCATGACAGTGAAACAGAGGACAGGGCCCCAAGTTTCCCTATGAATAAAAGTAATTTGTTCAGTAGCCCCAATTCATAACAGAAGATATAATATCATTTCCTTTTTCCTTAGGTTAAATTCTTATGTTACTAATGGCACAACAGAATGGCCCTGATTGTGAATTTAATCACAACCACATAAAATTTTATGACCACTACGTAACAATTCCCCATGTGCAACGAAGACCTGGAGAAACAGGGGTCTTGTGAACTGTCAAGAGTGGGAACAGGAAGCCTCATTCTTTTTTCAGAGGGAAGAAACCACAAAGCTAAAATCATAAAGTTATCTTTGCACCATACATCCACTATAAAACTCTATGATTCCTACATGTGGGTCCTTAAAATTTAAATATATCTCAAAAAATTTCTACTTAGAAAACTGCACAAGCACAAGTCCTGTCAGGGAGTTTTCAATGTTGGATCAAATATAGGAGAAATTTTACAATAAGCATCTAGAACTTCTACAAGCAAATGGGCTTACATCAGAATCAACTCTTGTAAAATGGGTTACTGTGTAAAATGTGGTGAGTATAACACAAAAATCTACCCAGAGAGGTCATAAACAGTTAAGTGAACTATAAGTGTCTGTGTTATTTAGAAGAAAACATAACTTAAAACTTGGTTTTATTAATAATGCTTTCAAGAAAAAAAATGTCAGGAAGAGTTCCATAAAGTTACCTCGCGGAGAGAAGTAGTTTCTCTGATAAAAAACATGTTAATGATGCCGAGATATCTGGTTATCTTTGCTCCAGGAATGAAAGAAAGAGGCGTCATCCTAACGACCCCAACTGTGGGACTTGCGCAAGGTGGCACAGCGCGACTCCGGAAATTCCCATCACCCACGGGACTTGCTTTCTCAACTGTTACAGCTGAAATTGGAGAAAGATGAGGACACATTAAGAACAGACACTGGACACTAGATAATCCCCTAAGGCTTCCAAACAAGTGGTGACAACATTCAGCTGTCTGTGACACTAAGCCATGTCATGAAAGAAGAGAAATTATCATGCAGCACATGCAACTGAGAGAGACATGAGAAGATGCTGGAATGGAAGTCTTGGGAAGGAGATGGCATTCCTGCAAAGGAAAATGTTGATGCAGTGCAGCGGACACACAGTGACGGTTACACAGTGCAGAGAGGAAAGCGCCAGAGCAATATAGTAGCTGCTGTAGGAACGAATTATCCGAGAACAGTGGGAAAGTTGTTATGTTCCCTGTACAGTTGCCATATCTTGAGACCACTCCATCACTGTCGGCTTGTAGCAGCCTAGGCAACACTAGCTGTAATACAGTCCTGTATTTCCTTCCCAAACTTTTTGGATTAAACATCCATGTAACTTAAGCATTTAACACATGGTCTTGGCCGTCTACAGATGTTCTGGGAAGTATCAGGTGAAATAGTCACCACCACTTAGGAAGTAACCAAGAACTTGTGTGCTTCTAACCTCACAACAGCCACACGGTCACCATCATCCCTGGTTCCCCAGGAGGAAACCAAGGTCACCTACTTACTAACTTAGCACCTCTTTGGATTAAAAACAGGATTCCGATGTATTCCCTGTATTCTTTCCTCTATGATATAGTTCTTTTCCTTTCAATATAAACTCACTCAAATATTGTTTCCTCAAAATCTGCCAAAACACAGGCTATAAAAACATCTGCAAGTTTAGCAGGAAGAGCAGCTGTCTGCTTTCTCTGCAGACACACTTGATTCCTGTCCTCAGACTTTGGAAGCTGACAGCTATGTTCCCTGGGTCCCCGAAGAGTGTCTCTTCAACAAGAAAGCTGGCCAAGTCCTCCTAGAAGAGGTGGGATATGCATCCATCTATGTTCATAAAAAGTAAGATTTAAAAGACAATTCTACAGCTAAAAGTAACCACCAAAAGGCTCTGTAATAACTCTTCACACATGACCAAGCACCTGAAGCTTCCACACTCAAACACATGACTGATTGGCAATGTTGTTACTAGGCAGTAAGGTCTAGTTTTCACCACTGGGAAATCAGGGATATGCTTCTTAGGTCATCAGAATGTGGTAGAAACGTCCGCCTACTTGTCTTAATTGATCCGCGCCTTATGGTCTGAGCTTTCAGTTTAATGAGCTCTATCCAGCTGCTGCATCTGTCTGCAAAGGAACTGTAATCAGCTGACGCTGCTGAAAACACAGACAGAAAACAAAAGAAAACACAAAGAAAAAATATGGATGACGTGTCTTACTCGCCATAATGCTCCTCTGATGATGTAACGTAACTTCACTGTAGCTTAGAGACAGAGTGACCTTTTCAGATCAGACAGGAGAGGTGGTGGACAGCCCAGCTTTACACATCCTACTGTCCAAACCCAGTGCCAGCGGGTGGAGCACTGAGTACATGGCTGCATGGTTTCAAGGGCCATGTGCAGTCCAGCTGACGCGTGAGCAGGGCTCAGTCTGCTACTTGTTCCCACTCTCCTCACGGAAGAGTTTAATTGCTTCCATTTGATTTTAACTTATAATCCAATTTATAATCAACCCATCATGAACAACCCTCTTCCCTACTTTTATACAAAATCAAAACTAAATGATAAGTGTTGAAAAATGCTTGAAGGGGAAAAAACAGAAAACAACAACAAAAAAGAAAGAAAAAAAACCACCACCCCTCTAGCTGACCTATCTCTTACTAAAATATCTTCTTTCCACCATCATGAACCCAGCTCTGACAACAACAGGAAACCAAAGGGTCGCAGTCCTCTATGCTCTGGCTCCACATCTGATGTCTGGCAGCAAGGCCTCTGGCAAGAAGGAGGGGGAGCAGCTAGCACCCCTTCTGCCAACAGTAACTTTTACATTGCTACTGTTTGTAGAAGGTTAAAGAACCAACACTTTACAAACTCAGAAAACTCTTTAAAACTTAAAAACAGTAATAACAAAGTAAATACTTTAAAACCTTAAACATCTAAATACAATAAAGCATACGGGGTGGGGGTGGGGGTCTCTTCCACTGTCACTGTGTACCTATGCCTATAACTGTGTCTGCTGACAATCTCACACCTCAGTGACTGTGTGCTTAGGTAGGCAAACTCACCTCTCTGTGCAGCTGGTATACCTGAGTTAGAGCTCGCACTCTCCAGGTGTTCTAATAAGACAATACGGACAACATTAGCTTAGATGTGAGGACAAGCCAGCACCTCTTCTCTGCTGCTTGTTATTCTTCAATAAGCCAGAAGAATAGACTAAGCAAATCTTTATGGCTTCATTATAAAAGCAAACCAAACACAAGTATTAGGATTCAAAATGCAGTTCCTTTATACGAAAACTAACCCCATTAATAAATACCATGCCAATGATTGCTTACTACAACACAAAGTGAGTTTCTGAAGAAATTACAAACAATAACATGCTAGTAGAATGATGGCACGATATAAGAAGCTGGACAGAAGAAAGTGTCAGTGTAAGGGGAAAACGGAAGGCGATGTTTTAGGGGAGGGCTGAGAGTTGTACTGTGAAAGATCACCCACTAGGTAACCACCCATGCTCCACACAGCAGCACCACTTCCTAGCCTTGGTCCTCCAAAGTCTCCATTTGACTTTATCGATAACTCCCTCTACTGGTAGTAGTAAGACTGTAAAACTAAAAGGAGACATCTCCAGAAAAGGCTAGGAATCCTGAAAAGAATCATACCCTTCCTAACAGAGTTGAGAGACAGATTCTCCTAGTGTCTTGTATTTGTTGTGCATATATAAGATGTTGTGGAAATGTGAAAGTACTATTAAAGGCAATCTATTTTTGCTGTCCATGCTCTCTCTGTAATCGCATATTTGTATTTTTTTGTTTCAAGGAATTTTAAAACTGGGGAAAATAGCTCATAAGAAACACTGAGAATTATTTGGGGCATCCAATTTTTTAAAGTATCAACTAAGTAAATATATTTTCCATCCCTAATGTATTGGTCTCTTGGTACTATTTCAAATTAATAAAATTTAACTACTCAAAATATGATTTGTACAGAACATTCTCCTAAATGGACTCGCATCTGGTAGCTGACACTGGAGAACACACAGTAATTGGCAGTCCTCTGGATGTGGAGCTGATTAATAAATGGGCTAGGTGCAGGCCACAAAGTGACTGAGAAAGTACCGTGATGCAGACACGTCCAAACATTGACCATCATGTCCACAAGCAACGTATCTAACTGGGTACAGTCATCCTGATTCATCAAGTCCAGAAGGAAACAGGGAGACAAGAAGAAGCCAGAATGGCCCTCGTGTTTATTAGGAGGTTCAACAGTCTCTAAAGACTACAAAGGACAAGAAAGGACTTGATGCATACATGAGGAACAACCAGCCTACTGCAGGCTTAGGCATTTCCAGGGTTCTCTGGGGCACTGCTGATGAGGACAATTTCAGGAAGTATAGCTGAGCTGTATCATGACAAACACCTAGGGACTTGGCATGTAGAGATAGTTCAAAAGTTAGGGTACTGCAGCTTCATGGAGACAGCCTGCCAAGCATGCACAGGCTCTGGGATTTGATCTCTGCCAATGAAAGAAAGAAAGAAGAAAAAAAGGAAAGAGAGAGAGAGAAAGGAAAGAAGGAAAGGAAGGAAGGAAAGAAAGAAAGGTAAGAAAGGAGGAAGGGAGGGAAGGGAAGGTAAAGAGGGAGGGAGGGAAGAAGGAAGGAAGGAAGGAAAGAAGGGAAGAAAGGAAAGAAAGAAAGAAAGGAAGGGAAGGAAAGAAGGAAGGAAGGAAGGAAGGAAGGAAGGAAGGAAGGAAGGAAGGAAGGAAGGAAGGAAGGAAGGAAGGAAGGAAGGAAGGAAGGAAGGAAGGAAGGAAGAAAATATATAATTCAGATTAGGAGTTTTATGAACTTATTTTTTTTTGCAGGATCAAAAAAGAACAACTAAAATAATTTTAGAAATCACTAAAATGAAATTCTCTTCCATAACTCAATATTGTTGTGTCTGATTTAGTGGCAACCCTAAACTGTGGCGAATAAAAAATACATGGTCCAAAGCAATATGAAAAATGTTTGTGTTTGTAACAAACACAATGATAAGCCAAGAACTGAGGTGCATATTTATAGACTCAGCATTTGGAAGGAGGTGGGAGGATCAGGAGTTTAAAGTCATCCTCACCTATACAGTGAGTACAGTCAGTCTGGGCTACGTAAAATCCTGTCTCAAAACAACAACAACAACAAAAAAAACATGAAAAAGCAAAAAGCGAACAGTATAATTTTTTTTCCTACAGAGAATAAGCTAATAAGAGTGCATGCTCTTAAGAAGGAAAATGAAGGAAGGAAACTTTATTTTAGACCACGTGATTTTTATAATTTAAAATTATTTCTCTCTGAATTACTACACTCCCCCGAAGGATTTATAAAGAGGAAGGAGGTCTTTATTCCCTGACTTCAGTGGTTTTGAACAGCAGGCATTCTTCAATATTCAAGGAGCTTTTTTTTACTGCACTTGGAAGAGCATACTTGGTCTGATCATAGCTCTTCTCTTACAGAAGTGCTCAAGGTAACCTGGCGACAAGTGAACTCCACCGCTTCAATACAATTTGCACAGCTTAGACAAAAGTCCTCGGCGTAGTCTGGCTTCCCAGGTGACAGGCTCTCAGACAAGGTGGCACTATAACTGCGTGTAGCCTGGCTCGCTGACACATTGGTGACTCTAACTAATAACAAAACAATAAGCAACCTCCTGGGCAATCCTAAAGGAAGGACAACAGGTTTTATTACTTCTTGTTAAGCATCATTCAAGGTCTGCTAGGAAACTAGCACTGAATTCTACATGATTTGCACTCTACATGGAAGAGTGAGACAAACAGATCTCATATGAGAACCCTACTCCATCTGCAAAGATCTGTTGTCAAGACACACAGCTGTCCACACTTTCACAATTTTTGTGTTCATACATGTATACATGCATGTACATGTGTGGGTATATGCACCCACATGAGCAGTTAAGGGGCAACCTGCAGAGGGCAAGCTTCCTTCTTCTATCATACGAGACTGGGGAAAGAACTCAGGTCATTGGGCCTTACCCACTGAGTCACCGTGCTGGCCCTGCTTCTGGTTCTTTAACACAGTCTCCACCACTAGACATGCTGGTGCACACCTATTATCCTAGGAGTCTGGGTCAAGAGGACTATTCAGAGTTCAAGACCAAACTGGGCTACATAGCAAGCACCAGATCAGCCTGGGCCACACTGCACAGCAAGAACATGTTAGCAAACTAAAACCAAAACAAAAAGGTGCCATTCAGTGACAACTCTCTCACTCCCAAGGAAATAAATCTAACCAGGCAAAGCAAATAAGTTACAGATTATTACTCTCTTAGCTTACTCTAGCAACACTTAGTCCCATGTCCACAAGTATAGAAAATGGGCTGGCAGAAATTAGTGTATTAATAACCAAAATAGCAGCAGAAGCATCAAGGATTCTTCTTTCCTCCTTCCATATGCTTCTTTTCAGTAGTCTGACAGCCAATGGGAAAAGCATCTGTCAGCTGTAGCTACGGCCTGCATACTTAGCTCCTCCAATGCATGTGTTGGCATCCTGTTGCCATGAGAACAGTATTCCAGCTGCTTAGGCCACAGGGCTCCACCCTTCAGAGAAATTGGTACTATTGCAGAGGGTCAGTTTGGTCTCTCCTCCACACTATAATGCACCAAGAAGGCCCTTCCAAGTGAACAGGACCTCAGTGTAGGCCTGCCTTCCCAGCCTCCAGAATATTATGGGGGAAGTTTCTAGTCTCTCTAAGTCACCCTGTTTTCTGGTGAGCATCACACAGTGGATAAAAGCTGATGCACCAACTCCTGAGACTTTTCACTTCCTATCAGTAAAATTTATCAGTCATCTTTGCTCTAATTTTTTTTAATTACTGACTTCCTGGTCTACAAAGAGAGTCTAGGATAGGAAAGGCTACACAGAGAAACCCTATGTCAAAAACCAAAACAAATAAACAATTATTACTGTCTTAAAACTCCCTACAAATAATATTCTCTTGTAAAGTTAAAGGTATGTATCCCGGAGAGTCTTTAATTTTAATTTTTACTATTCCCCATTTAAACATTCAAAGTTTTAGGTTACTGTGATCACAACTGAGTTTTACATTCTTTCAAGCATTTTTATCAATATAATGAAGAACTGGATATACCTTAGATCTATAAAAGGTGGCTTAATAACTAAGTTAATGATGAATCTAAAGATTGATATAAATCTACTTAGATGTGGATGAACTGATTAAAAGTTGCTGTATAAGTTGTAAATTATTAAGGTATACAGATTCAGCTTCAACATGAATAGTTTATAATGGAAAATTAAAAGGCATCAGTAATGTATGCAGTTGATAGCATACAGTGAACTTTCATGTAGATCACATACATCTGCAACTACAGATACACATCCTACTCTACTTTCTTCTTCTTTAATTTCCTGCACCCATTTGTAAGCATCAACTATTCTTCTTAGGACTATGCTTTATGGCTTCTCTTCTGAATGCCTCTCTCCTTTACTTTGCATTCCTCTGCCTCTTCTGCATCTCACTGACCTCAAGCTGCCCTGAAGACAGAGGGAATGCTCCCCTAACCCTGCTTCTCTACTGTAAGTCCCTTCCATCCCATCTCTTAGATGGGCTATAGACACTTGTACCTAGCTTTAGATTTCATTTCATTCATTCATTCATTCACTCATGCATTTGTGTGTTTTTGAGAAAGGGTCTCATACTCTTCACATCTCTGTCTGGCCGGCCTCAGGCTCCCAAGTTCTTGAGTTACACCAGGTTCGCCTCTGTCTCCTTAGTTTTCACTTTCCTCATTCTCTACCCCAATAGCACCTCTCACCTGCCATTGCTTTGGCCATCCAACTACATGAAGACTATTTATAAATTCTTTATATTGCTGTCACCATTTTGATCATACCATCAAAATATATAGTTTTTTTAAAAGCAGATACAGGGAATATGCAAGAGACTATTACTATATAAAGGTATTTGTAGTAGTATAAAGAGCTACTATATATAGTTAAGAATTCAGAAACATTCTTCATCTGTAGAAAAAGTAAAAGCTAATGTTTACAGATTTTCAGCCTGGCTCCCGTAGTCAGTCAGTGGCCAATTAAATAAGCCCTGCCAGGCTACAGCACCTAGTCAACAGCAGGAAGGACTGAGCAAGCACAAAGCAGCATGAAGACAGGAAACAGGAGCAAATGGAAAGGCTCTTGTCCATATTTTTAAGCAATGAAAACTATGTTCTCCTATTAAACTTTTTGACAATATTAAGCTATCAATATCTAAATTAAACTATCATCACTCTATAATACATTAGATTCATAACATTTGAGATATATCTAAGGTAGTATATAGTTTACAGTCCATCAGCGCACTGTGACTAATATCTCAAGATTTATGTCTTCAGATTTTAAAGCAGTGTAAAACGTGAACTACCAATGCTTTCTTACAGCACAGCCTCCTAAGAAACACTTAAACTATAGTTTGAGGCCAGCATGGTCTACAGAGTGAGTTTGAGGATAACCAAGCAGCCAAGAAAAACCCTGTCTGGAAAAACAAAACAAACAAACAAACAAACAAATAAATTGGCATCTTTTAATATTTCACCATCAAGATGACACTGAGCCAACCAGAAATCTGAGACATACCAATAAACATTTGTTACTTTGAAAAACAAAACCAAACAATACATCATGAAAGGAGAAAACAAAAACAGATGGGACAACCCAGGCCCTGTTCACTCTACACCGTGAACTAGTACAGATGCACGCACCAAAAGAGTACATCACATTTGCCCCTGTTGATAACAAAAAAAAAGAAAAAGAAAAAAGAAAGAAAGTTGATCTAAAAGCAAAGTGCGATTATTAATAAACATACTACGCTTGGCTGTTCAGACTATTCTCCCTGTCAACATAAAAGGCAATAAACAAGTAACAGATCTCTTTTTTTGAGAACAGGAATATTAAGTAGAAGACAACATTCATAGACTTTTCTAAAAGAAATAATTCTGCCAGCTTAGCTAGGCAACTCAGCAGAGCCACACACGTACACTCGCTGAGCACCATGAGCAGCTCCCTAGACATCCTGGCAGGTCGTTGAGGGGGCAGGCCTCCGGCCACCCTCTGGCGGCCTCCTCCACACTGCTGAGCTGAGATGCTCACACACTTTGCCCGCCCTGCTACAGCACATGAGCTCCATTCCCGTTACAGGACAACGGCCTTCAGACCTTTCCATAGCCTACTCTGCCCTCAGATCTTCCAAATCACCTTTAAATAAAGTTTAAAGATATATTTAGCCCATGTCCCCCTCAACAGAGGAAGGAAAGACAGCACACACACAACACAAACCAGAACTTACACAGCTATGTGTGAAAGGGACAGATACACTTATAAGTGCTCACTAGTGGTTTGTGTTCCAGAAAAGCACAGTTTCTACATGGAGTACCAGTTGACACACGTTTTTCCATATATTAGTAGACATGATGGTTCTGATTTCAAGATGGCAGTGAAGTGGTATGGTATGACTCAATGTTTATCAAACTCTGGACAGCTTTCTCAAGTAAGACAGAGAGAGCCAATGCTGTAACCTATGGATCTGAAGATCTCACTCCCTACCCTCTTGTCAGCTCCTCCCACCCTGAGGCTGTTCTTAAGGACCCTAGACTTAGAGAGGAATTTGACTTGCTGGTTAACTGACTGGAGCTTCCTGGAAACAGTGGTAATGATGGAAGCTCTCTGAACCTGAGCATGAATTCAGGCTTTGATTTACCTTACTAGTACAAACATGTTAACAACTATGGAATAATTAAAACCCAAGGAATTTTTAAAATTTAATTTAAAGGCTAAAAGGAAGTGTAAACTATTTCAGATTTTAGACGTGAGAAGCGAGACCGACAGAAGTCATCAGCCGACTTGCATTTTTGTTTGGTAACAGTGCTACCGCCAGGCTTTTCCACCGCTTTTCCTCCATCTCAGGCCGGTCATGCTGCCTACATTGAGCAGTAAACACTCCAGGCAGTACTCACATAAGACATTCTATCCAAATGCCTCTTCCCTTGTTCTTCAGCTCACAAAATAGCATTTACTAATACTGACCACATCAGTACGTATAAGGCAAACTTAAAAGCTTCATTTTAATCCTCTGCAGAAACCAGTCAGCAGTGACACCAAATTCACCTAGTATCACCGAACTCCAAACATATTTTTGTAAAGCGACAGATTAAGCCTTTACTGACATGGGGAATGGAGAGATGGCTCAGATGGCTGCTCTTCCAGAGACCCTGAGTTCAAGTCCCAGCAACCACATGGGGTTTATATCCATCTGTAATGGGATCTGGTGCCCTCTTTTAGCCTCCAGGCACACATGCAGACAAATCGTTGCCTACATAATAAATAAATAAATCCTAAAAGAGAAAGAAAGCAAGCCTTTACTGACTAGGATTTAGGAGTGGTTTCTCGTTGCAGAAAGACAGATGGTCCCTGAAAAAGCAGAAGATACCTAAGGCGTGCAAAGAAGGTTTATTTTAAGACTTATTTTTATGGTGTGTGTACAAGTGTTCTGCCCACATGTATGTCTGTGCAGCATATATATGCCTGACAACCAAAAAGACCAGAGGAGGGCATCAGGTCCCCTGAAACTAACTACAGTTGTGAGCTGCCATGTGGGTGCTGAAAACCAAACCCGATCCTCTGCAAGAACAGCAAATGCCCTTAAACTCTGAGCCATTTCATTAGCCCCTCAAGAAGATTTTTTAAAACGTTTTCTTCTCTAGAAACTGTGTTTATTCAGAAATCTGAACCCAGATACCTCTGAATTGGATTTTTTCTTTATTATTCCAAGGAAGTTAAAGAATTCTAAGATTTTCTGTACAAGTTCTAAAAAGGAATTCAGTTGGTGACACAAGAAAGATGACCAAAGTTACCAGGTCAGAATCTGAACATGGCTTATCTCTTCAAATCTACAGACTATGAGATAAACACATATCCCTACATGGACAGAAAGGCCTTGCACTGACTGATTTACTGAAAATACACACATACTCACGCGGGCGCACATGCACATTCATATGCACGCACACGCGTGAGCACACACACACACACACACACACATGCAGTTGTTTCTGTTTTATACATAATTTCTTATCAAATAAAAGTATTCATAAGTAGGAACAATTTCAATTGTATAATGAAATATAAATATTACAGTAACTAATTTGATGGTAAATAAAAATGAATCATTTCTCAATTAAGAACTTTAGGAAAAATACAAATTACATTTTCATTTATTTTACATATATTTCATATAATAGTATTTCATATTAGAATAGCTTTGAGAAGTCAAAAAATTATACTAAAACAAAAAGAGAAACAGAGAAAAGCAGCCCTCCCATTCTTTCCTGCACACTGTAGGACTGGAGAGTTCTCCTATTACAAAGTATCCGTTTCTTATAAAAACAGTGTCCTCCGATTACAACTATTGTGTAAAAATGGAAGCACTGGCTAATCTGAGCATCCCCCTGGAGATTCCATGGAAATCAAAAAATGTTTGAAAACCTCTACTAGAAGAAAACTTACAGATAAAATACCAAATACACTATAAGTAGTATATACACTGAGAAATTAAAATCTTTAAAAGTAAAACTTTTGTAGAACTGAGACATAAGAATGGAACATAAGAGAAATGACCACCATTTACAGAGAAATCTGTTTACAAAGTAAGAACACCACACAATGGCGGAATGAAGGACAGACTCCTCAGGCTGACTCTGGGGAGAAGGCAGAGAGAGGGAGTAGCA
>CM053761.1:5329448-5491171 GCA_028658305.1 Pachyuromys duprasi | reverse complement strand
ACCAGTTACTTGAGGGCAAACACACACCAGTTACTTGAGGGCAGACACACACCAGTTACTTGAGGGGCAGACACACACCAGTTACTTGAGGGCAGACACACACCAGTTACTGGCCACTGTCTGCGGCTCCAGTCTTTAGTTTAAGAACCCATTGCAAAACGGTAATAGACAAAGGAAACTTTGCTTCCTAGACATCAAGTTTTACCTCTTTGTAGCGACTTTTCAACATGTGTTTTTGTGGTCTGTAAGGCCTGGTTTTTATCAAAAGTTATTGCAACTGCTGTGACTGTAACCTAAAATTACAGAAACAATCATTATTAGTAAAATAATCACTGATAGAATTTCTTATAATTTTCTTTCAGCAGGCTATCATGGGATGACTAGTTTGCTCTGCTTGATTAAGACTCTCAACCAGAATTCTATGTAAACTCAGACATGCAACATGCTTATTAAACCTCGACTTTAACGAATGACCCATCTCTAAAAGAGCAGTTCTCAAAGGGGATTGGTGAAATCAGGAACGATGAGCCCCATTCTGTTTACTGTGTGCTCACTTGGCTTGCACCCGAGTCCCCTGCAGATAACCAGCAGAAAGAAATATGATTGATATACACAGCCTGACACATGCTAATATATACCTCCAGATAGTCTGAGTTAAAACATCATGTGAAGTTACTAACTATTGTAACATTAAACTAAAACAGATCACAAAGGACTAGAAGCCTCTTCTACAATCAATGGCCTCTGCATTACCTGAATTAACTCATCTTCAGGCAGAGACACGGTAAAGTTCACATGGCAGAGGCAGCAGGGGGCCATGGACCGGAGTTTGAAATACAAGCTCTGCACAGAAGACAGGAATGGTGACATCACTCTTCACTGCACACTAATGAGTCCATGGAGCTAGCGCTGTCCAGGACATTACATCACAAAAGGTGAGAACCAAGAAAGGACAGAAAACTGGCCTCTCTCTCTGAGAGTGCAGAGCAGTAACCAGCTATAAGGCATAAGTGCCTGCAGAGTTCGATCGTGAAAACACAGGATAGGATGTAAGAGGCAGGACTACCTCTGAAGGAAGGGGACCGACAGGAGCCTAGTCACAGCATACCTCTGCAATGAGCTAACACAACTTTATGAAACCCGCCACTCTGTGCAAAGAACAAGCACCAATAAAGGTTTAAAGTCTGTCAACTACTCAGGCTCTTAAAAACATTCTACAGATGTACTAGATTTTTATCAAAGTTAAGCTACTAAGTTAAACAGTTTCTTTCATAATAGTGTCTCTTAGAAGAACAAGGACAAGCTAGTACCTCAGTGTAGCCCAGGCTCACAGGCTCACAGAAATAGTACATCCCAGCTCCATCAGATGCTAGGGACAAAGGAGACTGGTCCAGTTAACCCAGGTTCTGAGTGGCATGCACCTACCTTGAGCAAGTTCTCACACAGGCCGTTGAAGTTCTTATTCAGCGCTTGGTTTGTCAGGTTGAGGCTACTCAGCCTCACCACTCTCACCGATGTGAACATCTAGGTGTGTGAGAGAGAATAGCAGGACATCTGGTTAGTTTTTCCTAACAGTCTAATTGAAGTGGAAGTTTCTAGTTTCTTTTAAGACTCGGTTGAGTCATGTGCTGCCTTGCTAGAAGCTGTCTTCTAAGAGGGCGCATGACATTTTGCTGTGAGCTGTCTTGTGTGAGGGAAGTGACTTTGGTCAGCTGAGAACATCCGTGGTGGACTCTGAGGAGAGGACATATATAGAAGCCCATGGACAGTGAGACAATGCTCTTTGGATCGACATCACTGCACTAATCTTAGTGCTTTGACATTTGACTTTGCAGAGAGAAATGTTCCAGTGAACATCTTGGGGCAATCCAACTGAGTCTTGTGGCTTTTGCTAACTTGTCCAGATCTTCTGAATTGTACTAACTTGTGCTGCTGCTTGGTGTTGGCCTTTGGACTAGACTGCTGGTACACGGACAATGAAGAGTAGACTCACCCCAAGGAACTACTTCTAAAAGTCTACAACCCCCTTCTTTCTCCCCTACCTTTGGTCAGTGGGTGGTAGAGAGGTAGAAGTGTTTAAGAACTCTAAATAAAGTAGGTTTGGTGAAAAATCCAAGCCTATATCTAATAATTGATAAAACTGGCAAATATGATTAATAAAATCTAAAAGGGTAATGTTTGTAATTGCTACTAGGGGGTCAAGGAGAACAGGTATTTAAGTGAAAATTACTCATAATATATATGGTATTTGCTTCAATCTGATGAAAGGTTTACCTGTATTTCTGATGTCCAATTATTTATGCCAGGCATAATTTCTGTATTACAACTATAAAAACCTGCCAAAACAAATTATAATTAAAATGCGATATTTTACTGATTTTGCTCTTTAGAAACGATGTTTTTCAACTATAAACTTATAAATAAAACTCTCATCACACCTGGCAGTGGTGGCGCACACCTTCGACCCCAGCACGGGGAGGCAGAGGCGGGTGGATCTCTGAGTGTCAGGACAGCCAGGGGTAAACAGAGAAACCTTGTCTCAAACAAACAAACAAACAAACAACAATTTTCATTACTTTTGTCTATATACTGACTTCAATGACAGCCTGAATTACATGAGATTCCATTTCAAAAATAATAAATGAATAACTAACAAAAAGAAAGCGGGGCCTCCCACAGATGGTAGGGAGAAGAGCGGCTGCATGTCAAGGCTGGCTTGCTGCATACCTGAAGGAGGGGGAACATCAGTAAGGAGGGAATGCACATCTTCCATGGCATCAGTGTCATCGATCTAGATACACAAAGATAAAACTACTATAAAACCACTAAACACGGAAGTTGTCCCAATTCCTTAAAAACTACAGAGCCACTTCCCCTGCTAATGCCTTTAACATAGGGCTGGAGAGATGTCTCAGAGCTAAGTATGCTTGCTGCTCTTCTGAGAACTGGAGTTTTATTCCCAGAACTCAAACTGGGATACTCTCCCCAGCCTCAAAGGCCGCAGTCATTTGAATGAGAATGGCCCCCATAGGCTCCTTCTGTCTCCTACTTGCAAATGAGAATGTAGCTCTCAGCTACTGCTCCATCACATCAACATGCTGCTGCCACACTTCCTATCATGACGGCCATGGGCTCTTGCCCTCTGAATTTATAAGCCTCAATAAACTCTTTTCTTTTACTAGTTGCCTTGGTCATGGTATTTCTTCACAGTAATAGAAAAGTAACTAAGACATCCCTTCTTGCCTCTGCAGATACCTATACACATATGCTCATATACATATGCACATAACCAGTAAATAAAAATGTAACATAAGACAAAAATTCTAGCATCAGCAAATTTTCCCACAGTAGTAACTTCAAATACTTCCAAGTGAAACCTTTTATACGCTAAAGTATACTGAGGATATTTTTATGCAGAGTTTTCAAAATGCTTATAAAAATAGTCTCTACGTATAAGCAAGCCTAAATAAAACCTGTGTTCTTACATCATAATACCCCACAGCCATGTTCACCTGCACTTCAGCTTGGCTGCCTGGTCACAGTCACACCTCAAGCATGATTCCCCCAAACACCCCACAAGCAGGATGGCAAGCATTCCCTATCTCTATCCCTTCTCTTACTGAATCTGCCACTTGCCCTTATGTTCTGGCCAAACTTGGAAGCACCTTTTCTCGTGTGCCTCTGCCCCACCCAGGATGCTAGCACCTGGCATATCAGGCATACTCTGGATTAGCATTCAGGTGAGGCTGAGCCAGCTGAAGAGCCTGTTAAAGACACTTTTATGGACCTAGCTTGAAATTCTCTTTTCCCTAGATCTCAAAACAACCCCACTTCTTCAAGTTCCAGGAAGCGCTGATATTACCGTCGGCAGTGGTAACTTCACACCCCAGAACCAGTTCTCTCCTTGAAGCACACTGCTTCTCCAGTGCTCCCCCTTTTCCCTATATCATACTGCAGAGCAGTGGAAAGCAAACTACAGTCTGGATTTCTGAAAATGAAAACTCATCTCAGGAGAAGAGGGATGGCCCAGCCATCCAGAGCACATACTGCTCTTGTAGAGAATCCAGCTTTGGTTCCCAGCACCCATGCTGTGTAGCTCACAACAAATGCCTGCCATTCCAGTACTGAACATCGGGCTCTCTCTGTCCTCAGGGACAACTTGCATAAACTGATGAAGGTGCACACACATACAAACATGCATAAAAACAAACAAATAAATGTTAAAAGGAAAAAAACACCTCTGATTTCACTCAGTTGCTTGTCTCACATAGGTGGCCCCCATGTTTCAGAGTACTGTTTCAGACTCATCCCAACACAATTCTTCTACCAGCTGCCAGAGTCACTGAGTCAAAGCCCCGGATTCTGCCCAGCCATGTTTTCTTCACAACATGCATATATCACTCATTTCTTCTCACTCTGTAGTAACAAGAGATCCTGTCTCTCCTGAGCTACTCTTAGGAAAGGGCTGAGAAGAGCCACTCTCCAGGAAAGGGGCGTAAATGTTCGAGACTGTCAACAGAATCTCCTGCATGCAACAAGAACACACTGTACTCCGCACTGAGTGAGATCATATAGCAATACTTACCAAATACAATCATCAGGAGTAAGGATAATCATACTGTGTTAAAACAGTACATTTTCTGATTAAGTCACTCAAATTTACAAAAAATAACTACAAATGTTTAACTATTCCATTCCTTTCCACACAATGCTGGGGCTACAACCTTCAAATCCAGTGCTCCAAACTCTGCTGTCTACACAGGTGCCAGAAGCTAACCATTCCTTCTCCTTAGCTCCAGAGACTAAAATGCTCCAAAATCCAGAACTTTTAAAGTGAGCTTTTTAATCTTCTTCTCTGAGGAGTCTCTTGTTCAAGCTGGCCTTGAACTCACTATAAAGTCTAACAGTACCTCCTCTGAAGCATCACAGTCATAGAGGTAAGCAACATGTACAGTTTTCATGGTGCTGGGGATTGTGTACAGGCTTCATGAATGTTAGGAAGCACTTTACCAAATGAGATACAGCCCTAGCCTCAAGATTTGGATTCTCTTGGTAATTCAGATTTCAGGGTTCTGATGATGATTGCTCAACTTACATTTTACTATTATTTTAACCCAGATGGCTTCAGAGCTATTTACATTCCTGCACCAGTTACCAAGTGCTGCTGACTTCAAGTCTGTGTGATTTCTACAATTCCCCTGAGACAAGTTGTCATATCAGTTTAGAACCTAATTATCTTCTCGACCTTTTAGGACATTATTGCAATGCAACATTACCTCTAAAACAAAAGCGTCTTTTTTCCCGTGTGAAAGGTCTAACTCTGTAACTTCATCAGAACTTTCTGATTGTGATCTTAAAAGTCTTGAGCGCTGTCTAGGTTCTGGGATGGGTGATCCTATCATCTCTTCAGATACCTCCTGAAAGAAACGTAATTACCAAGACTGAATTCAGTTTGCTTTTGAAGTTTTATATTAATAGACAGCTTCCTGGAAAGAAAAAAAAATCCATAGGATACATTCAGTGAACTCTATATTTAAGTTTAACCTCTCGGGTAATAAATATTTTCTCTTCAAAATGTTGGGGGCTGGTCTGGTGCACTGTGTACTCAGACACTGATTTCTGTGCCCTGAAATCTGGTTGCAGTCAGACGTGAACACTGTCATCATCACTTATCAATGTGCTGTAAAGCATGCTCCCCCAAATCTCTGATTTGTTAATAAAGAAGCTAGGCCAGAGAAGACAGGGAGGAGGGACTTCTGCTCCCAGTCTTGGGGTCTCAGGTGGGGATCACAGAGAGAAGAGAAAAAGGAGAAGAGGTAGAGAAAAGACGTGGCCATGAGGACTGGCCTGGCGGAGCAGAAGCAGGTGGACACATCTGGCAAGTGATCCAGGTATGTAGCTGGGAAGCAGCCAGACTGGGACAAGAAATGGGAGTAGATCATTCCTACCCAGCTCCAGTGCCTTGTTGACTAAATCTGTATTTGGGAGCTAGAATGGGTAATTAGAAAAGCCAGCCCCCCAAATTATAACAATTTTACAAATGGCACCCATCACAATAGGCATGTAATCCAAACTTAGACAGAAATCAAAGCATAAGGGTCTAAGAAAGCTCAGATTGCCGGAGTGGGGAGCTGGGAGTGGGAAGGTGTTTCCTTAGCAACAACACACTGCTGAATGGCATTAGGCCCTGCTAGCAAACGTTTTTTATTTTTTTTCCCCCAAGCCTTGCAGAGTTCTGGAAAAGGTGGGAACACTCGCTAGGCTTGGCTATTTTTCAGATATTAATATAGAAACACATCAGCATTTCATTGCTTTTTAAAAAAAGGTTCAAGTTGTCCAACAGAAACACAAAGCTAGTGATACTAGATAATAAATAACAGAACTAATTTTCATAAAAATTTTACTTATCTCACGACATTCAAAAGATTACATTTTCAAGTCATAAAACAAAAGTTTGGCTGTAACTACAGTATGTTTCTTTTAATTCAGACTATAGCTGAAGGTGTCTGTCGTGTAGAAGCAGTATGTGCTAGCGGCCAGCTTAGTAAGCTTGAGGATGGCTGCCAAGCAGCCTGGAAAGAGCAACAATGAAACATTCTTCACTACTGCACTTTCACCAAGAGATAAAGAGGATCTGTTTCCTTTCTTCCTCATGAAGGGTCTCACTCTGCAGCCCAGCCTGGCCTCAAGCTTTTCACAGCAATCGGTCTGCCTCAGCCACACAACTGCTGGGATTACAAATGTAAGTCAATACCCCAGCTAAAAAAAAAAAGAACATTTTAAACAACGCACATCTGACAGGTTTGTGCTGAGAGGCTCTCGCTATAGAGAGAGCTTTCTAGGACAAGACACAAGGCTATAATGGAGCATGTGCAAGAGAAAAACAAAGTTTAGAATCTATGGATTTGTGAACATGCACACAATTGCACATACACAGTGACACATGTACATGCGTGTCTCGGGACACAAAAAAGGAGGTGACAAGAAGTGAAACCCGAAAGAAAAGCTGTTCCCTGTACACTGGATGGCAGAGGAGGCCTCATCCAAAATAAGACATTTAAGCAAAGGCAGTAGGGAGGTGGAAATAAGATATCCTGCAAATACACTACACCTGACCAATAGCTGGTGAATCCACTATGTGGGCTTCACTCACCGGGGGGTTGATTTCATACAGCTCCTTGTTCTTGGCAATTGTGTCATTGATTTTCTTCTGCATGTGGGAGATGTGCTGCTCATAGGAGCCATCATTAGGGGTCTTCCCAGCAATTTGGATTCCACCAGGCATTGGCAAGGCTGCTAAGTAGACCCCTGTGGCCGACTGTGAAAGTAACAGGGATATAATCAGAGTATCAAGCAATGATGGTATAAGTTCCCTATCTAGGAATGTGCACAAAGGACACACGGCCAGGCCAAGTCTACAAGCACATACAAAAAGACTGCTAAAAAGGTCAGCCTGTTTTGGGGAGATAGCTCTAAAGGGAGGTATCTAACTACATAACAACTTATCTTTCACGCTTTACCTCATACTTATAAAAGGAAAAAAAGAGGCAATTTGGGAAGGAAAATATGACAGCTGGGTAAGCCTGTCCTGTGAGGTCCAGGACAGTCTGTCCTAGACTATAAGACCATGGCTCAAAATCCAAGATAAATACACAAAAATTACTAGAAATCAAATTTACCTTAGCAAAAAAAAAAAAAAAAGTTACCAAAGCAGTTTTACTGCCCTTGAGTGCAGTCTTCCTGCAGAAAGCAACAGCATAGAACGGCTGATCACTGACAGACGGACACGGTAAGAACCATGAGCCATCTCATCTGTACACCTCATTCCCCTACCTTATTCCAAAGCCACCAAAAGAAACAATGTACTTGACACCAGTGACAACTTCTCATTCTATAGCGGTCCCTACTCATTAGCAGTAATGGAAAGTTATGGGAATGATAAAGCAAAATAAATCTGTGTGTGTGTGTGTGTGTACGTGTGTTTAAGCTACCACAAGCAGAGCTAAATGTAAAGAAATCTAAGCATAAAGGTGGGTGTGACAGCACACGCCTGCAATCCCAGCTCTTAAAAGGTAGAGCCAAGGGGATCATGAATTCAAGACCAGCCTCAGTAACATGACAAGTTCAAGACCAGCCTGGGCTACATGAAACCCCATCTCAAAAAGAGCAAAAGGCAGGGCTGACAAGATGGTGGTAAAGACAACCTCTGCAAAGCTTGATGACCTGAGTTCCATCCATGTAACCTACATGGTGGAAAGAGAGAAGAGACTCCCACAGTTTGTCCTCTGGTCCCAACATGTGCATCACAGTATGTGTACCATGGTGCATGCATACCCACAAATAAATGTGAAACAATAACAAGAGAAAAAAAAAGCATTGGAGTGGAGGTATGGGAAATAGAGAGAGGCAGTGTTTTCAATTTTGGATGCTTGGATATTTGATGTGAAATCCGTCAACTGTCAACTTTTTGACATTCTATAATGATGTCTGCACATCAGCTGAAACTAACCATTGGCAGCCCTTCCAGAACTTAACCAGCCATAACTTAGCTCCTCGTGTCAACCTGCCAACATTACCTCAACACTTTGCTATATTCATTGACTGATGACACACAACAACCTTGAACTGCAAAACTAGACAGGCCTGACTCAAATCCATGACAGCGCATAAGCCGCTGTCACTTTAGGATGTTGGCCTGTGGCAGCACTGTCCTCGGTTCCTGAGTGCCACCTCGCAGGGACCCTGTCAGCTATCGCAGAGACTAGCCTTCAGACCAGGAGACCGCAGTGCACAGAGCGCTGGAGCACAGACAATGGCAGCTCTAAGTGGCGTCACTAGGGAGCACGAAAGCATTACACGGTGTAGGCCTTAGGTTACAGCATGCCATAAACTAAGAGATTCACCACAATCACAGTTATCTTCTACATACAAAAAACAAAGCTGACCCCCTACAAAGATGGAGCAGACGGACAGCCTAGGCTTCACGTAGGTCCTCTAGTAAAAGAAGTAGTGACTGCATCAGACATGGACTCACTTGCTAGCTTTTAAATCATTTTCCACAGGTGGGACTGCCTTGCCAGGCCACAGGGGAAGGGGACATGCTCAGTTCTGATGCAACTTAATGAGCTGGAGTGGAGAGCTCCCCTTTTTGAGGAAAAGGGGGAGGGAAGGAGAGAGGGTGGGACTAGCAGAGAAGGAGAGAAGGGGCTACCTACAAGGATGTAAAGTGAATAAAACAAACAAATGAGGGGAAAAATCAGCTGAGAATAGTGGCGTATACCTATAAATCCAGTATTCAGAAGGTAAAGCAGAAAGATCATGACTTCTAGGCCAGCTTATTAGCAAGAACCCTGTCTCAAAATAAAATAAATAAATAAATGTACATACTTGGTCTAATAAAAAAGGAAATAAAATAGGAAAATAAATTTGTATTTTAACTATAAATTTATATAAAAACTAAAATGTCCATAGGTCTTATAAATACCTCTACATGTCATGAAAAGATGGACCAATGAAATACAATTTGAAAGCAGCCAACACAAAGATGAAAATCCTGTATCAACCGCCCGATAAATGAATAATAATAAAAGTCCAATTCAGTGGTTTCAACTCAGTGAACTAGGAATAATAACTTCTAGACTGGTCCCTTAAAGCTCCATAAAACTCAATCCTAAAACATCTTATATCTTAAAACATCTCCAACATCTCCAAGGTTTGATGTCTGTTTCTGTAGCTAAGTCTTCTACTTTTCTTATTCTTTTGAGACAGGGTCTTGTTGTGTAGCCCAGGCAGGCCTTGATCTCCTGATCCCCACCTCAGACCCTAAGTGCAGGATGATGAGGATGCCCTACCACAGCTGGCTATGCCATCTTTTACATAACACTTTGAAGCCCACAAACAGATCCCAGCTACGAAGTTGACAAAAGACAGGCAACAGCCTCTCAGCTCACCGCTAAGCCCATCAGCATATTTTCACCCACTGTGATCTGAATTCTTAGTCCAAACAAAGCGTTCATTCCTTTGAGTTTGAGCTTGTTCATCAGTTGAGTGTGCACTTCATACTCCATGAATGGCAGGAGATTACTGATAGCTGTGGCATTGGCTTCTGCCTGTGCCTTCTTTTTTAGGCGACATAACCTACAAAAAGAAAAATTCTGTCAGTGCACAGTGTTCTTCGTACCTTCCTAAGAAATCTCCAGGTTCAGTGGAATGACCTGGCTTAATGGAAGAGTTCTGTTACAAGGTCTGTCTTTACTCGAAGATGTAGTTCAGTTAAGTAGAAATTTAAAACCTCAGATTCTCTAGAAAGGAATTAATTGATCAGAATCACTAGACAATTAAAAATCTTAGGTTTCAGGACTAGAGGTGGCTCAGCACTGGCTGTTCTTCCAGAGAACCAAGGCTCAAGTCCCAGCACCCACATGGCAGCTCACAACCATCTCTATCTAACTCCAGTTCAGAGTTCTGACACCTTCTTCTGACCTCTGCAGGAACCAGGTATGCACATGGTATGCACACTTACATACATGCAGGCAAAATACACACACAAATATATTTTTTTAAAATCTTGGGTTCTATAACTGCAAGTGATACAGAATGGATGAATAGCAGAGAGAAATGTTAGCTTATGCCCAGAAGTTAGTTGAGCACCTTTTGTGCAATAGAAAGCCTTCAAAAGAAGCATAGTTAGCTCAACTCACCACCCATACAGCAGTAATGACAGTCAGGAGGCAAAGTGGTAAAGGCTGTCTTTACTGTGCTCACAAAAACACCTACAGATGTTTCCAACATAAATATAAATACATTTCCAGACCAATAAATAAATATTCATCACCAAAGATCATCAAATAGTACTACAGGATACAGTCTCTGAGGGAGAGGGAGTTAATCCCAAATGGAAGCAAAAGACAACAGAAGACACTAAATAGAAAAAAGCTACTCTAGTTCAGAACAAAACTCAACATAACTGTGGAATTAATCTGATGTGTAAAAGAGGAAAATGTCAACAATTCCCCAACTGGACATGAACAGGAGTGGGGCGACATACGGTGTCTATGGTTATCATATAAGCAGAGAGGTCTACAGCTCTGAAGCTCAGGAGCATGTTTCACACTAGATTCATAAATACGGGACTCACAGGCACAGCACACATGCCTATCAGTTGACAGAGGGCACAAACCCGTGGCTCCCATGAGGATGAGTCCACAGACTGAAGAGCATTTACTATGTTAATAAAGACATGGGGCAGGGGGCTGAAGGGATGGCTTAGGGGTTAAGAGCACTGGCTACTCTTCCAGATGTCCTGAGTTCAAGTCCCAGCAACCACGTGGTGGCTCACAATCATCTATAATGTGATCTGATGCCCTCTCCTAGTGTGCAAGAACACATACACACATATTACTCACATGGTTGGTAGGTAGGTAGGTAGGTAGGTAGGTAGGTAGATAGATAGATAGATAGATAGATAGATAGATAGATAGATAGATAGATAGATAGATAGATAGATAGATCTTTAAAAAAAAAAAAGACTTGGAGCTGGAGAGATGGCTCAGTGGTTAAGAGTACTGGTTGCTCTTCCAGAGGACCTGGGTTCAATTCCTAGCACCCACATGGCAGCCTATAACTCCAGTTCCAACAGATCTGACACTCTCATACAGACATACATCCAGGTAAAACATCAATACATACAAAATAAAAGTTAAAAAAAAAAAAACTCAGTATGACAATGTGGAATCAAAGGAATCTCAAGGAAAAAATGACTGAGTGTGTCACTACTGCTCAAGTTTCAAGGTGAAGACAGAAGCACCTAAGGGATGCAGGGACAAGGAAACCTGGCAGGTGTTGGTGACCTACACACTTAAAGCTGTCTGCTGCATGTGTCACACTCCAGGATGCCTGATTCCAATGATGAACAGCTGAGTTTTGTACAAAATAAACATCATGGAACACTGTTTTTCAAAAGAAAACAAACAAATAAAGAAACTAAAAAACATGGAGTTCCAGGATATATCAAAGGTCTCTAAAGCAGTTGATATTTAGCTATACTCCAAGCCAACAGACAAATTAACTCACACATTTAATAAACATATATACAACAGAACTGAAGATCTTGAGTGTTATACACAGTGTTTTTTCTGTCAGCTGTACAGGGGATAAATACAAGGTTCAAGTGGAGCTGCCCTGTTAGTTCAGGATTAAACATGTAAGAAAAAATAGAAAGGGGCTGAAGAGATGGCTCAGAGGTTAAGAGCACTGGCTGCTCTTCCAGAAGTCCTGAGTTCAATTCCCAGCAACCACAAGGTGGCTCACAACCATCTATAATGTGATCTGATGCCCTCTGCTGGCCTTCAGGCATACATGCAGGCAGAACACTGTATATATAATAAATAAATGGAAAGAAAGAAAAAGAAAGAAAGAAAGAAAGAAAGAAAGAAAGAAAGAAAGAAAGAAAGAAAGAAAGAAAGAAAGAAAGAAAGAAAGAAAGAAAGAAAGAAAGAAAGAAAGGAAACAATGGATATTGTACAACAAATTTATGCGCTTGTACCTCATACAAACATACCTTGCCTGAATAAGACAACCTTTTCCAACAACCACTGCATCTGTGGGCAGATCTATAGTTGTAAAGAGAACATCGGGCACTTTTTGTTTCCTGCAGTTATAGCAGTATGTGAGATGAGCTGGAAATGGCATGTTCAGTTCATCATATGGTATATGGCAGAATCCACAACCAACAGGCAAATTTTCTTCAATCCTATAATATATTAAAAAAAATAAGGTATTCTACTCAGGATCCATTACCTAGTCACCCTCAAAAAAAGAAAACAAGAGTCATAGGACAATTGTAAAATTTTTATGGCATTTAAACAATATATATTACATATAGAATGTCCATGTAGAAACTCCTACAACCTACACCAGAGCACTAGGAACACCTCCGTGAGTGATAAATTGCTAGCAACCATGAAATCGGAGCCATTACTACTCCTGTAAGGAAAAAAAGAATCAAGTTATACTAATTCTGTTTGATCATTTGATATAGCATGACAAAGAGGACTTCTGACACAAAAATTGGAGGGAGGATGGATAAATATAAAAAAAAAATGGATAGACAGCAAAGATAACATTTTCCTAATGGTTAGTAAATACAAACAGAAAAACCCAAACAAACAAATAAAACAAAAAAGCTCTTGGTTACCCGTGAGAACTGAATGGTAAGGTTAAGACCCCAAATATTTTGGTTGCAGGACAGATCCCAAGCTCTGAACTAACCTTCCTCCTGCAAACCAGCTTACACAGTGCTAAGTGACATGCGGGCTTCTGGAGAAAAAAGTGTTACCCAGTAATAGACCCTGTGAGCTGCAACAGCAAACTGTCAGGTGTGTCCACTGGTACAACAGGGTTACTACTCTAAGTAACTAACTGTTTTCAGACTGGATTGAAGGCAGATTCCACAGGAAGAACTTATACCTAATACTATAAACCCAGTCAGGAGTCCCTGGCTAGGGAGGTCATTGGCCTATTGAGGAAACTACTATTGTTTGCTAAATAGACATGGTGTCAAACTGCCTTCTAAACACTGACATATATCCATAGACTAATGGTACTGTTAGCCTTGGTGAGAGAAGTTTCTACCTGCAGTGGGTGATGGTTGATACAGACTCATGTGTGGTCAAAGTGCTAAGACTAAGTGATTCAACACTGAGTGCTGAGCCCTAAAGTGAAACAGCTGTACGACCCCATTACGGTCAAGGAACACTGCAGAGCAAGGGGTAGAGAGAATGTTCAGAACACAGGAGGCTGGCGCATGCTGTGGAGCACCGTCTTCTGTAAATGGCGTGAGCACACGCCCATGAGCACAGCCGCTGTGCTTTCCAACACAGCATCTACAAACTAGAGGCCACTAACATCCCCTGTGCCTGCGGGAGCAGCTCATGAAGCTCCACTCCTCCTCGGGAGGCTACTGCTACACTGAGAATCCATGGCTGCTGAAGGAGGAGAATAACCTTCTGCAGTGGGGTGGCCATTGGGTCGCTGTCCATGCTCTTTAGTAAGCAACTAGAAGCAACCCTAATTAATTCAGTGGATCCCCAAAAGAGACATGAAAGCAGAAGGGGGACCTGCTAGGGAGAAATGTTTCACTGAGAATAGGGTAAAGACAGATGGTAATAAAGGGCAAAAATGGCCAACATATACTAAATTAAATACATGTGTAAAAGTACTAAAAACTAAGAAATTAAGGGAAAGTTTTAACAAAAAAGTACTTAAAAAAAAAAAGAAAGTCAGAAAAATGTATACACTAAGATTCCTTATTTCTAGCACCCTTAACATTCCTGAAGCCAAAAGAACTACTTCATCTGACATAGATATTACAAATAAACCAAGAGTGAGCACCCAATTACCCATTCACTGCAAGCTGTTAGACTATGTGGCTTGTCAGCAGTGTGACTCCACACCAATTATTTAACCTATGGCAGCCTTGTCTATAAAACTCAAATGACTCCTAAGAAATGTTTTATAGGTTTTTGGGGAAAGTTTAGAAAATTAAAACTAAATCTGCCCATCTTACAAATGTAATGTCTACCTGACAGGTGCAAATGCAAGTCTATTCAGCCTGTTTCAGCCCAAGGGTACAAGGCAGCCTGCTAAGCTGACCTTCTAGGGAGCGTCCCATTTATTTGAATTCAGGATAGAGACTAACTAGACCCATCTTTAACTAAGCACTCTGCACAGATTTGGGTGACTGCAGCAACATTGTGGGGTAAAAAGATCAGAGCAGTATAAATCATAAGAAACACAAAAAGTACAGAAAGAACTTTCTCTGAATACTGAGATTAAGGGAATCATTTTTCTTTCTAGTTTCCTATATTCTCAAAATTATTTTTAGTAAGCACCGATAATTCCGTGGGGGATGAGGAGGATCTGGCAAGAGTAGTCAGTAGATAAAGCTGGTTGCCACCATGTCTCATCATCTGCATTTGATCCTGGAACCCAAATGGTGAAAGGAAAGAGATCACTCCTACAAGTTGTACTCTGACTACGGCCCACATGCTCTGGCCTGTGTGTAACCACAACCCTCCTCCACATAACTCTTACAATAATAGATGTTTTAAAATGTTATATTAGAATTTACAAAACAAATGCCCAGGCAGCTTTGGAAAACTTTTTAAATTCAGTTTCTAAGATATTGGGGATGTAGCTCCATGGCAACGCACTTACCTAACTTCAACAGATTCCTAAGTTCACCCACCAGTGTTCTTCTACCTCACTCATGAATGCAGTGTCCCTTCGTCGTAGCTGACTGTAGCCTGCCTAGCAAGCACAGGCTCTGGTTCACCTTCAGCCTAGGCGCTACACTATGCACCAGGCAAGTCACTCAATAGTATAGTCCAATTCCTCAACAATACACCTGATTTTGAAGGCTCTAGAATAAGGAATGGCCAATATCCACTTGAAAATCAAAAGAATAAAATAACCAAGGTCCTCTTCACCAAAACTAGTGAATCATCCTTCATCATATCCTCTTGCAAAGTTACACTTAATTGGAACATAGAAGACTTTTATCCTTTCCTCCTTAATTTATATAACTTAGTTGTTTTTATCACAGAAGATGTCAATATTACGCTAGTGGCTCTAATGCATTTACATACATTTACATACACATTGGACATCTTCATCTGTTCATAGAAAACATTTCTTACATTTATAAAAGCCTACAATTTAAAAGGTTAAAGAAAACAACAATGAAGTAAAAAGTAAGCTGATTTTACCTTACACTTTCATTTTCCATTTAACGTGCATTAAAGTCATTTTTCATAAAGCTTTTAAACAGTTTACCACAATATAGTAAGTGCTTTGATTATTTTGTAAAAGGGAAATTTATGAGAATAAATTGTGTTATTGGGATGAGTCAAAAAGAGGAAAAGTAAAGTGAAAGAAATTAGGTCCATTTTATAAGGGGGGGGGGTTAATACTTGAAGTTATTGTGCTATTAGTCATATATGGGACTTCGTGAGGACACAAAGGCAATGATGTCCATGATGTGGAAGTCAGAACCTCACACATCTATTAGCCCAGAGCAGCTGAGAAGAATCAGCAAGTAGCTGGTACCGGCTGGACACTACGTCACTATCAGCCAATTATACATGGAACTGCCTAAACTCTGATATTGCAAAAAGTATCTCTCTTGTTTCTAGCTAAGAAATCAAGCCATAACAACCTCTGTTCCAAACAGCCCTCCACGGTGCCTTCCTGCAGAAACCGAGGGTTCAGTACAGCCGCTGTGCCAGATGCCGATAAAATACAGACTTCTTCACTAGAAAAAGAAAAAACAAAACAAACAAACAAACACAAGTTAAAATTCCCAACAATAAACCTTCAGAAAACAGTAAATATCAAGAGTGACAAAATGAGTCCAAGTCAGATTGCCCTAATACGTTAGATAATCTAGGGCAGAAAGCATAAGCAAAGTGTGTATCAAATGATGAGGGCAAGAGCTGCTGCAAATTAAAAGCTGAAAAAGATAAATTAACAGTAATAGCTTTCTGAAATATTAAATCTTTCAAATTGCAAAGCCAGTAATAAGCTACCCAACTATTACTATAGAGCTTTATTAAAACTGTTCTAAAAGTACAACTATGTAAGAAATCTATAGTGCTACCAATTAACCTGAATTATAATTTTAAAAGTATCTAAAACAGTACCCAAAATAGACTTAAAACTTAAATGTTTCATTCATATACACACATATATATGCACATATATATGAATCCGATTTTAAAAGGAATTCTTTTAAATTTTTTATTTCAAATTGCCTATCTTAAAAGCAAAACTAATTAGGCAATCAGTGTTAACTGCTGAGCAGTATCACCTATAGCCAATGAGACAGGGAGCAGATGAGGAACAAGAAGGGAGGACAAAGGAGTAAGTGGACAGAAGCCAGAGTGTAAGACAAGGTCAGCCATGTGCTGTCTGAGCACAGGGCGAAGCATCAAGGCAGATGGGCTGTGAGCACCTGAGCAACAACCAGAGTTCAGTGCAGCAGTGTGCTTCAAAGAATTCCACCAGTAACAGTAGGAAGGAGGGGTTGGAACAGGAAAAAGATAGTACAGGTGAGATTTAAATGCAAAGATATTTTGAGAGCAGTAGCTTCTGTACATGGATCTAAACTGAAATAAAGTCAATGGACATGGAGGGAGGTCCTTGCGCTAGGGACACAGCTTTCAGTTCACCTGGGGCCTTCAGCCACACCTACCCTGCCCCTCCAGCTTCTGCCTGTGCCTCTCCTCGGCACCTGTGTCATTCATGTACATTCGCCATGATTTAGTTCAAGCATCAGTGCATCACTGACACTTCTGAATGACAGCCCACTCATACTCCATTTCCACTAACATTCCCATCCTATCTCACACTTCTGGTCCTCTGGGATCCTGAAGCGTCCTGAAGCTCAACAATAAAACTTACCATACATGTCATAATTCTCCAAGAGAATGTAAATTTCATGGCAAGAATCATGTCTTAAACATCAAATCCTTCCGACATAAAAGTATATGGCACTAAACCCATTCACAAGGCAGGACTATCAATCAGGAATGAAGCAGAGCAGTTATCACTAAGTTGGTAGTTAACAAGGGAAGAAAAGTTACTATGGGGGTTGGAGAAACATTGCTCTTGAAGAGGACACAGGCTTAATTTCCAGCATTCAAACGGTGGCTCACAACCACTCAAAACTCCAGTTCCAGGACATCCAACAGCACACTTGTGGCATGCATGCATGCAATGCAGGCAAAACATTCTTACACATAAAGTAGAAAAAGTAAATCTTAAAAAAGCAAAAGCATCTATTCTATTGAACTAGAATGGTTCAAAAGAGTAACACATGGCCTGAAACAGTAAAGCTCAGGAATACTCATATTTACAGCATGATAACAACTTTTCTCTGGCAGTAATGAGCAGAGAATCTGGTGGTAAGACCTATGTAATACAAAATGGAGAAGTAAGATAGCACAGGGTCAAACGGCTTCGAAATCATAGCAACTACCAGCTTTCAAGAAGGGCATGAAGATAGGATTCCAGGAAGATAAAATAACCAAAACCAAAGAAAAGTATATGTGCCTTAGATAATATGGTTAAAACTGGCATAAAGGAACAAACTGTATTGGTGGGAAACATCAGATTGTGATCTAAGAATAAAATTTCATAGTTTCAAATATTTTAAATAGTTCAATGGATCAACAAGTCCAAAATACACTCCAAAGTTATGTGGCAATAGAGGGCTTAATAGCAAAAAAGATTCAGCTCTGAAACTTGGTTGCCAGGACAGAGCACTCCAAGGGACACCTGCAGGGCATGTATTTTAGTGTGACAGCATATATTATAGTAGCTACTGGCAAAGAGCACGGCTCTGAACACACAGGAGAGATGGTTCAGATGAAAGGTAGGAGGAAAAGAATCAAAATATGGAAGTCTTTCCCTAAGTTAGCAGAGTTAGGTAGGAATATTTTGTGAGAAAAAGTTCCATCCCAACTTTTTTTTTTTTTTTTAAATACAGGGTCTATGTAGCTCTTGGCTGGCCTGGAATTCACTCTGTTGACCATAGTGGCCTTGAACTTAGAGAAACCTCTGCCTGCCAAGTGATGGAATTAAGGATGGCTGAGCACAAACTTTAAAGACACTGTACAATTCATTTACAAAACACCTAGAGCTCCCTCTAGAGCACACCACTAATTGGGTGTGCCAGTTATTATACACGTATATGATCCTCAAAGCCCATAACAATTTGTACCATCACCATTTGAACAAAGAAACTGAGGCTCTCACATTTATAAAGATCAAGTGGGAAGAAGGCATCTTGAACTTGATCTGAAACGCTCACGGCCCTGTCTTGGCTTCCCACTGTGCCTCTCTCTTCTTGGATTTGTATTGCATTTCTCCCAGCTCACACAACAAGCCAAACCACAATGTCAGGAAATCCAATTAGTCATTTACCAGATGCTGGTTGACTCGCTGTAGCCCACTACAGCATGGCAGCCTAAGGCTTTAGCATGTGACTTTATCTCTTGTCTGATTTCTGCCCACCATGCATCTCGAGTTTCTGGTTCATCTGAAAAATAAAGTTTAAGTCAGTTCACTACTCAACAGCCCATTATACATTAACAGGAAACGTCTGTAGTAAGCCTGACTCCGGGACGTGAAGTGCTGCCCCACACTTTACACTTCCCATTTTTTAAAAATGCTGATTTCATACAAGATTCAAGATTTAGCTCTGAAACTCGGTTGCTAGGACAGGCCACTCTGCTCTACTAGCTTTAGCACTTTAGACACCTGCGGGGCATTATTTCAGTATGCCAGCAAATATTTTAGTAGCTATAACTTAAAACGGAGACCTCAATTTTCGGATTCCAATTTTGTTTGTTTGTTTCGATTTTGTTTGACTGATTTGGAGGACAGGATCTCAGATAGCTCAGTCTGGACTCACACCCACTATGTAGCTGAGGACAACACTGACCTGATCCTTCTGCCTCCAATTCTGAATGTGAGGGTCACAGGTATGTGTCCCCACACTCTGCTCAGATTCTAAACTGAGAGGACAGGCTGAGTCTCATCTCACTTGAGTGAATACCTTATGAGTCTTGTCCATAAATTTGATTTAAATTCTGATTTCATACTCTGTCACCTATAATCCACTACATTCTAAGTTTTAAGTTCACGCCAAGGTAAAGATTCATCAATATTTATAAATGGTATCAAAAAACTTTATTTGCCATTCTTTTATAAAGATGTAAGTCCTAGGGCAGAGTAACAGGGCATAAAAGGACTAGCCAATCTAAAAAGGAAAAAAAAGAAAAAATGGGAGGGACAGAAAAACAACCACAAAAAAATACATTTAAAGGGTTAACACAAATAATTTGGCTAATATAGAAGGCCAAATTTCAAACACACAATTATAATTCCATACATGGCTTGTAACTTTAAAAAGTGGCTTATGGGTATGGCAACCCATGCCTACGTTCGGGCTACTTGGGAAGCTTAGCCCTTGAGTTTAACCTAGCCTGATCAACAAACCGTGGTTTCTATCTCAACCATAACAAAGACTGTTCAGGGATTAGAGATGAAACTAACTGGTACAACTACCATGTAGAGGCACTGGGCTCATCCCAGTGGGGAAAATAATAATGCTCAAGACTGCAGACTTGCATCAGGTCATGGAGAACTCTAACACTCATTTAATGGGCAGTAGGTATGGCATGGCCACACAGTTCTTAAATCAGCTACAGATTTAGCCAGTGAGCAACCACTGCAAGCAAGACTAACTTGACAAAGGTGTTAAAACCAAGATTGGTCTGTTTCTTGCTTCTTTTTGTGGTTTGAGAGGACTCTGAAAGCTTACTCTAGAGACAGTGCTAAGCTCTTACTGTACATCTTCCACACAAAAGGTACCACTAGTACAGAAAACCAAGCAAATACCAATTTCTATTTTTACACAGCAGTTACATCAAATTCGCAGCATAGTTTTTCAAAATAAATGAAGTAGAAGTATACTCACTAGTAAAGCAGTGAAGAGAGAAAGGAAAGAAAGGTTAAGAAGCTGGCTAGAGCTCACATTCCTGTGGTGTCTCCTCTGCAAGGAGGAGATGGCAAGGGGAGAAATGAGGAGGTAAATGTCAGCCAGCTCTTGATTAAGTCTGGGGTTTGGGACAGAGCTTCCCTAAAACTTTCCTTCAGAGGAAAAGAAAGAAGCAGACTTAAAGAAACTGAGGAAAGATGAAAGTAAAAGATAAAGTAAACAGAGAGAACAGAAAAGGCTACATCCCATACTATGAACTGAGAACTACAGAAACATTCAAGTGGCCGTTTGCCTCTCCAGCCTGTTCCAAACTTGTTCTACATTCCTAGCTGAAATGTATACATTGAGAGCACACACACACTTCAGAGCCCACAGTCACTTCTAGTATAAGATACACATGCCATTTTCTTTGTCTGAGATAGGCTCTTGCTCTACTGGGATCAAACTGACTGTAAATCTGGCTCCTGGAACTTGCAACAATGCTCCTGCCTCAGCCTCCCCTTGCTAAGATTACAAGCGTGAGCCACCACACTGACTAGACATGTGTGCCTCTATGCCAATTTAAACATCCATGTAGCCTCATCCTTTTCCAAAAGAAAACTATAGCAGAAAACAAACTATTTCCCATGTAGTATTCTCATCTATCAAATTATTTAAAGTTCTAGGAAAATTAGTATCACAAACAAAAATAACTTTCAGTCTAGAAAATAATTATTTTACTAGAACACTGTATCAAAAAAGTCTAACTTTTTGCAAACTCACTAATGGAACTTGCTGTTTACTTCCTGAATCACTCTGGAAGTTTAAATTTAAAATATGTTCTAAGGCAAGCATTACTATATGTCATGTTAAAACAGTTTCTCACAGTAGACTCACCTTATTTGTACCACAAATAACATGTAGTAGATTCCCTGTTTTTAATAATGGGTTTTACAGGCAGCAATCCACAACATCATTTACAAAATAATGAAGAAATGGAGGGAGCTACTTATTTCAAGCTTGAAATGTATGTACTTAGAAATGCCCAGCATATTCAAATGGAGAAATGTTAATTCCCTTGAGGTATGTGTAACCACATAGAATACAGTTACCCACATCACACTTACCTTGGTATAACATTAAAACAACAGATAGTTAAACCAAAGCCATGGAAGAATAAGTGGCTGATTAAACCTTAAAGAGAGCGAGGGTGAGAGCGAGCAAGAGCTGACTGAGCGCAAGTGCAGCATTCATACCCCTCAGGCAAGCTCACAAGCAGCCTTCACCTTGACACAGCCACACGAGTGCATGAGATGCCAGTACTGTACTTAGCAAAGTGCTGACGAGTGTAAAAAGCTAGTTACATGACATGGGCACCAAGGAAGCAAATGGCATGTGTCCACACTCTGGAAAATGTTAAATTTGGTTCTGGCTAAAGCAAAAGCTAAGGAACAAAGGGTTTGCAAAGCAGATTTCGCAGACAGGAGCCAGGAAGTGATGTTTTGGCGCATGCTCGGGTCAAGTGACAGCACAGACTGAAAACTATGGCAGCTCACTGAAATGGTCACAGAAAGGAATGGCCCTAGATCTCTAGGTGAGAGCAAGGCAAGCGTACAGGAGGAGCACTTCATCAGTAGTCACCCTGGCAACCATGGCCACTACACTGTAAGCAAGAGCAAGGGATGAAGGCTATTTAACTACAGAAAAATTCACGCTAATCCGTTTATTTAGGATTAAGAAAGCTTCTATTTATCTTCAATCCCTACACTACAATCGTGTTAAAGGTGAGCCAAACTCAGACAGCACTTATAATTAGTATGATCTTATTATCAATAAAAAAATCAGCTTTTTAACATCAATTAATCCCTATGACAGACTCTTTTAAGGTTTAAAAACTACTAATTAAATTTTAATAGGAAACACACTACTGAACCTATTTATTTTTTTTCACCATACCAAAGCATAAATTTGAAGTTCTATCATACTTTTATAAAAAGCAAAACAGGGTTTGGCTTTAAAATGTATGTCAATTATCCATGTAGTAAGTACATGGGTACTATTAGTCATTTTAGGAAAATACAGCTGAGATGTGAACTCATTTAACAAGCATTCCAAAGGTAGGGGAAAAAATGATTTCCACATTAAATAACATGTTCTTATCATCTATAAATTTTTTCTAATTAAAAACATTTGGGGAAAAATTAAATCTTCATTATTATGCAAATTACATGTCACACTGTTTTAAAGCTTTTTTCTAGGTTATACGGATCTCTGATCTCCTTTTAGCAGTTGACCTGCACTGAGTCTTATTCAGCACTGGTCCGTAGGATATTGCCACTGTGGCTGGCAGCAGAATCCACTTTCTACTGGTGCTTTCCTAGAGCATGGTCACAGCTTGATATCTTGCCATCTTTTGCTTCAGAAGTGTGGGTGAAGCTACTAAAGATTTCTTAAATGCTAATGTGTATCCCAGGAAGTAAGACATGATCAGCTCAACACAAATGCCTTTACCAAACTCAACTCCTTAGTGACTTTAGGCAATTACATGCTTGTAGCTAAGACATACCTGCCTATCCAAAGTGTTGAAAATCAGTTCTGTTTATAGTCAACATAATTTTTTGTTTTTTGCTGAAATGGAGTTCAACATGTAGCCCAAACTAGCCTCAAATTCACAATTCTCTTGATTCAGCTTCAAGGGTGCCATGATTACGAATATGAGCCATCATATACCGCTCAACCTAATTTAAAAATGAACAAGAGGAGATAAAGGCTGGATAAGAAAAGGCTTTGAATATAATAATCTAGCTGCTGAGGGACACTTGGAAAGGTTCATTCCCAAACACTGGAAAGTGGCCTCCTCTGGAGTAAGGCAAGCTTTAAAGGTTTGCCTTTCTCTGTGAAAAATTGAAGAGTTCAGGTTCAACAGAGTACACAGTCCCAAACTGGGTGGGACTCAGAACCAGACTGAGAAAAAGATCCTGTACTAGAAGTAATACAGAGAAACAGAGAGAACACTGAAGGCTAGATGTCATATGGTAGCTAGCTTATAGGCCATTCCGCATCTAACTGAATGCTGCTACTTTCTAAAGCAGACATCTAATCCACTCCAACTGAAATCCCATTGTGTATGCATCATGTAACTAGACATTCCTTATCCAGATCACTGGTGCATACATACAGCAAGCACACCACACATGCTACTGCTAAAACTTCTTGGCCTCATCACTTCCTGAAAACTGACTACAGCTAAGAATGAAAAGCCATCTACATCTACCTTAATTCTCACCTGAGCAGCAACATCTCCCAGAAAAAAACAGCTGAGACCCTCAGCAGACTTCTCACTCCCAGGGAGCCTGCCTTCTATGACTAACAGGATGCCCACCTTGGCTTAATGGTGTCCCTGGTGCCAGTGCAGGGCTCAACTCACGTGAGCATGCCAAAAAACATTCACTGAGTGCTTAAGATTTGCTAAAACAAAATAAAACAGACAAATAAAAAAGAATGAATAATTCATTTTATTTCCTCACAGATCAGCTGAGTCACATTTTCTTTTTTTGGTTTTGTTTTGAGTAGGTCTGTCTACATAGCCCTGGCTGTGCTGGAACTTACTATGTAGAACAGGCTGGCCTCAAATCCAGAGAGATCCACCTGCCTCTGCCTCGCAAGTGCAGGGATTAAAAGTGTGTATGGCCACCACCCAGCTGTTCATATTTACTTACAATAAAATATTTTGTAAAGTAATAAACTTATTTTTCAAGGTTTTAACTGAACGTTTGCTTCCAAAATGAGTTTTCTAAAAACCATAATTGTGACTGACAAAATGCAGCATTTTCCAATTTCAAAACATTAAAGCTTGCCTTATAACACAAGTCTATTATGATTGAAGAAAAAAATGGGTTTATGTCCTAAAATTCAAGATTCATCTAAAAATATTCTTAAAACTTCAAAAAAAATTCTCAAAACCAAAAACCAGAAATTTACTTTTAACTAATTTGTTTTTCCTAATTTTAGACATGACATCAAATCAAAAATCACCCTGTCCACTTAGCTGAGAGCTGACAGGCAGGTGACAGGCCTGCCATGTTCCCTAGCAAGCTCATCATCCATGGCTAATATATAGGGCCCAGGGCCAAGGCACTTCTGCTCCGATTATGACTCCACTGCATTCTGTTGAGGCCTAAGAAAAGTCCTGTTTCACTTTGCTCACCCACAGAATAGGACTGATGGCCTGCTACTATAAGGCATTCAGGTGTACTCTGGCACGGAATAAATGCTCAAGCCTTTCTAGCCTATCCCCAGGTCTGTGGAAAGGCACTGTTTGCCAGGAAGACCCAAGGCATGTTGTCACTATCTCATTCCTGTGATTTTACTGCAGCCCTGGGTCACACGAAGGGCGGTAACATCTTAGCCTCCTTCCCAGCTGCTAGCATCACTTTTCTCAAATTCTGTCTGCAGAACAGAAAAACAAGGACTCCAGAGGTGACATCACAATAAATTCTCAGATTCATGAGAAGGGCTCAGTAATTCCTAGTGCATAAAAATGTCCCATCACAGTAGTTAGCATAGGACCAGATGGCTAAGACAAAAAGCAAAGGGCAAGAGGGCTAGGCCTCAGGACCTTCTGTAGTCTATGAAGTGACTACTGGACCATCAGAGGCTCAGGCTGAGGGTTAGAACAGCAGAGTACGCATCCATATGGGATTAAGTGTCTCACTGAAGGAGCTAGAAACCTGTGAGAACCTGAGCTTAAACTAAGGACCAGCACAGCTCCCATGTCTGCTTCCATATCGTACACCATACAACATGTTAACACCACACAGCATGTTACCACCACACAGCATGTTACCACCACACAGCATGTTACCACCACACAGCATGTTACCACCACACAGCATGTTACCACCACACAGCATGTTACCACCACTCAGCATGTTACCACCACACAGCATGTTACCACCATACAGCATGTTACCACCATACAGCATGTTACCACCATACAGCATGTTAACACCATACAGCATGTTAACACCATACAACATGTTACCACCACACTTTTCTATTTTCTAAGAACACAGGTTGCAAGAAAGCAGGGTGGTTGGCAATCTTTGTCCTCTAATGCCTAGCAAACTGTAAAGCACAAAATAAATTCCAATTTAGTCATGTGTCACTCAATGACAGTGACATGTGTTCTGAGAAATGCCACATTAGCCAGTGTTCACCACTGTGAGACCGTCATGGCATGCAATGACACGCATAAGGCAGCCAATCCCAAGGCAATATGTTCTGATGGAACAACGGCCAGAAAGTTACATGTTACCGATTATGCAGCACAAAACTATAAATGCTGCGCGGCATATTTTCATTCAGTAAGATTTCTGAAATACCAAAATCTAGTAACTAACAAGTGTTTCTCATTCAGAATTTTTTTTCTTGCTCTTGGATGACTATTATCAAAATGACTGAGGCCTCACATTATTCACAGTTGTCAAAGAACTCAAGAAATAAAGTATGAGCAATTTTAGAAAAAAATAATATCAACAATTACTTTTTTAACTAATGAGGGTCGATTTTTTTGTTTTGATTTGTTCGTTATCATTTTTTACTTTTGTGTATGAGTATTTGCTGGTATTTATGGCTTACACCATGTGCATGTGGTACCCATGAAGGCCAGAAGAGGGCACTGGATCTCCTGGGATCAGAGTTCAAGTCAGCTCTGAGCTGCCATGTGGGCGCTGGGAATTGAGCATGGGTGCTGTGGAAGAGCAGACAGCGCTCTTAACTACTGAGTCATCCCTTCAGCCCTAAGTGTGGTCATTTCTTGACATTTTGATATTATGGTAAAACAATGACAAAATACTTCCAAATACAGAGGGTATAAGAAAATTACTTGACTATATTTACTAAGCATGCCACATTTTTTTCAGAATTATCAGGGGTTTTTCCCCTCAACTAATATCAAGACCAGCCTTATTTCAGTCATAGGATGGCACTATGAACACATTAAACTGAAAGTGTCTTTATACTCTTTATGTTCTGAAACTTCTTTGGTTCATTCTTCTGGAAACAGTCTCAATTCAGAGCTTAGGTTGGCCCTGGAACTACTTGCACAGCTCAGCTGCTATCAAACTCTCACTCCTCCTCCCCGCCCTCCTGCATGCATCTCTGTATCCACTTCTCTTTTGCACACTTCCCATCTGACAATACTTTGAGTGATGGCAAGATATTCTGCTTCCCCAACCATGTCTGTCCTGGCCAAACTGCTGCTTTGCTTGCCTGGGACAGTACCCTTATGCCTGGGAGATTTACTTCCACCCTTTCCTTTTATAAACCTTTTCTGCCATCTGGCCAACAACTATAATACCCAAAAACTGCCTGATCTAACTAAACTTCATGTCCTTAAGTTGTTAGTGATCAATCATTTTTATGCACAACCTATTTTTCTAATTGCACCAAGCTAACTATATACTGGAATATACTCTTACTTTATAAAACAAATCTAATAAGGTATATTTCATATGAATGTCAGCACAGTAGTAAAAACCCTGTCTAGAAAAACAGAGGCAACTTCCTTAAAGAGCCGGGAAATGGGTTCATTCAACATTTGCACAAGCTGACAAAGCCAGATCTTGAACATGACCTGCCTCACCATCGAAAAGTCCCTGTACATCCGGACTTTTATCTTTGACTCCTGCATACATAGAATACTGAAAAAAACACATTACCTAAACTACTGAACCCTTTGGTAATTTTGCTTCGTTATAAGATACACTGACTGACACAAGGAACTGAAAAATCCTTAAATATCAGCTTTAGTGTTTAATTAAAATAGTTCCAAAATTTAATTTCAAAAATAATTTCAGATATTAATATTAGTAAGAATATGCTTTTATCAAAAACTAATTGGCATTACTAAAACACATCATCAGCTGTAAAGTTTTCTTGGTTTGTTTCTTTTTAATGGCTACAGACTATCTTCAAATTACTTATACAGAAGAATTGGAACCTCATGTGGAAAGAGGAAAGCTTATACATATTGTTAATCTCCCTGAAGAGCTGCACTGCTATGAAATTTTTAAACATTTCTAGCATTAGAAATAAAAATTCTAGGAGTCACATTTCCTGATAATTTATAAAACAGTAGATATATTCTATTAAATCTAACCAAGCAGTTTAAACATGCTTTAAAGTTTATCAGGCTGGTTGTTTAATGTAGTCAACAAATGTTGCTTAATGATAACGCTAATGCCTGTATCACTTACCAGATATGAAAACACTGGCCAAATGCATAAATAGAATTTAATTATATTCTGAAAATTAGTCACATAAGCAAAGTCACATTCATAATTTATGGTATGGTTTTGATTTGTTTTAGCTCATACACTTTTACACTTGCATTTCTATGCAAATTACAAGTTGTGCCATAACTATTGCAGAATGCATCCGTGTAACTGAATTGATCTATTTAATCTAGAATGTCTCTAAAACCTCACTGAGCTGCCATAATTTCTGTCAGGATATGTAATACTGAATGACCATTAAAATACCTGAATTGAAACTATTCCAGTCTAGCAGTTTGTAAGATCTTGTGTTACCCATAATTCCGACAAAGGCTGAGTTCAAAACAGCAAATTAGTTGATCAGTTTTAGGTGCAGAATAGTAGGAATAAAACAAACAAACAAAAAAACTACAAACAAGAACACAATTGACAATAGCATTTGACAGGAACTGGAAGACATAGATAGCAGAGTTAATAAGAAAGAGACAGAAAGGCAGGAGAAGCAAGCTACAGTAACCTAGCGTTAACTCCTCCAGTCATTTGAATACGTCTATGCTCGAAATCACTCCTGTCTTTTCCTGCTCGTGCTTTTGTCTGGTATTTAACAAAGAAGTTCTAAGACTTCTGAAGTAATCACCAACAGTTAGAACTAGTGGCAATAGTTTTAAAATAAAATAAAAATGTCTCCCGTTTCCACTGAAAATAAAATTAAAATGTTTTGTATTCACTAGTCAAAAAATAAAAAATGCTGCAAGGAAACACATTACACATGTATTTTGACCAATCCTAGAGTCTCTCAGCACAGTAGCAGTGCTGATCCCTTTGCTGATAGGGCTAATCCAGGTTTTCACATAGTGTTAACATCTAGCTTTTCTCAACAAACATATTTTTTTTCCAATAAAATTACTCAAGGGGCTTGGAGAAGCTGTTAGGTACACATTCTATTTTAGCACATAATATATAAATAAAAGAATTCAAAGAACACTTATTTAAATCAAAATAAGATATGGGATCCATGGAATCCACACTTGATAAGTATTTGACTGAAAACAAGACAAACTAAAAATATAACTACACCAATTCATAGTATTTACATATAGAAATATGCACATGAACTTCTCGGAATAAACCACTAAAAATAACTGAGGCTTCCTGTGTAGGACAGACGAGAAAACTGCTGAGCTGCTAGTCACACACACAACTCATCCTATGCGGATGCCTCTCCCAGGTTCTCGGCTTCTTATACGGCTGGAATGAACTGTGGGTATGATAAGCTCTCAAAAAAGGTTTGGTAAAACTAAGTAACATTTTTTTATATGTGTACCTCCATTTAAAGCTAATTTAAATAGTTTTTATTTGTTCTCCCAGGCTCTAGAATTTATAGAACTAATGGAAGGAACAAAATGAAAACAGACATCAATTGAATGCATTTCAAAACTATTTCTGACAGTATCATGTCAGTGGGTGCCATTAAGTCACTCATCCATGGAAAGCTTCAATCAGTTTTTCCTTAGACTTCTTGTAAATGAATTTCCTACAGAAAGCTAGTATCTGGCAGGGTCTACATGACTTTAATGTGCTACACAAACAGTCAGTCTGCCCTGTAATTGCTATGGTGTGTACAAATGCCATAAGGAAAGTAAGATCTTAAACTGACCATAAAAATAAGAAACGGGAAACAAACCAAATCAAAATAAAATACAGGCACCAAAATTATATATTTGTTCATTTTAGGGCTACATAATATGAATAGCACTGCCTTTCTGAAGTCTCATTTGCAGTCAGAAAAATTCCATTCTGATTATCAGGTAAAATCAAATCGCAGAGCACTAAATAAATTTAGCTGTAAAGAACAGTAATGCTCTGCTATACTCAAAAGCACTATCTGCAATGTTCTACCCGCTAACTCTTTTCTTCTTTTCCTACAAGTCACAAAGAAGTTGCAGGAAGTGATGAATTAAAGTCTTCCAAAATATACAAAAGTATAGATGCCAATATCCCTTCAAGTTTACTGTGCTTCTGCAAATGTCTGGGAAGCTGGGCCACGAGAGATGACAAAGGGAGCCACCGCTACTGAGCACGATGGCTGTCGAGTGAAAAAACTCAACCATGTATTTCTAATCCAGAGCCCGAAGTGCCAGGACTCAGCTGCCTGCCTTCTGCGTCACTCCAGTGCTGTGCTTTAAAGACACGAGCTACTGTTCCTCCTTGTTTGTCCATAATGGCAGGGAAAACCATTAACAACATAATCTAATGCCATGAAGGCCAACAGTTAAAATCCCTTATCCCCCTAAACCAAATATAAGAGCTAACTCAAACAGTAATTAATAATCCCCTCAAAATGATACCTCCATCAAAAATAAATTAAATGTGTTCACCTGTTGAACACTAAAAATAACTAAAGTTTACTTTCGTTTACCGTTAACCGTGATTACTGAAAACATTTCGAAGTAACTCATGCCCGGTTATCATCTCTTTCCATCTCTCCTTTCAGATTAAATTTGCTTTCAATATTCACAAAATCAATCTTCACAACCACACCTTAAATAAAGACAGTAAAATCAAACATGTTAGAAAACATACCAGGGTTGTGGATCCGATCTAAGAGCTTCACAGAGCGTGCACTGACAACACCACCCACGTGCACAAGGAGTCCAGGAGGGAAAGCCGTCAAGGTGAGGAAGGGGAACTCCTGGTGAAGACAAGATATAGGACAAAGATGACCACAGTAAAAGACTCTGCTCATGCAGATACTAGCACAGGAAGTGCGTGGCCTGAAATACATACACTAGACCTGATTTTTCATTAAAATTTCCCAGACACTCATGGCTCCAACTCTGTCTCCCTACATGTGCAGCGGCATTCAGAATCCAGCTGTCTTATCATTTCTGAGTTCCCAGCCAGATACTTAGAACACACACTTCTCCCTTCTCAAACACCATTTCCCTGCAAGGCACGGAATTGGACAACCTGGTGACCCACATGCATTTCTCTGTAAAGATGTCTCACACATACAAGTAATACAGGCTACTAGCAAATATTCCCCAGGCCTGCAAGCATCAAGACACCTAGAGAAAGGGAGTACGGGACATGGAATGAAAGGACAGGCAGTATGAGTGAGAAAGAGAAAAGTAAACAGCTAGTTAAAGAAGAGCCAATACTGTGTGGTCAGAAGCAAATTGAAGCACATACTATACAATAAGCAGAAGAAAAAAGTCCATGTTAAGAGTCCAAAAGCAACACAACCTTGCAGGTTCGTCTCCTCTGCCATAAGGATGAAATGAAGAACTCAAAAGAAAAATAAAAAGGGAACTCATAGAAAGAGCACCAGGAGGAGAGGGGAATGTCCATGGTTGCCCAAACACAGGCCTTTTGAAATGGGCAAAGTGGATGCAAAGAAAGAGTGCCTGCCATCTGACTTGCATGGCTGTGAGATGAATGTAACTCTCTTAACCACAAGCCACTTACCAGCAGCTCCAACTCCTTCGAGAAATTGCCCAACAAAGCTCTCCAAGAACTGCCAGTACTAAGCTCATGTACTGCCACTCCCAAGGCATCTCCACAGGGGATGCTCACGCTGGCATAAAGTAGCTACAGATACTAAATACTAAATATTCTAAAATTTGCCATTATCGCATTTTCTAGGCCACAGCGATTAAATGCAACAAATAAAAGGGCTACTGCTAAAAACAGGCACATATATAAGCAGCAAACAAGCAGCTGGCTGCTCAAAGCATAGAATACAGGACTGCTGAAGCACAATGCATATGGTAGATCAACTTGGCAATCACCAGCAGAGGACCAGTCCTGCATCCTCAGAAAGCATAAACGTAAAAAGTATACATGGCGTGTGAATATACATACTCATTCGAACCTGGCCAGAAATCTGAAGTAACTTTCACCTTAACAAGGGCAAGAGCTGATGAATTGTGTAAGAAGAGTAAAAAGCCTACAGAATTGCTTATATTTGACCTAGACTGAAACATGGAAGGAAATAAATGGCTAAAGGTATATAAGACATTTGTCAATATTTCCCTGAACTTTTTTATTTTAAATTAGACATGTATAGGTGACTAATGCTATTAATATGTAGTAAGTTAGATCTATTAAATTTTCTAGGCTTTCCCCAAAATTTAGGAACACTTAAATTTTAAAGCTCCTTAAAATATGTAAGCTATATGATGGTCCCAAAGAACAAAATGTACTTATTCTTTATACATCCATCCTTTAAATATTAAGACAAGAACCACTGTAAACAAAATGTCTGTACGCTAAATGGAAAAACGGAACTACAAGCCCTGGGGACAGGAACTCAGTATAGAGTCTGCTTAGCTTTGTGCAAGACCTAAAACATGATCATCTATAGATGAGATGGAGAGAGGAGAGGGGAAGGGAAGTAATGGGAAAGGAGGAGGGAAAAGAGTAGGAGACTTGATAAGGAAATTAGCAGGAAAGACTCAAACTAAAGCATGGCAGAGCAGGAAAATAAATAGCAATGGCTGTTGCAAGAGGTGAAGGCTTAGTGTGCTGATGAAACCTCTCTTTCAGGACCCTGGTTCATCTAGCTAGCATCAGTGCTATTTAGGTCAAACTCCATCAGCAAAGTGTTCTCCAACTGACAAAGTCACTGCTGTTACTGACAGCAAGTAAAATGAGGCCATGTCTACATCATACTGATCCGTGCCACAGCCTATGTTAAGTACTGAAAAGACACTTTCAAATCTGCCCTAACCACAAGACTGCACGCTTCAGAAAGCTGAAGATGGCAGGGCCTTTTATTCCTACACTCCTAAGAAACAAACCTTATCACCTATATTCGTTCTTATTTCTGGTCAAATATAGTTCAGAAGCTGGTTTTATTTACCACTGTATATTACACCTATTAAATTTATAGAGCTGAAAAAAGGACAGCTTCCCCAAGATCAGTCCAAGTATACCCTGCTTTCAATGTGTGAATGTTAGCTTAAGACACTAAAAGTTAATTTCTCCAAAATGTCCATTAATGTTTAAAGTATCCTTCCCTATTGTCCCCAGATGGATTTTTTTGTTGATGCTTTGATATAAGCCAAAAGCATGAATTATAAAAATATTTATGATATTTTTATTGTGTATTTAAAGAAAGGCAGTTGAAAAAAATCAATAAAACATAGCAGTATTATTTTCAAGAAATTTACATGGGGCTTTTCTGTAAAGATACAGAAGGTTCAATTTTTATATCAAATATTTTCTGTTATCCCCAGAGAACACAGTATATTTCTAAATAAAACTCCACAGTTAAGAACAACTGCTGAGCTGCAGAGGATCCAGATTTGGTTCCGAGCACTCACGTCAAACAGCTCACAACTACCTATAACACCATCTTTAGGGAACCCAGTGCCTTCTACTGGTCTCCACATGCACCCAAACACATATGAGCAAACACATACAAGCACATCAAGAAAAAGAAAAATACATCTTAGATAACAAACCAGCACCACACTAGATTGCTGCAATAGTTTGTTTAACAATTTTACCCACTTCTAAGGAGAACTATGGATTTGCTTTTATCCATGTTTCCTCAAAGTACGTTCCTCAGAAATAAGTAATTACTATGTTCACTAGGCTCTCTCCTTTACTTTTTGTCTCATTTCCTTCTTTTTCCTTTCCCCATGTAGTCCAGGCTGATCTTGAACTTAAAGTCTACCAGCCTCGGCCTCCAGGTGCTGGTACTGCAGATATGTGCCTCAGCACTCAGCTCCAGCTTTCTTCACTAAGGAAAAGTACACAACTAAAAGCTGATGTGAACACTTTTTAAACCAAGTGTTTTCTTATAAGTAGATCTTTGCGCACCTGCACACAACTTACTGTATTTTTTTCCAAATAAAAGTGGCATTAAGAACAGCCAGAGGTGACTGGAAAAGGCAGACACTGCTATTTTGCTGCTTCTGAGCACGGGGAACTGGAGGGACCACTACTGCATGAAGAATGGCACAGATGCAAACCATAACAGCCACACATTAGGTTTCACAAAATCATACATGACAGTTATTTGCTTTTAATCCGAGGAAGACCATCTAGTAAAATATATCTAACGTGTTAACATGTCCAAGATTTTTAAATGTTTAAAAACACATTAGAGGCCAGTAAGAGGGCATATAGCTGGTACAGCACCACATTCTGCCTAGAGTGACACCCTGAGTTCAACTGACCTGCACGGTGGAAGGAGTAAAGGCACTTCTATGAGGTGTCCTCTGGCCTCCATACATGCACAACAGAATTTAAGTGCCCACATGCTTGCCTTCCCCCACATAAAATAAATTTTAGAATGTAATAAAATACAGTTTACAAAGTACAGAAGCCCAATGTGTTGGCGTATGCCTATATTCCCAGTAGTTGAGAGGTGACAGTCATTTTTAACTACTTAGTATGTTTGAGGCCACCTTCTGCTACATGACACTGTACCTCAATAACAACAACAACAGAATCATATTAGGAAATACAAATCTCTCCCTGCTCCCCCCCCCCCCCGAGGGAGGAGCAGCCTTGCTAGGCCACAGAAGAGGACATTGCAGCCAGTCCTGAAGAGACCTGATAAGCTAGAGTTAGATGGAAGGGGAGGAGGTCCTCCCCTATCAGTGGACTTGGAAAGGGGCAGGGAGGAGATGGGGGAGGGAGGGGGGACAGGGAGGAGATGGGGGAGGGAGGGGGGATAGGGAGGAAATGCGGGAGGGGGCTACGGCTGGGATACAAAGTACATAACCTGTGATTAATATAAAATAAAAGTGAAAAAAAAAGAAAAAAAAAGGAAATACAAATCTGGTCAAATGCTGTGGCACATGCCTCTAACCCCAGCACTTAAGCGGTAGAGGCATGGGCCAGGTACAGTGGCACACACCTTTAATCCTAGCACTTGGGAGGCAGAGGCAGGCTGTGATTTCAGGGCCAGCCTGGTCTACATAGTGACCAAAAGAAGCAAACAAAAAGGTAGAAGCAGGAGGATCAGGAGTTCAAGATGATCCTTGATTACACAATTAGTTCATAGACTATATGAGACCCTGTCTTTAAAAAAAAAAAAAAAGAAAAAAGAAAAAGCCCTATATGTTCTCACTCATCTGACATTCCTAGCCTCAAACTGTCAGATACACTGATGTGAATATACAACATAGAGTAACCACAGAGACGAAGTGCGGGATGGTGGTAGCAGGGGAAGGTTGTTAAGAAATATGAAGTGAGAAACAGAAAACAGGAGTAGACTCCAACTGCAGAGGAACAGAGGTCAAAACACATGGACTAGGAGAGGAAATACCAAGGCTACCAAGAGTTGATAAACCTCCAAGAAATCATTTTATATTTACTTAAAATTATAAGCAATACATATAAGTGTACATATGTGTACACACACACATGCACACTCACAACAGCTTAAAGGAAGATAAGACACTTGGACTAACAATGCTCCCCTAATAAGAATGATAAACTAACAAAAGCCCCAGTACCAGACATGAGCAATCTTTCAACCAGTTGGTCAGGGTAGACTTAGTGACTCTTAAAGTAATATAAGCTGCCAATATAGCCTTGGTTGTCTCTGAGAGGTAAAGGATGGCCCCCTATTACTGAAGACACCACACTCTTAGGACACAAGACTAGGATGATTTGAGTTGCATCTGAAAGCATCTTTTTCCCATAATCTAGCTTCCATTGTACCAGAAAATATAACGCAAGGTACCAAGAGAGGGATAAAATTAAATAGTCCTGGACTGGAGTGATGGCTCAGAGGTTAAGAATACTTGCTGTTCTTCCAAAGGTCTTGAGTTCAATTCCCAGCAACCACATGGTGGCTCATAACCATCTATAGTAATGTAGATGGCCTGATGTACAGACAGAATGTTGTATAAATAATAAATAAATCTTTCAAAAAATTAAATAGTCCTACCCAGCTGCAACACCTATGAACCATAACAATGAACAGGGTGCAAGATATACTAAAGGCCCTCTATGTGACACTCACATGTTTGTGGTAACCAATAGCTGTCTAAACAGACTTAAAAGCCCACTTAAGAGGAGGGAAATTATATTTAAATCAAAGTGTCCTAGCTAGTGAGGTCATGGATATTAGGGAAAAACCTACTGTGACTACATTACTAAACCAGTCCTACCTTAAAATCCTATCCTTAGACATAGAAGTGCAGCTGCCACTCCTCAGCAACAAAGTCTCCCTTTTCAGCAAACGGAGACCATCGCAGAAAACCACGACCAGACACAAAGTGGGTGGGAATCAATGGATCACGGAGAGCCTGACCCCAAAAGAAACATCTACATCAGAGCCCCTGCATCTATAACTCAAGAGAATCTCTGCAGAAAGGGGACTGAATGACTGTAAAGGTCAGAGTACCAAAAGTCTGCTGTGAAACACTCTTGGAAATGACTGCACCAACAAGCCAGAACAATGGCAGCATCAGGGAACATGCCCACACAGGAGGGTAAAATTTCATGATGTCCTACCATAAAGCAAAGAACCACAAGCAACTAAAAAAAATTAGTTTTTCTCAGGGATGAGCCAACTTATTGGATGTCCAATGCAGAGTAGTCAACCCTGAAACCATATGTATACAAGTAACAAAAACAAACTCAGCAGGTTGTACTTACATATGTTTGCATTCATATACATATGTATGTCTATATGTAATAATGATTTTTTAAAAGAGGCTATCAACTTGAGAGTGGATAGACATGGGAAGAGCTGGGGGGAGGGGAGAAAAATAAGGGTAGAGAATGATGAAATTCTACTTCAATTTAAAGCATTATATATATAAACACAACTTTTACCTGGGCATTGTAATCCTAGCATTGGCAAGGCTGAAGCAATATGATCACGATATTAGGGCTAGCCTGAACTACATAATGATCCATGTTAGCCTGGGCTACAAATTAGATACCATCTCAAAAAAACAAAAATAAAACAAAACCCACAAATTTTATCTGAACCTAATCCAAAATGGTGTTAATATTTTCCCCATGAAATGGCTGCAAAGGTCTGCAGTGCACAGTAAAGCTGCCAGCACTTCACACAGCTGCATTTCCAGGACACTCAATTCATCAATCAACCAGATAAAAATTGGAAAAGGCAAAGATAAAATGATTCTGGCCTAAAGCATGGTAAATAGACACCCCCACCTCCACTGTGACCCTCTTTTCCATAGTTCTAATCTTTGACTCTGGTTTTAATTCATAAGTGACTGTTTAGGTGAGCCTTTGGTGGTAGCTGTTAGTGTGCTGTTGAATAGGTTCTTACCTTTCTGTCTGAAAAGCAAATGCAGTTTAGTGGTGTATAAAACAAAGAACTGGGGGCCGGCCACTGGGGTCACAGCTCAGTGGGAAGGCACTTGTCTAGTATATACAGGACCCTGGGTTCAATCCCAAGTACTTCAAAAAAACAGACCAAAGTAGAGCTCAACTTGCTTCAGCTCTGCTCATTCCACCCTTGTCCAAAAAGTAACTGGTATGTATGTAATATGTGTGTGCATATATATATATACATATATATACACATATATATACACATATATGTGCACATGTATATGCAGCATAAGGTAAAAATAGCTTACGGAATAAACTTAACTGTCTGCAGTCATAGAATCTGAAAAAAAACAAACTATTCTCAGAAACAAACTGTAGCTAGGAGGTGTGCCTTTTATGGTGTTCACTATGCCTCACCTTTGTTCTCTCCCAAGTGCTGGTACAAAATGAACACAGAGAATCAAATTCCCTAAGTGCATATAGCTTCCAAAGCAGACAGAGAAAGCTGTGGAGCTCTGTGAAGCACAGGACAGGATACATGGAGCCATGCACTGCATTAGCAGAAAAGAGCATGAGCTTCACAGCACCAAGATCAGAAAATGCCAGCAACGTTTGTTAACAGCTTAAATAAAACTTAAAAGGACAAGATCAAAAGTAGAAAAGCTTCTAACACAGGAACAGGCTCTCACACAATCAGAAACATACCCGCCTTCTACAAAACCTATGAGGCGATCCTCCCTTAGCAATGATGTTTATAAAGAGAGAGAGAAAAAAATCATCCAAAAACTAGACTCAGTTTCCCACTCAACAAATTAACTAAGCACTATACATGATAATTAAAATAAGTATATTGTACTAGACAGTTGCTTTATTAAATTTAATCTTCAGAGATATAGACTATGTGTGTCTCTTATATCTAATAAACAAGCCAATGACAAAAATGATGTCAGCAGATAAATGTTAATATACTAAAGCACTATTTTAATGTAATGTTTGAAATGTTTTTCTGTAAAAATATTAACCATTTTCCTAAAAGTTAACCATATAAACATATTAACCATACTATAACTTTAATGAAGAATAGAAATGACTTCAGCATTCAATGAGTATTTTCAAAAGAAATATTTTAAATTAAAGATTGGAACACAAAAAAACTTAGAGAATTTTTCCAAACTATTGGTGAATAAATTACTTTGGTATCTTAAATATATTTGAACTTTAAAACTGCAACATTACAAATATGAAGAGAAACAACCTTTGCGTTTCTAAGCACACAGGAGCACAGTGCAAGCGTAGAAAAGCCAACTCTTACCCGCTGTTCCAACGCCGACTGAGTCTGCTGTCGCAAAAGAGCCTTAAAGGGCCCCCCTTCTTTTCCAGCACTACCACTGCCCATTCCTACAGGACATCACATGTGAATAACAACCAACAACAACTATAAACAGCAAGCTCAATTGCATTCATCTTCATAAACAGCATGAGTCAAAATGATTTACACATTTAACATATTTTAGATGGTAATTAACACATATATTTTATTCTATTATACTAAGACTTTCTTTAAGGCAAAACATCAAAGTTCTGGTCTAGAGTCAATTTCTTCTAATAAGAATATTAAAACAAGGTAACAAATCTTTGATAACATTCAATATTTAAAAGTTGTGACTTAATAAAATAATCAAAAGAATAAATATTACTATGCTAACAAATTATACACACCAAATATCTGGTGAAATATGGAGGAAAAGCACACTAACTGTTCATGTAAAATAATACTACAGGAGAGCTACAGAGCAGGGAATCAGCACTCAGAATGAAGTTTACTCTCTGCTGACGCTTCCTCTCAACCTGTCTCAACCTGGTAGCACACCACAACAGTGTGCTTAGTAACAAAAATCAACACAATTTCTGGGGGAAAAAAAAAACAACTCACACATGTGAAAATACATCACAAATGTACACAGTCATGGATGAAAGAACTCTATTTCCTCACTCTTATATGTATTTTGAAGACTAATTTTACATTTCTTTCCCTAGCATTTTGTTGTTGTTGTTTTGACAGTAGCACAAGAACAAATATGACCCAAGACTTGTATGGAGATGGGATGGCTGAAAAGCTAGTACTGTGTACACTAGGGTGAATCCCACCCTCTCAACACTAAAGATGCACACAGTCAAGTTCACTGCAGTGCCTTAGGAAGGAGCTAGTTCATATTTACATTTTTAGCTGTTCTCGGATAAGGAAACAAGGGTTAGCATGTGTGTAGTCCCATTCTGTTTTCTTATAGTAATCTTAATATTTTTAGAGACTATACAATGCTAACTAGAAATAAAAGTAAGATCTTTATATGAAGCATATTAAAAGTCACAAAATAAAAGGTAAGTTTGCAGTGATAACTAAAAGTACCAGAAAACATGGCAGAATAACTTGATTCATGTAGTGGATAGAAAAAAATGTTTAATAAAAGAACATCACCAAAATGAGACTTAAACTGGTTCAAACAGAATAATTTTCTCATGTAGCCTTATGGTTTAGCAACAGGATGGCGTAGGTCTGGCGTGGATGGGGCAGGCACAGAGAGAGGGAGCAGAGCATCCTCAGCAGACACTGAACAGAGTCTAGGTACTGAGAGAATAAACCCCACGTCCACGTCCTGAGACATACATTTCTTTAAATACAAAGTTTAGTGAATACTCATAATTATCGATCAAGTAATTTCCAATGACACCCTTGTAATTCTGCTTAACTCCATCAATAAATCACTAATAGACATATAAAGCACACAGTCATTTGCTATGGTATAAAATAATGTTTTCAAAGATGATTTAAAATAAAGGGATTAAAAAAGCTGACATAATGTGATCCTACCAGAAGCAGCCAGGAACAGCTCTTCACTGAAAGAAACACTTTTCCTCAGAACGGGGCTGACAAGGCTAGAGTGATGAGGGGTAAGGCTAGATTCCGAGAGGAGGCGGGACTTAAGGTGAAGGGAACCACAAGAGAGGGGAGTGGAGCTAGGACACAGGTACATCCCAGGCCCCTGTGGGTAAGGTGCTGTGGAGGAAAGTAGCAAAGATGCAGATTCAGAAGATGATCAGAAAATGCAGGAGAAGGAAGCAATGACGAAGCAAAACATAACAGTCAAAATGGATTTCAAATGCAGACAAATTAATACCAAGCCTAAGAACACCACCCACCCCAGAGCTCCTAACCAACATATTTCAAACCAAAGATATCTTCTAAATTAACAAAGCCCTTTCAAATTCTGCAGTCATTAAAAAAAAAAAAAAGACTTTAGATCACTGGCAAGATTTTATGCCATTTACATCACTTTAAACTGACTTCTTCAAATACTTAAATTGCCCACCAATTTTGGTTGGTTGGCTGTATGTTTAAGAACTTCTATTGATGAAAAACACCACTCCCGTGTTATGGTGAGAAACTTGTTGCTTCAATCATACACACTTAAAGTAGTAAAGTTTGGTACCTTCAAATGTTGCTAGCTAAGATACTGCGTATTTTTGTGTAAATGAGATACTCATTAAAAATAAAGAGTTCTGAATTTTGAATTCAAAGTAGCCAATTTTTTTTCTCACCAGTTTTGAGGTATACATTAATCCTTTTACTTTTCCTCAAAATTTTTCATACTTTAATCTGATCATAGTACTATTTAGAGAGATTTGCATATAAATGTCAAACAACCTATGGATTGTAAGAAATATATACTGCCAGCCTGCCTACAAAAGTAAAATTAACCTAAATCAAGTGTGTGAATCTCTGCCATACATCTAAACCTGCATTCCAAAATTGCACTCCTATTGAGAACTTGAGAGAAATATTTTTAAAGTCTCATTTTTAAAAATGTAAAAACTAGATCCTAATAAAATTTTAAAAATTAAGAAAACTAACGAAAATAAAGCATTTATTATAAACAGAAAAATAACTTTCTCAGGTCACCCTTTATTACCCCTGCTCAACTTCTGACTTCTCACTTTATAAATAAGTCAATAATCATTAGCTTTTTCCACTATTTCTCAGAAGACAGATGGAAGCAGAGAAAGGTATGCACTGAGTCTCAGCTTTAGAAGTTTTGGGACGTGATTCTGCCACTTCATAACTGAGAAGTGCTGTGCTCCTCTGGACCATGTAAATCTAGTGAAGGACTCAATATGCTACCAAGGCAGACAACAAAATAAAGCACTTGTAAGTAAATATGTCGGAATACCACACCGCTTGTAAGCAAGGTTTTAAGAACCAGTACTACAAGTCACTGCTAGCACAGCTGGTGCCAGCCAGAAAGCTTGAGATCTGCTTCTGTCACTTAGGACTGCACGATCATTAGGTTTGTCCTTTTGTGGGAATTAAGAAACAAAACGGCCAAGAAAATACTTTCTACACTTTCTCTGTGATAAGATAAGAAATAATTTTTCAGTCAGCACTGAAAAGTAGCCTAGAACAGTGATCAGGCCAATGCTCAGAACTATCGTTAGATCTCGCTGTTCACGAGGGCGCACACCTCAAGTCTCAGCAGCATTGAGCAGCTAACAAGGCAGAGGAGCAGCCTCAGCAACTTAGCAAGATTTGGTCTCCAAAAGCATCCAAGAGCTGGGGATGAAGCTGAGACGTAGAATGCTTGCCCAGCTTGCATGCATGATGTGCTGGTTTCATCTCCAGTACCAATAAAAGGGGAGCAGAGGAGACAAGACTATCCTAAGTCTGTCTTGTTCTGACTGCTATGAACATTTAGGCCATGACATTATTATTTATGTCAATGGTAAAAAACATTATTCCTTTTTAAAATCGCATTATAATTTGAATGGCCCAATTTTTATGGCACAAACTGTTAGAATGCCACATTCCAAATCGCCCATCACTATAAAATATTACCTTATTTTTAACTGCTACTTCTAATTATATATAGTGAGCCTTCAGCACCTGCAGAGGACTGGTACTGGGACCACCATCACTACTGTCCCAGGAATAAAAATCACAAATACTAGAGTTTCTTGTACAATATGGAGTATTATCTGCAAATAACCTATGCACATCCTCCTGTCTATTTTAAATCATCTTTACATTACTTATAATACCTAATACAATGCATATGCTAAGCTAGAGAAGTTCTAATGCTATAGCATCTAGGCAATAACAAAAAGAAATGTCTGCCTGCACTGAGGACAGTTGTAAGCTTTTCTCAAGGATTTCTGACCTACATTTGGTTTAATATGTTAAGACTGAGCGTATACTTAGAAATGAAGTTATCAAAATTAATTGTTAGAGCAGCATGGCAGAGATGGTAATAAAAACAAATAGGTGTTTATAGTATTTATAGCCTGTGACTATACTTATAAGAAAAAAAAAAGAAAGAAATTAAGTCTATAATGAATAACACTGCTTTATAAGTAAAATTGTTTTGATTGTTTTTACAAAATCTGAGGTTATTAAAGATGATGAATTCAAAATAATACAAACAAAAACTGTTTTAATCAATCTGATAGGATAACTGCCAGAAATAGTACTTAAGATATTAGAAATAATAAAACTTGAAATTTTCCATTTTTCATTAAAAATTATTTAAATAATTTAATTTTCCCTTAGGAAGAAGCTAATTTAATCTTTTATCAACATTTTATCAAAAACATTAACAAAAACCAGAAACCATAATACAAACAGGGGAGGGAAAATTATAAATTTAATAAATTGAAAACTATTCAAGAATTAGGAAATTTAAACTGTAGTATCAACCTGGAGAGCAAGACTAGCACAACTAAGCCCTGAGCCCACAAACTCAATATCAAGAATGACTAGATAGTTAAAATGCCAATCTTCAAACAAATAATTCCTCTATAAAAATTAACTTTAATAACTGAACTAACCAGTTTTTACATAATATTTTTAAGTTAGCGTGAAAAAAATTAACAAACAGACGTGACTAATATCATTGTCTCTTTTTTTGATTTGTTTTCTATTTTCCAGTTAAACACAGGCCAGTACTCTACACCGAGCTATCCTTAAGCCAAAAAGCAGATGAAAAGACGCCTGCACTGCTACACTACCATTCCAGTTCTGAACTATTGCCATAATATAATAAACGCACAGAACTAAGTTCTGAAATAACAACAAGTAGGAAATAAATTAATCATATGCTCAAGAGGAATTACATTTCAAAACCACAATTTGATTGCAAATCACTAACTAGGGTTACTATGCAAATGCTTTAAAATGGCATTCCTCTTGACTTGAACATGAAATGAAGAATGTCAACACCCAAAAACAAATTCTGGACTTGATATCAACAATAATTAAATTAATTAAAATGTCATTCTCCAAACAAAACAGTGTCTCAAAAGAAAATGTTTAACAACTCAATTATTTAGCATTCACATTAACTTTTAACTTAAATGCAAAAACAGGAGGAAAGATTTGGATGGGAAGCTAACAAGAAACAGAAACAAGTTTTAAAAGGAAAAACAAAAGGTGGGTGGAAGCGCCTTACCCGTCTTGGGTGTCAAACTCAAATCTGTGTCAGAAGAAGAGGACTGTCGACTGTAGGACTTGGAAGGTGAAAAGGAATAGGTTTGGTTTTTCAGAGGGGTTGAGGGTCCTGATGAGTGAGTATTGGGATTGGGGTCCTCATTGAAGGGAGTCCTGCCAGAAGAAGGTGGAGACATATTAAGCAATCATGTGCCGAAGGGTGTGACAGTTGGCAGCATGATCCAAACATCAGGAAAGATCTGGGGCGGGGCCGGCAGTCACTTCTTAAGTGTGGAGCTGGGAATGCAGCCAAGAACAACACACTGCTGTGTACCCATTCATCATTCTCCAGATAAAAAGATTATCTGCATTGAAACAGTTAATAAGCCGAGTGGAAAAGCAAAGAAGCATGAAATGGTAGACTAATGGGGATTTTAAAAAATATATATTAAAAGGAGAAATAAAAAGAACAAACAAATGACAAAGTATTTCAAATAAATGTTTTTGTAAGTTACAAAAGAAAATGATGGCCACAAATGGTGTGTGGAAATATCCATTACTGTCTTCATATTTACACACACACGTATCTCCGAAAGAAAAATGTTTCCTTATCCTACAGCAGCAGAGTGCCACAGCTAAAAACACAGCAAGAAGGACAGTAAGTAGATCTACACAGAAACACTGCATAGAATGCCAACAGTTGCTTACCTGTTTCCCAATAGCTCTCTTCCACAGACTGAAACAGACCCTATTGTTTCAAAACCCTACAGATTTTGCACATAAATAAGCCAATCAAAAGGGCTGGGTGTCTACTTCACTTAGAAGTGTATCAATTTCAATTCTAAACAAATATAGAGATATTCACATAAACACAACTGGAGAGTTCTCAGAATGAAATAAGCCAAAATCACAGGGCTCTGAGAAGATCTGTGGAAGACACTTTGGAAGCTGGAAAAACACCTTCACTTCCATAGTCAGAGCCTTCATGTCAGCTAAACAGAAGTCCTTCACTGAAGCTGGAATTTGATGTAAGAAAGGGAAGAAGTAAAGACTGTGGTACCTGCCTACACTACCTGCCTGCCTGCCTCTGCAGCCACTCTGCCCGTGGCCTGCCTCTCCCCAGCTCTGGAGTCTGAGCAGTGTCGTACCAGTATAGATGAGAGTGGGAACAGACACAGAGAAGTTCTGAGTAAGTCGTGAGCCAGTAGCAGTGTGAATTGGGCTGTTGTGAGTCGAGCGGCATCCATGGCTTGGAGGATGAACCAGCGGAGACCTGAAGGAATTTGTGGTCAAAGTGGAAGAAAGAAAACAATACACACAACAGATTGCAAAAATTATGTTAAAATTATTTCGAAGGAGCTTTTGTTAAGGGAAAAACACTTATTTTTTTTTAATTCCTAACATGCAAAAAGTTAAAATTAAAAAAAAGAATAGCTAATAATTAATGTTAGGATATAAGTATAATTTTAAAGGATCAGATTAATATATAAGAACTGTAAGAAAATAGAAAGCATAATTATCATCGGAACTAAGAAAGAGTACTAAGACTTGAATATTATGGTTTTCTTTTAACATATTTGCTTGCATTTTTACCAAAACAGGACTTGCTATTATATTTATGGGAGGAAACACCCATAAAAGCGAAAAGTCAGATATAGAGATGTCATGTTCTTTAAAACTAAGATATGAGTTGCTTATATATTTACTTGTATCTTTCTACGAAGAACATTTAGCAGCTATTTATATTTCTATAACCACACTTTCATGGCTGAGGTACTTAAGAACATGAGAATGAGCAGCAGGAGCAGAACAGGAAGTGACTGGGCATGAACAGGTGCAGCTCAGCCTACAACATACCACATGCTGCACATCCAGGCTAACTCAGCCCTAGACAGCAAGGGAACATGGTGCAAAGTCATGCAGGACAGATGCTCTGCTGCTGTGCGTAACAGAAATCTAAAATGCACTCTGGACAACTGACGCAGTAAGCCTCTTGGAGGTGCTCTGTTTTATACAGACAACTAAGTGAAGGGGGTCTTCCTCTTCTGAAGTGAGAAAGGGCCTTTGGATTTTTCAACTTAGAAGGTCTGCAACGCAGTTCTATGAACACGGGAGATCACACTTAAGGCCCTCATAAGGCATCTATGTGAAGAGCAGTGGAAAATCACCACAAGGAGAGCTCAGTGAGGAAAATCAAAGGGATTTGATTTTCATACAACAGCTAAGAGAGAGAAAGAGACTTACAGAGAGCACACATGTCATTCTTTAATGCAGGTAAAATATTTTGAACACTGCAAAATTTCTGAGTATGATATCAAATCCAAGTTCAAATATACTGGAGCACTACTGTGATGTATTCTGAGTGCCACCAGTCTTACTGTATGAAAGTTTGCCTCAAAATAATAATTTCTAGTGTTAAATCCATCCTATCCATTCTAATCATTAATTCATTCAGCTAACCTATTAAATCCAATATATTTTCTTTTACCAAATTCTACAACCAGTTATGTTATACAATAACCAAAGACTATATTAGTGATAATAAGCTAAATCATAATGAATGTTAACACATCACCCAAACTGATTCCTTATAACAAATACAGGATTATCTATTGAAACAGAGCAGCCTACATCCTGAGGGGCTTTCTTTTAAACATGGCCTACATTGTAAGATGCCTTCCAAATGCCCTAATAATGCAGGGTGGAACAGTTCACTCTACAGCTCACAATTTAAAGTAAACGGCTGTGATGGAAAAGCAGAAATACAATCCCACCAGGGTTTACTGAGCGTCTCTTCATAAATGTACTTGAAACATACCCTGTGTTTCTCTTTCTTTCTAAGGTCCACCAAGTGAAAACACTTTCTTTTCACTCAAAACCTCAGTGTACAGATTACTTGTACCTGCAGACTTGTACCTGCTGAAGCCTGTACTCTTGAGGTGTAAGTAAAACTAGATAGTGGCAAGTAACTGACTCAGGTCTTGTATGTATGTATGTATGTATGTGTGTGTGTGTGTATGTTTATTTATTTAGAGGCAGAATCTTATGAAGTATTCCAGGCTGGCCTCAACCTTGAGAGCCTCCTGCTCTCAGCCTCTCAAATACTGAGACTACAAGCATGCACCACGGCAACTGGCTTCAAATGCAAGTCTTTAATTAAACTTACTATGGAGAAGGGGGCAGAGTCTAAATCTATGTGCAATCTAACTCTACTGCATCAGCTGAAAGTTCATATTTTTGTAGTACACATTTTATTTATGCATTTTCTTACAGACTCATGAACACATCCAGGACTTCATTGTGTTAAGACACATACTCTCCATACTGCTGAGCAACATCCTCAGCCTGAGGACACATTTTTAATGGAACATAAAGCAAACTGAGGGTACAACCTTTTAATTCATTTCATTTTTAAGTACATTTCCAAATAAAACTAGCTAATTCTGTACTAAATCTTCTGAGCAGAATTTAATCCAAATAACTAAAGACCAGCAAAAGAGGAAACTAAATAAGTCTATGCTCAAGATACAGAAATTTTCATTTTTCAAAAAGATCATGGGAAAACCCTTTTCTTGAGAATTGGGATCATTCCCACTTGCCTTCTGCTGACTACTCTGAACTAAGAAATGGATTAGATTTTTCATCTACAGAAATCTGATGCTGATAATCTAAAGTAGAAAAAAGCCAGCAGATGACATCCTTTGGCTGCATCCACCAGCCATCTGCTCTGTCAATGAAACTGTCCATGCACTGCTACAATGGTGGACTTACAGAGAGGCACCATCAAATGTTAAATCAGCTACCTGTCCTACTTGGGCACACAATTTCCTCAGCCTGGAACCACCTCTAGATCACTTGTCCTTATGGGAATACTGATGGCATCTAGCCAGGAATAAATGTTACTTTACTTGCACAGAGTTGTTCCAATTACACAGATTAGTCAGCATCTCTGCTCCCCGGCAAGACTTTCAACACAATTACAAAAAAAAAAAAAAATCATTCAAACATTCTCCACTGACAGTTCAGAAGAGCACTTCTCTGAAATATTTGAGAATAAGAGTATCAAGCTTCTCAGATTTCAGAATATTGAGGAGATGCACTCGCTGAGCTCTTAAAACCCCAGGTCTAAATGCTCTAAAACCAAGGCTCTTGAGGACTGGTACTCAGTATTTCCAATTTTAGATTTCATTTTAGATTCCAATTGCAGATTTCATATTTTCTGATGTGGGATGTCCAAGCTATCCTCCAAGAACCATGCTCAGAATCTACCCTTAATATAAGTGAAAAAACACAGGTCAAGTCAATCACAGATGAAAGACTTGCTAGGTGTGCTGGCTAGTTTTATGTCAACTTGACACAAGCTACAGTCATCTGAGAAGAGGGAACCTCAGTTGAGAAAGATGCCTCCATAAGATCAGTCTGTAGGCAAGCCTGGAGAGCATTTTCCTAATTAGTGATGAATGGAAAAGTCCATTCTGGGTGATGCCACCTCTGGGCTGGCGGTCCTGGGTTCTATAAGAAAGCAGGCTAAGCAAACATGAGGAGCAAGCCAGTCAGTAGCATTGCTCTGCATCAGCTCCTGCCTCCAGGCTCCTGCCCCATTTGAGTTCCTGTCCTGACTTCCATCAACGATGAACAGCACTGTGGAAGTGTAAACCAGATAACCCTTTCCTCTCCCAGTCGCTTTGGTCACGGTGTTTCATTCCAGCCACAGTAACCTGGCTAGCTGCACTGAGCACAGGCTTTTCAAACAACCTGCAAGTCTAAATGCCCTGGGATCCGGACTGGGAACTCTTTTGCTGGGATTCCTTGTTGTTTTGTTTATTTCTCTCTGGTACTGGGTAGGAGTCCTCTCTCTCTTTTTCTCTCTCTCTGTCGCTCTCTTTCCCGTGTGTGTGTGTATGTGTGTGTGTGTGTGTGTGTGTTTTATAAAAAAAAAAAAAAAAAAGACAGTCTAAACTGCCAATGTCTAAAATATTTACTACCTGGCTTTACTTAAGCATGCACAATGCCGGGCAAAGATAAAGATAGCTTGAATCCAAGAATTTTGGGTTAGCCTGGGCAACAAAGTAAGAACCAACTTCAAATGAGGAGCAGAAAAAAAGAAGAGAGAGAAAGGAAGGAAAGAGAGAAAAGGGGAGGAGAAAAGTGGGGAGAAGCTTTCCCACCTTGCCTTACAAAGACCCCAGTGTTACTATTTAATGAGACCAATGTTTTACTCTCGTGAACTACCCGCACATGGGGGACACGGGAGCCTAGGAGCCCTGTGCAAGACAAGCTGCGGGCTTCTTCACACCAACAGTAAACACGGCTGGATGCAAGCGTCTCCTAGAGAGGAAGGCAGAGTCCACACAGGGCTGAATATTCAGTCTATGCTTTAGATAGATGATGTCTAAGGATCTGGAACAGCTTAAGAATAATCACACAAGTAAAAACTATGTTGAACATTGCTACCAAAATGTGAGAACAAATGAAACTTGCAAGTAAAAGACAAAAACCTCCATGAGAAGAGTTTCACTGATTCATACTTACTCCTTCATTTCTTTGGATGGGGAATTACATGCAGGAAGGAATGCTGCTGGGCTACTTAATTTATCCAGAGTACACGCAGTTCCTATGGCTCGAACCACTAACCCAGACTCGCCTTCCAGATCGAAACACTGCAAGTACCCAACAACTGCATTCCCTCTCATCTCAAGAACTTTCAAGCCAATCTTCCTCTGTAATTCACCTATAGAAAGAAAGAAACTCTTTTCTAACTTCATATCTCCATGTTACATTCTTTCAAAAAGAAGGTTATAGTGAACAAATTGTAATAAATAAGAAAAAAAGAAAAAAGGATATAATAGCAATACAAAAAAAAGTTTAAAAATTACAGATTCTCAGCATTTGAGGGGAACTTAAAGGATTATCTGGTCCAGGCTCTACTTTGTGAAGGTAAGATACTATTGGCCATAAGTCAAAGCATGGTAAATAAAGGCTCACTCATTCATCCATGTGCCTACTGAAAAAAAAAAAAGGGTTGGGTTCTGCACTGTATACCCGCATTATTCTCTTCCCCAAGGTGTTAGATACTTGGATGAGCAAGAAAGATATGCTCCAAATCTAGGGAATAGAGAAAATTCAATGACTCAAGTATTTGCTGTGCAATGAGGACTTGAGTTCAGACCTGCAGCATATAAGGAGAGAAATTACTCCTGAGAGTCACACAATGGCACATGTACCCACACAAGTAGAGATATACACACACAAATATATATATGTATATGTTAGTGTTATATATATATATAAAACATATATATATATATATAACATATATATATATGAAAAAAAATCTCAACTCTGACAGCATGGCCCTATAATCCCAGCAATGTGGAAGTACTGGTAGGAGAATTCCTAGGGCTTGCTGGCCAATACTCTGGCCAATTATTGAGTTCCAGGTTCAGTAAGAGACCCTGCCTCAAAAACAAAGTAGAGAGTGATCAAACAAACAAGCAAACAAAACAAACAAACAAAAAAAAAAACAGATGTTAACCTTTGGCCCCCCCACACACATGCATACATATGCAGACACACATGCACATATACACTCACCCAAAACCAGAAACAAGCCCCACATCTACTGCCATTTATACACTGCTGGCTAGGCAAGAGCAGAGAAGGTCAGAAGGGCTATGTAGTCAGTTCTCAAGAAAGGACTGTGCAGAGGTAATGTGTGAGCAGAGATGTTAACAAAGACACATGGCTTGCCTAAGCTGTGACACCAAAGGATGCTAAGGGAGAAACTACAACTATTCCCTGCTCAGAGCACCTTCCAGAATCTACACAGCTTTACATTACACCACTTTAACACATGGTCCTTTTGCTGCCTAGTTAATAAGAGAGATTTCAAAGTGCCGGGGGGAGTAATTCAGTCGGCAAAGTGTTTGTACTGCAATTATAAGGACATGAGTTCAATTCCCAGAGCCCAAGTTTAAAAAAAAAAAAAAAGAAAAAAAAAGTGGCTCACATTTGTAATCAAACACATAGAAGGTAGATTCTTAGAGATCAACTAGCCAGCCAAACTACTAGCCTAGTGAGTTCCAGACCCTGAACAGGGTCTCTCTGTGTAGCCTTGGCTATCCTCGACTCACTTTGTAGACCAGGCTGACCTTGAACTCACCGAGATCCAGCTGTCTCTGTGTCCCTAAAAATATATATTTTTTTAAATAGACAATGCTTGATATAATACTTGAGGTTTTTCTCTGTCCTCCCCAACAATGCACATACCTGTGTTCACATGTACACACACATACTTGAGTGAATTCACACAACTGATTTAAGCACACAGGAGTGAACTCATACATCTAATTCAGATCTCCACTTGTTAAAAGTGTTCAACGGTTTGGTGAAATGCTCTAGGGTAAGAAATCAACACTTACACAAAATTTCATGTGCCATGTAAAAGAAAAATGAAAAATGTAAGACAAAGTCAATCAACAATAAATAGAATACCTGACATTAAAGAAATTAGTCTCTGTCTGGCTTCATTTGATGCCCTTGGTGTACGAATTCGATCAATCCATTGATACTCAGGATCTTCATTGACCACAAGTTCTTCTACAAATCCATGGATTACCACGGCTCTGTAGCACTTTGGAATAGATGTTGCTGTTAAAACAAATTACTTATTATCCTTTAATAATCACGAAGCCAAACTTCAATTTTTATAAAATACATATCTAAACAAAAATGAAAAAACTATCCATCCATCTAGTTTTAATGTTTTAAATATATAATTCAAGACTATCTGCTATACAACCTCAATGCAATTGTAACAGCTCTCTAAGAACCTTTACATCTGTTTTATCCTAAAAATAATTTGTCATGCAGGCTTTCACTTTTCTCACATAAGAATAGCAAATATAAACTACACTTTCATGATGCAGAGAATACCTACAGGTATTAAATAGAAAATCAAAATATTACATAGTACCATATGAATCTCTACCAGTTAAAAACAAATTTAAGTTTATAAAAACACAATGAAAGTTTTCCGGCTGAACGTCATTTCGTCTCATCACTACTGCCCCTTCTGAACATTCTGAGGAGTCCTACAGCCCAGCAGCTCCTAAAAGCATCCACGGTACATTAGTCACAGTGCTAGTATCCATCTGAGACTCACTGAAATAAATGCACCACTGGATTTAAGTAGGAACTAGTCAGATTCAAAAGAGGGAGCAGCCACACAAGTCTCTCAAGACATGTATTCACGCTCATGACTACTTGCAGATGCTCGACCCTTGACAGGTGTGGAGCTGCCAGAGCAGACCCATGCATGCCACTGTCCTAGGGCCTCCCGGGTACAGGCTGCGAACTGCACCACAGTTCTGCTCCCCTCATTCAGCATTCAATACTACAGCAAAATACCTCAATATTTTTCTAACAAAAATTTCCAAGAACATGTAAAAATTAAACGCCATTTACTCTACAACAAAATAAACAGTCACAGAGCTGCAGTGATTTTATCTAGAAATTTAACATTTTTCTTTCTCATATCAAAACTAATTCTAACACTTTTTCCATTAATCCTTCTAAGTATTAGTTTTCCATATTTAAAATTATTAAATTTTCTTGTTAAACAAGACAACGCATTTACTTACTGCAAAAGAATTTAACTCCACATGATGACTGTCTAAATCTGTTTAAATCATTGAAGAGGTCTACTTTGACAACAACATTGATTTCTCCACGGATACCTACAGATTTAAAAAGAAAATCCAGTTTCTAAGTTGATGCAGACAGATGCACTTCCTGATCTTCAGGCTTTGCTTCCTAGACAGCCTCACTGCAGTAGGTCCCTTGGTACTCTAAAGCTGAGCCTATCCATGTGAGCCAAGCCTGCCTGAAAGAAGTCGTACTCTAACGGATGATGGCAGTGCTAGAAAGACTTGCTGAGCCCTAGATGATCCACTAAATGCTCACATCAGTGATGTAGCACCATCCTCTGTAGTATTTAAAGTTTACCAATTTACAGTGTGGGTAACTAAGTGAAAGGGCAAGAAGCCAAAGTCAGTTCTCTATGACACCAAGATTATACTCCTAATCCACGTAACATGAGAAAGTTTATCCATGGGGCTTTCAGAATGTGCTGCAATAAAAAGGAATGGTCCAGCCCTTACTGTTAAACATCTACTAAACACCTTTGCTTTAATGTCTTGATCTCTTACCAACTCACTGAGGGAGGAAGGCCTTTTAAGAAAAGCCTTTGCTAGCCTGGTGTGCTGGTCCAATCCTTTAATCCCAGCACTTAGGGAGGAAGAGGCAGGCAGATCTCTGTGAGTTCGAAGCCACCTGGTCTACAACTCAAGTCCAGGACAGTCATGGCTACACTCTGTCTCAAACAAACAAATAAAGAAAAGCCTTTACTAATTTAATGAAACAAGAAGAGATATTTTGAACACAGTCCATATATAGCCAATCACAAAAAAGTTTTAATTTTAAATGCTGGGGAACTAGCTGGGTGGTGGCACACTTGGGAGGAAGAGGCAAACAAGTCTCTGAGTTCAAAGTCAGCCTGATCCACAGAGCAAGTTCCAGGACAGCCAGGACTACACAGAGAAACTTCTGTCTCAAAAACGGGGGGAAGGGAGGATGTTGAAAGTATTCCATGCACATAGCTATTTATTGCTTTTCATCCAGGCCCATAATTAGCTCTGTAGCATCCCTGACCAGTCAGTAAGCAACAGGGATTTACTGGGTCTGCCTCTCCAATTCTAGGATTGCAAATGCTGCCATGTTTTTCCACAGTGCCAGGGAACCAAACGCATGCTCTTGTTCTTGTCCAGCAATGAGTTTGAGGGCTGAGCTACCTCCCCACCCACTCCTCTCTTCGAGACACGGGATCTCACTGGGCCTTGAGCTCAATGATTTGGTTAGAATACCTGCCAGACCCAGGGTTCTCCTGGAAATCGCCTCGGTACTTGTGCGCACTGCTTTATGTAGTTTCTGAGGACCACACTCAAGTCCTCACGCTTACACAACAAGCACTTTGCCTACTAAGCCATCTCTTTACACTCTGCAGCACATTTTACCTTGCAGCATAGCATTTGATTGCATTTACTTCTTAAAGAAAATATATAATACGTACATTGCAGAAAAAAGAGGGTGAGGGAAGGAGAGAGAATCAGTTATAATCCAGAAATGGAACTATGTAAACATAAGCATCTTATCATACCTACCAAATCTTCCAAAGATATTACACATTAAAATTCTTTTATTTCAACAACTTTCAGACGATTGTGTTTTATAACATGAATGCAACTCATAGTATATCACGTTGGTCTCCCTGTTTCACTATTTTCTGAAAACTTCATTTTCTTTTGACTATAAAAGAGAACCTATAACAGGATCTAATCCATTTTAAATCTCCATTTCTCAATCTGTTTTATCATTTTGAACGTTTGTAAGTAACAGATATAGATAAAGTCACAATGAATTTACCCACATCCCTCAGCAAGAGTCTTGCTTTATTACAAACATCTCACTTCTTCATTGCCATTACTCCACCAGTGGAACTGCCAGGTCAGAAAAACAACTGCAGCAGAAGAAAGCCTGGGGACATGTGTGTCAATCCTGAGCAGGGACAAACCCTCAAATGCAGCTATGCAATTAGAATAGCAAATCTCAGATTTTTTCGGTCACAGGACCCCTACAATCTAAAAATAATTGAAAACTTCAAGAAATTTTTATAAAGGTCATTATCTATCAATATGTACCATAATAATTAAGGTTGCCAATTTTTTTAATTCATTGTTTTCTTTACTCATAATAAACATGAACTTTTTAATAAAAATAGTTATTTTCCAAAACAAAGGCCAACACTATGACATTTTTGCAAATCTCTCCAATGTCCTATGAACGAGTCTCACTTCTGCTCTACAGCATGTCATAACTCCTCTAAAACATTACACACTTGTGAGATGCTGAATAAAAACTGCAAATGGTAAGAGCACTGTAAAGAAAATAGCTCTCAACTCATGAAACTCACAACAGCATTTCTTGGACTACTTAACCCCACAAGTACTGGAACTAAAGGCATGTATAGATAAGACTCAGCTTTAAACTAAAAAGAGGCTTGAGGTGCTTTTTAGAAAAGAAATATCAGTATTAATCAGTTAAAAAATATATTTTAAAAATGTGAAATACCTACACATTATTCTGTATTTTACTTTTTCTTTTCTTTTTTTGTAATAGAAAGAAATAATTTAGATTGTAGGGGTCCTGTGACCAAAAAACCCTAAGGCTTGCTATTCTGTCTGTGATAGAAACCATCCCAGAGTATAAAGCTGGCTAGAAAATACTTCACCAGAGCCAAAACCTACCCCCCAAGACAGCTTTTAAATAACACCTTTACTTTGTCACATGGAGTCAGCAGGCATTTCAACCATGCAGAAAGATGGTGATTCTCTCAGCAACACTGGCTCCTGTCTTATTTTTCAAGGTCTTTTAGAACTATTATTTTAGAAAGCACAGCATAGTACAAACACCCTTGAGATAAACAGAGAAGATCAAGGCTGCATTTCATTTTCCTCCACCGTTGCTCCTTACCATGTATGGTGTCATAAATTGGGAACCACCCTGAGATAACGGTGGCAGCTTCACTATACAGTAAAGGGTCGATGTCAATGTACACCTTGCCGATAGCATCGTTTGCACTGTACGTATCGTGGTCAAGAACTGTAATCTGCAGTGGTTCATCTTGTAAATCTTCATCATCCACCTAAAAGCACACCCTGAAATTAAATCTTAAACCTTTGAAATCTTAAGCATCACAAAGCTATACACTCCCAAACCATAAGGGAATCCTCGGGTTATCTGTAAGGACAGAGGTAGAGAGATTAGCATACCCAAGTGTCCTAACTAGGGCCATCCACTAGAAATCAGCATACCACAAGGACTTGAAGGCAATTCCAGAACAGGAAAAGTATAAACTTTCTCAGTAATACATATGTACATGAGTGTGTTATGTGTGAGTGTGTGCATGTGTCTGTGTCTGAATGTGTGAATGTATGCATTTGATTGTGAGTGTATGAGTGTGTGAATGTGTGGGTGGGTAAGTGTGTATGTATGAGTGTGTGTTTGAGTAGGAGTAGGAGTGTGTGTGAGTGTGCATATGTGTGAGTGTGGGTGTGTGTAAAAATTTTTTGAATCAAAGTCTTTTTTATGAAACCCTGGCTGTCCTAGAACTCAATAGGTAGACCAGGCTGGCCTCTAATTCATAAAGACCTACCTGCCTCAGCCTCCCCAATGGTGGGATTAAAGACACATGCCAACAAGCCTGACTTCTCAGTAATACTTTAAATGTTTAGAGGTTTGCATAGCAATTTGGCGCACTAAAAGACTACATTTATCTAGCCTGGTCTACAAATTAAGTCCAGGTCAGCCAAGGCTACACAAAGAAACCCTGTCTCGAAAAACAAAACAACAGACTACATTTCCCAGTAAATTATAAGCACAACTAGTACCTAGAGCTTGGTAAGATTAAAAAACCTCCTAAAGCAATCCATTCCTTGGGAACCTTTGGAGAAAAGCTACTTCAAGGAAGAATAGTTTCAATAACTATGTCCCTTGGGAGAAAGCTCAGATACAGCCAAACTACTCAGACATGGTTCTTTTAAGAAACAGACACATCCCACATGGAGATGATTAGTAATGGTAGCCACTGTCCACTATGTCTATGTCACAAGTGAATATCTTATTGGATGTAAGCTGGGGCCCAAGCACAGCAGCAACTTTTTTTGTTTATTGAGACATTTCTTTGTGTAGCCCTGGCTATCCCAGAACTTGCTCTGTAGACCAGGCTGTCTTTGAACTCTGAGAGATCTACCTGCATCTGCCTCCCAAATGGTGTTTTGTTTTTTTTTTTTTAATATTTCTTAGCCATTTTTTAAATTTTTTTAATATTAGTTACAGTTTATTAACTTTGTAGCCCAGCTGTATCCCACCCTCCCTCCCTCATCTCCTCCCTGCCCCTTTCCAAGTCCACTGATAGGGGAGGACCTCCTCCCCTTTCATCTGACCCTGGTTTATCAGGTATCTTCAGGACTGGCTGCACTGTCCTCCTCTGTAGCCTAGCAGGGTTGCTCCTCCCTCAGAGGGGGTGGGAGGTCAAAGAGCCTGCCATTGAGTTCATGTCAGAAATAGTTCCTGTTCCCCTTACTAGGGTACCCACTTGAATACTGAGCTACCATGGGCTACATCCAAGCAGAGGTTCTAGGTTATATCCATACATGGTCCTTGGTTGGAGAAACAGTCTCAATTTGCTCAACCATGTTGTAGCAGCTTTATTCGTAATAGACAGAACCTGGAAACAACCCAGATGTCCATCAACGGAGGAATGGATACAGAAATTGTAGTACTTTTACACAATGGAATACTACTCAGCAATTAAAAACAAGGAAATCATGAAATTTACAGGCAAAAGGTGGGACCTAGAAAAGATCATCCTGAGTGAGGGATCCCAGAAGGAGAAAGACACACATGGTATATACTCACTTGTATAGACCTATGAGATAGGATAAACATACTGAAATCTATACACCTAAAGAAGATAAACAAGAAAGAGGACCTTGGGTAAGATGATCAATCCTCACTTAGAAAGACAAATGGGATGGACATTGGATGTAGGAGAAAACAAGTAACAGGACAAGAACCTACCACAGAGGGCCTAGGAAAGACTCTACCTAGCAGTGTATCAAAGCAGATACTAAGACTCACAACCAAACCTTCAACAGAGTACAGGAAATCATATGAAAGAAGGGGGAGTTAATATGACCTGGAGAGGACAGGAACCCCACAAGGACCAAATGTTGGTAGTAAAGCCATGCACAATCGCTGCTGGGGTTAGCAGGAGCTTTCAGTTTGCAGTTTTGCTTCATTAGCATATATGGTGGTTTAAAATAAAGATGACCCCCAAAGGTTCATATAGTTCAATGTTTACTCACCATTGAGTGATGCTATGTGAAAGGACTAGAAAGATTAGGAGGTATGACCATTTTGGAAGAAGAGTGTCACTGGGGGTGGACTTTGAAGTTTCACAAGTCCATGCCAGGCATAGTCTGTCTATGTCTCTGTCTGTCTGTCCCCACCCCACCTCCCTCTCTCTCCATACCTGTGGATCCAGAAATAGCTCTCAGCTACTTTGCCAGAACTATGCCTGCTCCCACCATGATGATAATGGACTAAACCTCTGAAATTGTAAGCCAGCCCCAATTAACGCTTTCTTTTATAAGTGTTGCCTTGGTCATAGTGTCTCTTCACAGCAACAGAACACTGACTAAGACAGAAGTTAGTACCAGGGACAGGGATATGACTGTGACAGGCCTGACCACGCTGCTTGTAGGCAGAATGTGGGCTTTGAGACTTTGATTAGGAAAGCAGCTGAATACTTTAAGCAAGACTTATGTATGAGGATGGAAGACAGAGGTTCTGAAAGTATATTGATTATGATCACCTGACTCAAGAAGTTTCAGAGAAGAAGAATATTAGTAAGTTAAGAATGATCTAGAGACTATACTTCTGATATTTTGGCAAAGAATGACTGCTTTCTGCCCTTCTCCAAATAAAGAAAAACTGGCCTGAGGCAAAATTCAAGATTTGGGGATTAATAGAGGAGAGGAGAGCAGAGGAGATTTCAAGACAGCCCAGTATTGACTCTGTCCTGTGGTTATTAGTGATCATTCTTTTGCAGATTTATGATAAAAAGGAACAAGCTGAGCAAGGAAAAAATACAAAAATGTATGGTTTGAGGAGAAAAGGAACACCAGGAAGTATAATGGAGCAAAGCCCAGTGTGCAAAGAGATAAAAAGTTTAAACAAAGCCAGGCAGTGGGGGCTTTAATCCCAGAACCTGGGAAGAGGCAGACAGATCTCTGTGAGTTCGAAACCAGTCTGGTCTACAGCACAAGTTCCATGACAGCCAGGAGTATATAGAGAAACTCTGTCTCAAAAACCTTAAAAAAAAAAAAAAAAAGTTTAAACAAAAGCCTGATGCTAAATGGAATAAAGGGAATGGTAACGGCAGGGCAAGACTCCCCCCAGCTCAGCTTCCAAATTGTAAAACGTAATTCAGAAAAGCATAAGCGGTGAGGGAATCCATCAAAAACAGAAAGCTGATGAAGCTGTAACTGCTCAAGTGGGACCTGTCCCAGACCCAGCAAGAAGAACTTGGCAGCTTGAGCCACATGGTTCTGGCTTTAGAGTCAAAAATACAAGAAAAGGTTTGTGCATTCTCTCTCTGCAGACAGGGAAAGGTGCTGAAGCCAGGTGAATTTCAGGGATGTCCCTGCATGGAGGCCTAGAGAGGCCACAGCATGAAGCTGTGCAGGTGAAGCCTGGATTGTGGTGGAGACCTCCAAGGGCTGGAAATGCCAGAGTTGTGAGAGACAAGGAGAGCTGTCGACCAGGTATGGAACCAGCCCAAGAGAAAGCGCCACGCTGCAGTCAACAAAGCTGAAAGGAGTGGATGGAGATCTGAATAAAGCTTTAACATTGGACATGGAGATGCAGAGTTTGGAGTTTGCCTGGCTGGTTTTAGGTCATGCTGTGGTCCCATATTTCCTCACTCTCCTGTCCACCTTTTTGGAACAGAGATGTGTGTTCTGTGTCACTGTATGTTCAAAGTATATGATCTGCTGTTAGACTTTGATTTTACCAGGGGTAACAGTTTATAGATTTCCATGAGTTTCCAAAGAGACTTGGAACTTTGCACTTTTAAACAGTGTTAAGACTGTGCGGAATATGGGGAGTTTTTTTTTTGAGTTGGACTGAATGCATCTTTGCATATTATATGGCTACAAGCCTATGGTGGCCAGGGAGCAGAAAGTGGTACATTGACTATTACCAGGAAGTGGTACTATTTGAAAGAATTAAAAGATTTAGGATAATGTGGTCATGTTGAAGGAAGTATGTCATGGGGGATGGGCTTTGAAGTTTCAAAAGCCCATGCCAGGTACAGTCTATCTCTCTCTGCCTGTGCATTAGAATCACAACTATTTCTCAGGTATGGTATCTGCTCCCACCATGATGATAATGGACTAAACTTCTGAAACTGTAAGCTGGCCCCCAATTAAATGCTTTTCTTTTAAATAAGCATTGCCTTGGTCATTGAATCTCTTCATAGCAATAGAACAGTGACTAAGTATATCTACACCACTCATGCCTCTGTATTATCTGAAGGATGCAAATGCTAACCTTATGCCTGATTTAAAACTATCACCCACTTTCACTGGTTCCAGCTCCTATTAACTTACATAAGACTTGCCTGTGTGAAGACAGAATTATAACCACCCTGGTGTGTCTCTGAATGGATGTACACTGAGGAAGCTCAAAATTGACAGCATGAGTGCAGGCATGGGAAAGTTAGCAAGTATCAGAAACAGGACTTCCATTTTCTCCGATCAGACCTCGGCATCACAGCATCCTGACTCTTGCAGAATAACCACAGTATCCTTCAGATCAGCCAACAGTCCACTGTACTTCATTCTCTTTCCTTACAGGACATGGGAGCTAGCCTTTACCGAGCTGCACAATGACTGCAAAACAAGGCTTGGAAAAGGAAGACAGAGGAATTATTCTCTGCACTACATAAGGACCACGATACAACAGAAGGAGAAAGCAAACTAGTGTATTTGCTTTCCTCACCCTGTCCTCAAAATTCACGATAGGGGAGTTAGACAGATCAGTAATTGAGACATCCATTTAAAAATGAATAGCTGCACAAAGAAAAAAGGCAGACACTGCCAGGAGACAGCTATGCACAACTTGAAAAGAAACTAATGCTTTTTACAGAGATGCTAGAGAGCTAGCAAAACTAATACATCATAGGCATAATAAGAAAGAACAGATTAGGATAGAGTGGTCCAGACAGCCATCAAATACCCCATGATGTCTAGAAAGGATTACTACTGGAGAGAAGACCAAAGCACAGATGAAGATCGGAGAAGGCAGAAAACAGAGCTGAATGAGGAGATGAGAAGCACCCTCCAAGCCTGGACGAAGAGCCAGGTCTTCTTGGACATGAGCACTCCCAACCAACGTCAGAGCCAGGCTCTTCTCTACCAAACCTCATACCCCACTCTCAACCTGCCCCACCTTCATTCACCCTTCAACCTTTGTCAGCCAAACATCCCCATAGACTTATATCTACGTCCAATAACCCATAGCAACCACAGCCAATGAGAATTAATCCCTAGTCCTGGAGTGTATCTCACATATAACCTCATCTGTTGACTCTTTACAAAGATTTTTGTGTGAGGCTGGAGAGATGGCTCAGAGGTTAAGAGCACTAGATGTTCTTCCAAGGGTTCTGAGTACAATTCCCAACAACCACATGTGGCTCATAACCATCTATACTGTGATCCGGTGCCCTCTTCTGGCCTGTAGGCACACATTATTTATACTCTCTGAGCCTCTTTGGGTACCATGTATATACCATGGTACACATAGGCAGGCAAATCACCTTACACATACATACATACATACATACATACATACATACATACATACATACATACATAGACAGATAGATGAATAAATAGGCAAAGGAAGGAAGAAAGAAAGGAAGGAAGGAAAGAAGTCTGTAATCCCAGAACTCTGGGGATAGAAGCAGAATCAGAAGTTCAAGGTCATCCTCAACTTAGTGATGAGTTACAGCATTAGCAAATTCAAAGAAACAGGAAACATCAGAAGCTGCCAGGGTCGAGAAATAAAAAAATAAAAAATAAAAGAATGAAAATTATGGCCCAAATAATACAGTTTCTGTTTAGGTAATAAAGTTTGGGAAATAGTAAATGTTTGCAAAACACTGTAAATGTACTCAATGCTATTGAGGTGTACCTAAAATGAAGCTGAGCAGGATGGAATGCACCAGCTACATGGGAGGCTGAGGCAGAAGGCTCTCAGTTCAAGGCCAGCATGGATAATTCTGAAAGACTTGGCCTCAAAATAAAAAACACATCAGTGGTTAAAACCAAGCATGGTGTCAGAAGCCTATAATTCTAGCACTTGGGAGGTAGAGACAGGAGGATGAACCTCAGCTACATATAGCTACAAAGTAGTCAAAAGGGCAAGACATTTGTTTCTAAGTCTGTGCACTGTTCTTCAGATCTGGTATATGCTAGAACCCAAAGAAAGAAGGGCATATTAATGCCTTTGAGGACATCCATTTTTCATCTGTATTAGCATATATTTTAACTGTGATATAATGCTTCAAAAGGTCAATACTCCAAATAAACAGAGGAGGAAACACTTTCCAGGTATAAAAACTAACATGCTTAAAGGAGAAAATGATCTTTATCGCTCCCAGGAAAAGGAGTTACCATGCAAAGAACAAAGCTAGCAACAGCTCACCTCAAACTTAAACCACTCCGAGTTCCACTGGGGATTGAGCGACTTGAGACACACGTCTGTCTTGAAGGTTGTATTACCAAATTTTACCTAAAAGAAGAAGAAATTATTCAAATATAAATACAAAAAATACAAATAAATGCTAGGTTGGGAGCGGTGGCTCATGCCTATAATCCTAGCACTCAGAAGGAAGAGGACTTGGATCTTAAATTCAATGCCAGTCTGGTCTGTATAACAATAGGTTGTTTACAAAGAAATGGGTGTGGGGGAGGCACTAGAAAATGTTGTGGCAGCTAAGCTAAGAGAGGATTCACAGAATGAAGGGGGAAACCCAGATATCCTTAAAAAGGAAATTAGAAGGGTTGATCTGCCCAGGTAAGCAAGTAGGATACAAGGCATAGCATAGGGATGACCTACTGGTCTACCTGAACAGCTCCATAGGGAGCAGAAAACATTCATCATTGTATAAGCACTGAGGAAGCAATCAGTATGTCCTCTTGAAGGAGAACAGCTACAACAAAACCAGAAGGTAAAGAAAATATTCTTTTATCATCTAAGTAAGAGAAACCAGAAATACAAGGACATAGTAGTGGTTCCTGTGTTTTCTAACTTCCTCATGCTTAGGTTTTAAATACCTACCTGTGTAAAAATTGGTCAGTGATAAACTACTGTATTTTATCTTCCCATCCCCAAGGCCAGTAAAAGAGCTAGATGGTGAGACTATCAAAGTTCAGTCAATCCTGGAATACACTAAATCACAAAAGCCCAAAAATGAAGAGGAAGAGAACAAATTACACTCCTGGTATTTGCTTCCAAAAAAAAAGTGGTCACGAAGCCTGAAAGCAGCACCTGAAGCCGCTTCCTAACCTGCTTCTCCATTTCTAAATTCAATCCAGTTTTTTTAACGGCCTTTAAATAAAAAATTAAATTAAAAAATTAACATTTCATTTATTTTGTGTGCTTGTGTCAAGGGGCACAGAAGATCAGAAGACAGTTTGGGGGAGTTGTTCTCCTTCCACTGTGTGGGTGGCCCTCAGGCTCAGCAGAGGCCACCTTTACTCAGCACCACCTTGCTGGCCCCTATCTGCCCTTTAAGGCCTTTCTCTCAACCCTCAGCTTTACTATCAAAGACTTTGACTGACCTTGAGAGAAATTACAGGCTGTCATTTATCTCAATCCTTACTGAGCACGGTTATGTATATTTAGCTACTTACAAATGCTGCTGCATCATGTAAGAATTACAATGCTGGATATAGTAGTCTGGGTTGGCATGTGTAAGTTCTGCATGATATCCTTCCAGACTTTCATAGTCTCTGTTGAGAAGTCTGGTGTGATTCTAATAGGTTTGCCTTTATATGTTACTTGGCCTTTTTTCCCCTTGCCACTTTTAAAAGATGCCCCATCATTCAATAAGGACAGTTGTTCAACTAAGCTCAAAGCAGCTTTATTTGTAATAGCCAGAATCTGGAAACAACCTAGATGTCCCTCAACGGAGGAATGGATACAGAAAGTGTGGTACATTTACACGATGGAATATTACTCAGCTATTAAAAACAGGAAATCTGAAAACTGCAGGCAAATAGTGGGAACTAGGAAAGATCATCCTGAGTGAGGTAACCCAGAGCAGAAAGACACATATAATATATACTCACCTGTAAATGGATATTAGCCATATAATATAGGATAAACATGCTAAAATTTATAGTCCTAAAGAAGCTAAACAATAAGGAAAACCCTAGGGAAGATGCTTAATCCTCATTCAGAAGGGCAAACAGGATAGACATCGGAGAAGACAAGGAACAGGACAGGAGCCCTCCACAGAGGGCCTCTGAAAGACTCTACCCAGTAGGATATCAGAGGAGATAGTGAGACTCATAGCCAAACTTTGGGCAGAGTGCAGGAATCCTTATGGAAGAAGTGGGAAATAGAAAGACTTGGAAGGGACAGGAGCTCCACAAGGAGACCAAAAGAGCAAAAAACCTTGGCCCAGGGGGTCATGCAGAGACCAATACTCCAACTAAGTAAGGACCTAGACCCCCTGTTCAAAGGAAGCCCATTAGGTACTCAGTTTCCAAGTGGGTTCCCTAGTAAGGGGTAAAGGACTGTCTCTGACATTAACTCAGTGGCCGGCTATTTGATCACCTCCACACCAGGGGGTGGGGGGTGGGGGGCGGGAATAGTCTTATCAGACCACAGAGGAAGATGATTCAGCCAGCCTTGATGAGACCTGATAAGCTAGGGTGAGAAAGAAGGGTAGAAGGTCCTCCACTATCAGTGGACTAGGGGAAGGGCACAGGAGGTCAAGGGGAGGACGGCAGGCGGGGCTGGGAGGAAAAGAAGGAGGGGACTGCAGTGGGGACACAAAGTGAATAAATTGTAAGAAATAAATACATAAATAAAATTAATTAAGACAAAGAATTGCAATGCTTGATGATCTTACTGCTTAGTCTACGAAATTTAAAGTAATATATACAAAACTGTAATTTTTCTTCTGTATATTTTTCAGTTAATTTTAAAGTACCTGATACTTAAGCAGTTTGATTTAAGCATAAAAACTTTTTAAATAAATGTATAAGCACATAAAAACAGCAATCTTTTACAGGTTATTACTATAAAATCAAGATAAGTAAGAAAGGCATTTGCCAAATAAAGAAGTTCCCCAATTTGTCACAATTAGCTAGGAAAGGTAGCACATGCCTATAATCCCAGTACTTAAAAGGGCCAGGTAGGAGGGCTGCCAAGAGTTTGAGGCCAGCCTGCCCCACACAGTAAGTTCCAGGTCCAAAAAAAAAAGACAAAAATAAAATAAAAAATCACAAAGAACCAAGTGCCTCAATTTTCTTTTTAAAAACTATTTTCTTTTACATTTAAAAAGGACGATCCAGTATATGATTTGGTTTATGTTGCGGTAACTATCAGCACAGTATTAATGATTTTCACCTCTAGGACAACAGTCTACCTCCTGTGGACCAACAGGACACCATGGCAAGCCTACCTACTACTTTGCACAATAGCAAGTCTACTTTACACAATAACAAGGATACTTTAAGTAAAGAATCAGCAACTTTCAAGAATAGAAATTAATTCTAAACAATCAAACATTACCAATAAACTTCTTTCAAAGGGAGCATCTTCAACCTACAATCTTACAACAAACTTTCTTCCACAAAGGTGGTTACAGGTGTTAGTGCAACAAGCTATCAAAGGAAATTAACAAATTTCAAAGATTAAAAGCCTAGCAAACAACTTTTAAAAGTTGGCATTTTATATAACCATTAGTATCCTAAAATAATTGGATAATACTACTTTACAGAGCACAAGTTCAACACATCTCTAAGGAAATGCTTAAAAGAGCATTAACACAGCCAAGCTGAAAGACTTAATACTTGTTAATATTTAGGCACTTGCTTCTGGGTTGCCTAGCAACCATGATGTCATCACCTGTCTCTGGCCAGGTGGCCACACCTGGCAGGCATGATTACCTTGCTCCTTAAAGGGACCAACCTGCCACTTTGTCCCTCTCTTGCCCTCTCCCCCCTCCTCTCGAAGTTCCCTCCTTTTCTTCCCCCTATCATGTCTCCCTCTCTCCTTTTCTCTCTCTCTCTTCATTTCCATCTAATAAACCTCTTTCATATAAGATCTGTTGTGCTCCTCATCATTCATTAATTGGTCCTAACAATACTGATTTACAGCTATGAAAAGGCAACCTCTATTTAGCTGTAAGTAATGAAATAAACTTTAAAAGCATAAATAGTTCATCTGACAGTCTTTAAGACTGGTTAAAAACATTCAAGTGGGTTTTTTGTTTTGGTTTGTTTTTTTACTAATGAAAGGCATTTAAAAACAGTGCATAAAGCCAGACGTGGTGTCAATGCCTATAATCCCAGCACTCGGGAGGCAGAGGTGTGCTGGGGAAGCAGAGGCAGGCAGTTCACTATGAGTTCCAGGCCTGGACAGCCAAAGCTACACAGAGAAACCCTGTGTCAGAATAACAAAAACAAACAAACAAACAAAAAGCAATGGGTAAAAAACACACAGCCCACAGCTTCTGCTTGTGGCTATGGCTGCAGGTGGCAGCTGACAGTCCTTCAGCTTTTGTTTTCTGCTCACCAGAATACCGTGGAGGCCTAATGCAATCACGACAGCATGGCAATCAAGGAATAGCTGTAAGTATTTTAGATACATTGCTGTTTAATTTACCTAAAACTGAAATATTTAAAGTAAAACGTTTGTTAGAATTACAAAACCACTCAAATGCCAAATCTATTTTAGGTTTCTGACTGGTGGCAAAGAAGGCACACAATGTTTTAAGTTCTAAGTTCACAGTCTTCTTTTTCCACAACAGCAGTGAATAAAATGCGAGCAGTAAAGAAACCAAATAGTGGCTAAAGGGAAAAGGTTTATTCCAAACCGCCAAGCAGAGAGAAGCAATGAGAGAGGGGTGGATTTCCAGAACTTTAAGGGGACAGGTACATGGGAGGACAGGGTTGAAGTGCTCTGAAGTGTATGAGGACAAATACTAGCTGAGTAGAGACTAAGAGCCTAGAAGCTAGCAAATACCTTGATATGCTAACAGACACCACAGGCATATGTTAACGGAAGGGCCAGAGGTCCTTTTTGCCACAGAAAAGGAGAATGCTTCCTTATAGCAGGTAGAAACTTTTCCCCAAGTCGCTGAGCAGGTGCTAGCTTTTGTCTAAATGCCAGAATTTGGAAAAAGGGATTTCTTGGGACCAAGTAGCTGTGCTGATATTTTACCTTTTCCTTTTGTCAACTGACAACTCAAATAATTTAATGATCTACAATCTCCAAACAAACAAGAAAAGGGGGGAAAGTTAGACCACACAAGGCCACTGCATGATCCCCGTTCTAGTTAAACCACAGTTCCTTGAGTCTTGTTTACTTTGGAGATTTTACTACTCACCAATAAATGAACATCCTAAGAACTTCCTTTACAGCAGTAGGGATTGTAATTGATAGTCCCACAGTGAGGTAGAGCATTTTCTTCTTAAGTTATTTAACCTGTGTTCAATTCTGCTTTTTTTCTTTAAAAGGAGAGTTGCAGGGACATTTCATAATTATGCATTACCCATGAAAACACATGGTATGATGAAAAACACTGATTCAATATTTATTTTCCTCTCCTTGCTCCCTCTGACGCTTAAATAAACACAAAGTGACAGCACAGTTTAGTCAATTGTACCATGAAATTTTCATGGAGATCTATTTATTAAAACTCCTTGTCTTACGCATCCTAGAGATTCCTGCAAACACAACTTTTGGTTTTTGTCCATATTGGCAGTTAAACTGAGGGTCTTGCACATTTCACCACTGAGCAACATCCCCTGCTCAAGAATAAACCATCTTTACTACTTAGTCTTCACATCACAGAGGAGAAATTCCCTTAACCAACATAACTTGAACCAATGCTTGACCTTGTTATTCAAGCAAATTTGGTTAGATCACAGAATCACTAAAAACCTGAGTTCAGTAGGAAAAATGAATTGCAAGCCTGATTATCTAAGCTTCACCCTCAGAACCCACAGTAAAAGAAGAGAGCCCCTGGCCTCCACATGTACTCATAGCACATGTACAACTGCACTTGCATGTGCATGGGCACACACACACTCAAACAAATGTTGGGGGTTGGTCTGATGCTATGTATTCTTATGCTAAGTACTGGCCCCCAAGATCTGGTTGAGCCCCAGAAGGAGTACAAATACATGGGTCTTTGTTGTGCAAATCTTGCTCTACCTAATTTAAAGTTGATTGGTTATGATTGGTTAATAAAGTTGCTAAAGCTTGTAACTGGGCAGAGGAGAAGTAGGCACAGCTTAGGTTCCCAAGCTTAGGGTCTCAGAGGGACTACGAGGCTGGGAAGAGAGAGAGAGGAAGCTGGACAGGAGTTGCCGTTAGGCAGCATGGACCATAAGCATGTGGCCATGAGAGCTAGAACAGAAACAGACCAGACAGATACGATTAAGGCAAGTAACATGGGGTGTGTAGCTGGAAAATAGCAAAATATCTTAGAGGGTTCATACACCAACACATAAGATTTAAGTAACTTACAATAATAAATACAGTTGACAAAAATGTATCTGGGAATAAATATAAGTGCCTCCTAGTGAATATATTAAAGTGGTGGGAAACTCCTGGCACACCGGACAGCAATCTACTACTGCATGGGGTCAGTGTGAACCAGTTGAGAGGACTGCTAAACAGACTCTCGCCCTCACTTCAAGACTGCTCAGTAATCTGAGACCCCTTTACCAAGCAGGATTGACTTCCAATCTATTCAACACCAACTCTCCTTCCACTGACACATATTTTATCCCTGGCTTTGCCTTTACCAAGTTTGTCCTATCCACCTTAAAAACCCTTTTCTGTATACCTGTGGACATTTAACTATCCTCAAGACTCAGTATCAAAAGTTCTGATAGCCTGCCAGGTGTAGCAGTGCACACCTATAGCCCGTTATTGGTAAGACTGGAGAGAATGAAGGAGGTGGGTTTCTCATTCGGAACTAGAGGCTTAGGCTTCCTTATGTCCCTCTCCTGAGAGCTTCTATTACTTACAGTCTACATCACCTAACTCATCCCTTCAACTGTAATCCTTCATTATCCTCCTTTTCCTGCTCTGATTTTCTCCTTCCTGCTGGATTATCCCTATTAGACAAATATGTACTAGAATCTTATTTCCTTAATTGCCAAAAGCTATGTACACCTCAGGGGCCAGATTTCTCTCCTCTCTTCAAAGCCATTTCTTGTAACCATTGCATGTTCATGCTACTTTCTCACTCAGGAAGTCCTGACAGTGTGAATTTCAGCTTCACAAATGAGATCAGTAACACTGTCCACATTCATCCATCTAGTCATTTCCATGTCTTCTCAATTGCTTCTTGGTATTACAGCCCCTTGAGGGTTGGTGCAGTGGTTAAGGGCACCAGCTACTCCTGCTGAGGACTTGGGTTTGATATCCAGCACCTACGTGGCAGTTTACAACTGTCTTAATTCCAGTTCCAGAGCATTCAATGCTCTCTCTGGCCTCCAGTAAAGCAGGTAAATATGCTGCACATATATACATACAGGCAAAACACTGTACATATCATATAAAATAAATTATTTTTTTAAATGGAGGAGGTTCCTCTTCCTAGATACTTCCTCTCCAACCTACTAAGACATTCATTATTTTCCTTATCTTTCACATACCCATTATATTTCCTTCCCCTTATCCTTCTACTCAAATGACTTTCTTTGGTTTTTTTGAGATTGAGTCTTTATGTAACTCTGGCTGCCATAGAACTCCCTGTGTAGACCAGGATGGCCTCAACTCAAAGATCCACCTGACTCTGCTTCTGGGGATTAAAGACGTGCACTACCACACCCCTTCTTTGAATGCCCTCTTAATGGCATTCAAACTTGACTTAAATGTCAAGTTTTTTCAAGGACATATCCTACTTCTCTAACAAGTTAGAGGACAGGGCCAGTCCCTGAGTGAATGTTATAAATTTCTATTTTTACAGTAATTGACCGGTTCATTTCTTTATGTGTCTATATAAGTTTGTGTGTGCATAGGCACCTATGAAAGTCAGAGGATACTTTTGGAAGTCAATTCTCTCCTTCCACCATACAGGTTTGGCAACTGAACTTGGATTGCAAGACTTGGCAACAAGCACCAATGCCTGCTGAACCATCTCACCAGCCACAAATTTGAGATATTTGAGGCAGAATATCCAAAAACACTAGGTGTCCTGCAATGTAAGACTCCCAACAGACTCCCAACAGTGATTTCCCCCTTGTCATGGCTTTTGAATAGTCCAATAGACAGGAACATGACTAAGAAATCTACAGCCAAGCAAGAAAGCACAAGCCTGTCATCCCATCAATTGGAGATCAAGCGAGTTCAAAGCCATCCCGGGCTACATAGCAAGACTTTATCTCAAAGGAAATATATCTAGACTCTTAAGTCAGCTTTACAGATCAAAGTTTTGTGATATTTTTTAATATCTAAATGGGTGTTTTGACTGCATGAGTATGTGTATACCATGTGCATGTCTGGTATCTGTAGACACCTTGCCACATAACCTTACAACTGAAATTTGAACCATGAAATCTCTAAGAGAAAATCGACCCCCAGAAATTATCCTCTGGCCTCTATACTCATGTTATGGGATGTACACACCAATACACTTCCCACACACACACCATATACACATACACACAAAGAATACTGTAAAAAAGCAAATGTATGTAACTAAGTACAGTGGCACACACCTCCACTCCTAGCACTTGGGAGGCAGAGGTAGGGGAATCACAGAATTCTAAGCCAGTGGTCTACAGAGAGAGTTCCAGAACAGTCAAGCTACACACACACACACAAAACTGTCTCAAAACAAAACATGAATTAAAGCACTTTTAATCCACCGATCAACCAAGAAAATAATAAAGGAGTGCTTGAGCTCCCAGGACTGAGCAAGCTGGCCTCATTTTTGGACACTGCAGCCACAAATCAACTGCCTCTTTGACAAATGTTCTTAAAAGACATCTCAAGCCATGTTAACACACCAGGAGAAAACTGAGTCTCCTCAGTATGCCCCTGTCCTGCAGTTCCAGATAATGACTTGCCTGCTCCAGAAAGCTAGGAATTGCCTTTTAGTTCTCCTTTGCCGGGTCCCTGGCTCCAATCTACCCAACAAATGCTCTAATCTACTTTCAAAATAGAACTGGAATTCATCCACTTCTCTCCATTACCAAATCCACTATGTGGGCCTGTTACTTGAACTACACAGACGTGCCACTGGACTCAACACATTGCAATTAAAGTGTCCTTCAATAAGAGTTAGCCCCTGAATCTATAAAAGTCGAGTCTTAACCAAAGCCTCTCAGGCCTCGCTCCATCAGTCACTTGACATTTTCCGAAATGTGGCTCACACTACTCTCCCTTCCCTCCACTAAAGACATCCAGCTACGCCCTCCTTCATTCCTGTAACATACCATTCTCCTCCAGCTTCATTTCTGCCTAATCTTTTCACACAAATACAAACTATAGTCTCTCAGTAGCTGACGCTTCTCATCCAATAGGAGTTTGCTTGATTAACAACCTAAAATTGATGATCCTTATCATTTTTATTGTATTCTCTGTGGCACCCAAAAAAATTGTTTTCCTTATTTGTATTATATGCTTAGTAAGTTCTTAACTTTTTAAAGTCTCTCTTGGTCACCAAAATAAAAGTTCTCTAAAATCAGAAACCAAATTAACCTTTTTCATCATACACACATACATCAGCTAGACCCAGAATAGCACAGGGCCTAGAAAATATCCATCAGTACCTATTTACTGAACGGGCTGTTTGATGACATATGTCTGTAATCCCAGCTATTCAGAACACTGGCATAGAAAGGTTTTGTTTATGGTTATTTTATTTACTTATTTTTGAGATAGAGTCTATGTATCCCTAGCTAACCTTGGAATTTGTAAACCACACTGACCTCAAACTCAGAGATCCACCTGTCTCTGCCGCCTAAGCACCAGAATTAAAAGTGCTTACGCAATACCATGCCTGTCTGAAGACAGAATTTCAATGTCAAGATTAGCCTGGGCAAATTAGTGAAACTCTGCCTTCTGAATGAAATAAATATCATACCCACTCAGACCTTCCTATGGATAACCTAATTTTTTAAAAACTCTCATTTCTGCTGCAAACCCATTCCTGCTTACAAAGGGAATAAAATGAGGCTTGACTCCAATCTCCACAATCTCCAATTCCCACATTTTACTCCAGGTATACCTTATACTAAAATAGTTTCCTCTTTCTTAATTTTTTTTAAATTATATTATTTATGCAATGCTCTGCCTGAATGCCAAAACAGGGCACCAGATCTCATTATAGATGGTTGTGAGCCATCTATGGTTGCTGGGAATTGAACTCAGAACCTCTAGAAGAACAAACAGTGCTCTTAACCTCTGAGCCATCTCTCCAGCCCTAAAATAGTTTCCTGAACATTCCATGTACCATATTCTGTGCCTTTGCCTTCCATTTGTCTGAAAACGTTCTGGTTGTTCCTCAAGGTTGTTACTTCCTTACAAAAGTTTTCTTAAACTCTGAAAATTAGGTTCCCTCATTTTTATATGAAATTCATCACCCTGTCTGGAGAGGGAGGAATAGTATAATAGGACAAACTGCCCCTACGCTGTGGAGACTTACAAGGAAGGTAATCCTAGGCACATTATTTCCACCCCTAGGCCTCTGCTGCCTAACCCTGTAATGTTGGGTGACTACCAGCTCTGTGGTAAGGGCTTAGAATTTAACAGTACACAGCACAGATGTGGCAATAATGAAGTTCAATCCATGTTAGCTATTAGTTATTACTATCAGCTGTGTGGATCATTCTGTGGCTGCCTCAAAGGCAACACAAACTTCAGTCATGTGTTGAGCTGTTAACATCTGGCCCAAGAGCAAACAGACTTTTTTCAATGAAAACAAGGTTGAACCTAACTATTCCCAAGAAAAATAGGATGAACTGCAGTTTAATTAGGTTCTAGAACCCTTAAAAATATAGAGAAGTATACTACCATATATCTTTAACCCTAAGCATTAATAGGCCAAATGATTATTGCTCTAATGGTCTGCCTCATCATGTCAACTTGGCTTCTTTCAGGTTCTGAGTTATTAATTTCCGGCCCGTAGGCCTGAGCTAATTTGCATGTCTTTTAAACTAATCATTAGACTTAAAAAGCAATTTTGCAATTGAAAGCCATGGCACTTAACCGACTTCCTACCTCAAGGCAATAAATTACCCTGAGACAGCTCATCTCCCTCTCGGTCCACACAAGAGCAGCTGAAGCGCCGCTGTTGCGTGCGACCGGCGCTGACGATTGAGGCGGCGTTGGGGTAAGGGCTGGACGACGTCGCACCGTGGCACTGCCGGTGCCCCGGAGGGCTGGCTCCGCGGACCTGCTGCAGCCATGGCTCTTAACCTCCTAACACAGACCAGGTCGTGCGAGCGTCTCCGCGGCCACGCCTCGGACTGGCAGCCCCCGGGCGACTCCGCGAGCCTGGCGACGGGACGCGTCCGGACCGACGGCCACATCCCACGGGCTGAGGGCGGGCGAGCGGGCATCCCTCCACGGAGCCGGGGGCGGCGGGGAGGGCAGGGCTCGGCGCCCCGGGCTCTGAGGGGCACGGCCAGGAACCAACCTCCACGAAGGCATCCGTCAGGTCGCTGGCCCGGTCCATCACCGGCAAATGGCGACCGGCCACGATTTTCACCTTCAGCTTCCCGGGCATCGCGGCGGCTTCGGCCTCTCCTAGGATTCCTGCAGAAACAAACAAGCGAGTCTGCGCCGAGCGAGCGCCGGGGAGGGGGCGGGGTGGAGGGGCGGCGGGAGCGCGCGCCAACTGACAGCGGAGGGCGCGCGCGCCGCACTCACGCTCTGAGAAGGAACCGCGTCGTCCCGCGCGGGCGCCGAGGCCTCATTCCGGAGAAGCAGCCGGAGGAAGGGCGCCGGCCAGCCGTGCTACCCTAGCCCTAGCGTGCTGCGGAGAGCCGCCAGGTCCCGTCAGCATCCCGCGGAGCGGCCGCCGCGCCTCCACGCCTTTCTCCTCCCACCTTCCAAAAATGGCGGCTCGCGGGGCGGGAGCGATCGATCGCTCGGTGCTCTGCCCTTCCGCGGGGCCGATTTGAATTCGCCGGGGCTGGGGGAGAGGGGCGGGGCTGAGCTGGAACACAGGGAAGCCGGTCGAGCCCTGCATCATCCACCCAGCCTCCCTTCGGCTCGAGGACGCGCTCCGGCGCTCCGCAGCCCCGGCGCTGGTGACAGCCGCGCCGCGCTTTCCTGGCTCCTGGACAGACTGCTGCAGCCGAGCACGCTGGAGAAGTCCGCCGTCAGCGGACCAAGGCTGCCGCCGGGAAGGGCTGCGGGTGCGTGTGGTGGTTCTCCGGGAACTCCCCAGAAAACTCAGGTTAGAGCCAGCTGTAGGGGCTCATACCTGTCAGCCCAGAGCTTGGAAGGCTGAGGCAGGAGGATTGCCTGGAGTCCTTAACCGGCTTGGGCGACGGACTAAAACCGTGGCTAAAAAGAAAAATTACACACGCGCGCGCGCCTCAGATAGTGAAAATGAGTATTATTTCCTGAAAGACTTGTTTCAGTCACAGGCATGAGTACTGTGTCCTGTGTCACAGATGACACTTCCCACTCCAGACCACGACCCCCTCCCAGCCCCCCGCGGCTTACAATCCTGGCTAGCCTCTCCTTGGTTTCCAGCCCCGCGGGCTTTGAATGTGGCACTCTCCCGCCGCGTTGTCCCATTCACAAGCCTAAAGGGAGGACCTACGGGGCTGGCTAAAAGTCTGCAAGTCGTAAACTTGCGGCAGTAAACGCAGTCGGTGTGAGAAATGACGTCTTTTGTGAATTGACCCCACTCAATACCACAAGAGCCTGCCAATGTAGGGTGTTAAACACAGCTTCAGACTATCAGAAAAGAGCCTGGGGTCGCAGCACACTCACAGGATATGACAAGATCACTCCATACAGTATGGCAAATCCAGCATTACCAATATACTACATAGCAAATACCAAAATCAACATTTAAAATGCCACTGGAAAAATTATAGCACTGAATTTATCAGAAATGGAAAATTCCTAAATTGAAGAAATCAGCATGGTCTTTTTAACTTCAAAAGTACTAAAATAAGATTTTTTTTTTTAAATTACCTCAAGCAATAATGAACCAGAAATGGCTTTAAAAAAAAAATCCTCCTGGAAAAGGAATTTTGCCCATGTAAGAAGCTGAATTCTTCCAAACAAAAAGAAAATGGCCTGCTCAAAAGAAAAAAAAAAAAAAGATGAATTGTTGCAGACTTTTTGGACTAGAGAAACTCCTATCCATTTCTATAACAAAAAAACACAATCTCACATAATTTCCTTGGATCCACCCAAGCATTGATGTTCCTTAAAATGTCATTGCTGAATTCAGAAGTCCACTATAAATGTAATCAGTGTTCTGTTCTTGTTTTTGTTTCCTTCATTTTAAGCAGTTTTTAATGAAATCTATGTGCAAGATTACTCTTCCTGCATCTTCTCAATTGTTTCCTTCCTCCTGTTTGCCCTTTGCCCTTCCTGCTTGGTGAGAGTTGGCTTTCTGCTCCAGAGATTTTGGGTAGTCTCTGTCCAGTTTTTATTGTGATAAACCCTTTGATAGGGTAAATGCCTACATGGACATTTGAGCCACTTGCATTTTCTGCTTTCCCTGTTCATTGTGGATGATATTTCCTGTAAAGCTGGGCTGTTTTGCCAATTAGCTGACCTTTCAGGTGTCCTCACACATCCTGAACTTCATCCTCTTGGATACACAGAGTTAAAACCTCTGTCTCAAATCTTTGGGGAAAAAGGGGTTGGTACATTGAAATCCCTTTTACTCTTCCAACCTTGCTCCAGTTAGAACAAGCTGAAAATGGTGGCACATGTCTTTAATCCCAGCACTGGAGAAGCAGACAAAAGCAGATCTCTGTGAGTTCAGAACCAGTCTGGTCTGCATTGTGACTCCCAGGCTAGTCAGCGCTACACAGTGACTATCTGCCTCCAGCTCACTCCCCACAAGAAAAAAAAAATTTACAAGTCCTTCAGCTTGAGAGTTGCCAGCCAGCAATTGTAGCCTTTTTTTTTATTTTATTATTGTTTGGATGACATGATTGAGATGGCTTTTCTAATGAAAATGTATTTCCTTGTTGCCAGTTTCTTTTTTAAAATGCAAACTCAAAGGCAGGAAGGAAGATTGTTGAGACTTCAAGGCCAACCTGGGCTACCAAATGAGATTCTGTCTCAGAAAGGTTTAAAAAAAAAATCATTGGGAATGTAGCTCAATGGCCAAGCACTTGCTTAGTCACAGAGGCTTTGGGTTCAATCTGTAGAACCACAAACAACAACAAACCAAAAACTATTTGCAGGAAAGTACAAGAAAACTGAAGTTTAGCAATAATTTTTAATGGGACATAATTCACAGAATTACAAGATGTTGTGATGTAGAAAATATTTGCAAATTGCACAATTAGAGGTTAGCAGACTCAGCATCCTAATTAGTGGACCTCCTAAATAAAGTACTTGTGCATACCTGCTGCCCGAGGCATCATCAACAGGAGATTATAATTAAGATGCTTCCTGAAGACTCTTAGTGGAATTAAACCTGGCTTCAGCTTAACCGGTTCCTAGTAATTGTCCTCGTTTGTTTTAATTAACACTGGGAACAGCGCTTACTTTCCTGACAAATAAATCATGAGATGACCTCTGATTAGCATCTTCAGCTTCACAGGCTGCCCTCCTTCTTGCAGATTAGATTTTAAATAAGAGCTAATGTATATTCAGTGTTCCCTGCATACTAGACACCAAGTTCATTTCAGCTGAAATGGGACTGCTTTTCAGTTTCACCAAAATCTTGTAAGATTTGTCAAATTTTTCTGTTTTGGGTTTGTTTGTTTGTTTGAAGGAGCCTGCATTTTTGTTTTTAAAAATTCTGAACACTTCTGTTCATTTATTTTTGAGTATATGTAGGTAAATTTGGGGTCATGCACCTGCCAGAGCCCATATGTGGATATCAAAGAATACAGTTCTTGTCTTGTGGCACAGGCATCCCAGGGACAGAATTCTAGCCATCAAGCTGGGCAGCAGCCACCTTTACCAGCTGGACCATCTTGCCAACCAGAGCCTGCATTTTATAGATAAATAAATTGTTTCTAGATAAATAAATTTCTTTGTTTGTTTGAGAGACTCTCACACTGGTCCAAGCAGGCCTAAAATTCACTATTTAGCACAGGCTAACTTAAAACACACAGCAGTCCTTCTTCCTCAGCCACCAAGGCTGAGGTAACTGGTGCATACCACAACACCTGGCTAGTGCTAGTTCTGCAAAGCTACAATGATTGTCCAGGGTCAAAGAGCTGATGAAGACTGAAGCTGTCTTGTTATGATCCCTAAAACTCTCTCACGCGTGTCTTCCATCATTAACTGTCACACAGGCCACTTCCACCACTATTCTTCTGTCTTCTAACCCATTAACAGCAAAATAGCCCCAGTAATTTATTTGTTGAGTTTCATTGCATAGCTCAGGCTGTCTTCAAACTCAATGCTTCTTGCCTCTACCTCCAGAGTACTGGGATAATGGGCGTGCCCTTCAACACCTAGCTTAGAGATGTGTTTTTCAGTCAGATCTCATGTATCCCAGAATGGTCTTGAATTGCTTACATAGCCAAGAAAAACCTCAAACTTCTGTTTTTCCTAGCTTTATCTCAAGAGTATTGGGATTGCAGGGATGAGCCACCATGTTCTCCAGCTTCTGCAGTGCTAAGGCGGGCATGCTACCAGATGATCTTTTCCAAAAAAGAGAGAGAGTAATACAAACTTGCTATTTTAAAACATACCTTTTTTTTTTTTTGAGACAAAGCCATGCTTAATAACATTAGCTGATCCAGAAACTCCAGAATAGCCCAAGCTGGCCTCAGTTTACTTCCTGGAATCTCAGCCCCCTAAGTGCTAAGATTATAGGTATGCACCAAAGCACCAAGAGCACACTGCTAATTTTTGATAACGATACAAAAGCAATTCAGAGTTTTGTTAATACCTGGTACAAGTGGCCAGCCAAGGTAAGGAAATAAATAAATCATTCCATAGGAAAATAGTTTTCAACTTTCCTACTACTATAACCATTTAATACCATTCTTCAGGTTGTAGTGACCCAAACCATAGAAATATTTTTCTTGTTACTTCATAAATGTAATTTTGCTATTGTTATGAATTGTGATGTAAATATCTGTGTTTTCTGATAGTCTTAGGTGACCCTTGTGAGGAGGTCACTCAACCCCCATCCCCCCAAAAGATGTCAGAACCCACAAGTTGAGAACCGCTGCCATAGGAAATGTAGCTCAGTTGGTAGAATGCTTGCCTAGCATTCATGAAGCCCTGGGTACCATTTCCCAGCACCTCATAAAACAGGCCCACTGGCACATACATCCCACGAGCCCATCATCCTTGAAGTAGAAAAAGAAGGGTCAAAAGTTCAATATCTTCTACACAAGAAATTGGAAAACCAGCCTAGGATTTATGAGACAGTTTTCTCAAAAAAAAAAAGAAAAAGAAAAAGAAAGAAAGGAAGGAAGAAAAGAAAGGCTAAAAAGGACTATTCAGTGCCCTATCAGAAAATGTTCTCCTTTTTTGAGACCATTTTCTAATGAAAAGACAAATATCAGTCAAAAGTGAATTCTTTTCAGTATTTGGATTTGTCTGAAGTCAAGCTCTTTGTCTTCTCGAGCAGCCACTGACTTGTCACCCTCTGCTAAATAGTTTCACTTCATATTGACATTCTTTAGAAACTGACCTGGGCCTACATCACCAAGTAACCTCAATTCATCAAACCAAAGTTATAATTGCTCTTACATCTTGAGATTTTAGCTCACACTGTATCTTCTCTTGTGCTCATCATTTTTACCTTTGCCAATCAACTGTCACTAGCAATTACAGTTCTTATAGTATCTTTGGCCATTATCTTTTCAGAGGCACTGCCATTAATTAGATTAATTAAACTGACACATCATTTCCCAGCTCACTTGTTAACTTCCTGAGGGACACTCTAATCATGTATCAAATGTACCTTGAAAAGAAAAGCTATGGCTACATAGCTAGATCTGATAATGGGCACAGCACCCACGCAGAGGGCACTGTGGACTCGCGCTAGCTGACGGAGGAGCGCTGAGAGCAGAGCAGGTACAGTTACTGCAGTCAGTAGGAAGAATAAAATGAATAAAAATAAAAAGAATAACAATGACGCCATCATTTTTTTTTCTTCCGATGCAGCACACAAGACAAGGAACCTAGTCAGTGGCCCTAGACAGCTGCATGTGGGTTTTCTAAACTCCCTGGAGGATGTGTGGGTTCCCAGAGAAGCAAGGAGCTTCACATGGTATCATATGAAATCAATACTCACTCTTCAGTTTTGAACTCTCTCCAGCTCCCATATAATCTTTTCTAAGACAATGAAAGCAACATTTTTTAAAAGTGCACGCACATATATTATTTTTAACTGAGGACTATAAAAACCTACTAAAAACACATATTAGAGAAATAAAGGGGACAGAGTAGTTAAGTTAGGAGTGGAAGAAAACATTTCTGAATATATTTTTTTCTTAAAATATATTTTTTGGGAAGCTGGAGAGATGGCTCAGCGGTTAAGAACACTTGCTGCTCTTTCAAAGGAGTAGGGTTCAATTCCCAGCACCCGCATGGCAGCTCACAACTGTCTCTAACTCTAGTTCCAGGGGATCCAATACTCTCACACAGACATATATGTGGGGGAAACACCAATGCATAAAATGCATAAAATGAAAATAAAATAAATATTTTTAAAAGATTTATTTTTTTACTTTTGTACATGTTTGGGTCAGGAGTCATATGCAGGTGTGTGTGTGTGTGTGTGTGTGTGTGTATGAAGGACAAATGAGGGTGTCAGATTCCCTGGAACTGTCAGTTGTGAGTCGCCGGACATGGGTGCTGGGACCCAAACCCAGATCCTCTGCAAAAAATAAAAATAAAAAACAATACATGCTCTTAATTGCTAAGCCATCCAGCCCCATCTGAATATATGTTGCAGCATCAACTTTAAAACCATGTGACTTGGATAATTATAAAGTTACATAAAAATATCACTTGAAAACAAAGGGAAATAAACATAATTTGTAAAAAGACAGAAAAGCAATTACAGAAAAGAATTAAGTTCCTCAGTAGCATGAGGAACAAATGTTTCTAACTGAAAATATCCTAAGAACAAAAGCAACTACCAAGAAATCTTAAACTATTTATAACAAAATGACTATCAATAATTATATATAAAAAATACATATAATCTGGAATTATATGTTTATAGATGCATATATATATACAGGCATATACATATATATATATGGATACATTTAGAGAGACTACAGTGGGGTCTTTTTGTTGCTGTTTTGCTTTGTGGGTTTTTGACACCGGGTTTCTCTTGCAGCCCTGGCTGTAGAGGAGCTCACTCTGAGGTCTGCCGACCTCTGCCTCTTGAGCGCTGGGATTAGAAACATGCTCCTCCACTGCCCTTGTTGCCTGTGGTGATTTGAATGAGAAACGCGTCCTGCAGGCTCAGACACTTGAGTACCTGGTCCTCACTGTGTGGGAAGGGCTAGGAGATGTGGCCTTGTTGGAAGAGGTATGCCACTGAGGGTGGGCTTTGAGGCTTCAAAAGGTCAAACCATTCTCAGCTTTCTCTTCTCTCTCTTTTTCTCTCTCTGCCTCCTGTCTATGGCTTAAGATGTGAGTGAGCTTTCTAGCTCAACATGGTCTCACACAACTTTAATCTCAGCACTCAGAAGACAGAAGCTGACAGATCTCTATGAGTTCTAGGCCAACCTGTTCTACAGAGTAAGTTCCAGGGCAGCCTGGGCTAAACAGATAAACCCAGTCTAAAAAAAAAAAAAAATGCTTTGGTCATGGTGTCTCTTCACAACAATAGAAAAGTAACTAAGAAGGATACCATTACCACCTCTCATTCAAGTTCATCAAGAAGCAAGATTTTCAGAGTTTAAAAAAAAAGATGTTAGGGAAATACAATACAGTAATAATTCTAACTTATAATATAAACCATCAGAGCTGGAGAAATGACTCAGAGCTTAACCTCTGCACAGCTCTTACTGCTCTTCCAGAGGACTTCAGTTTGGTTCCTGGCACCCATGCTTGTCAGCTCGTATAACTGCCTAGAGCTTCAGGTTTCACGGTCTAACAGCCTCTTCTGACCTCCACAAGCACTGCGCACATGTTCATAAGTCACACAGCCTGCACATTTATACATGTAATTAAACAGAAAAATAAAATCTTTAAAATAGAAACATGAATAGCATAAGTCTATAATTGTGTTTTAGAATTGTGTTTTGATGTTTTGAAATAGGCCTTATATAGCCCAGGTTGGTCTGGACTTACTATGTAGCTTGAGATGATTTTGAAGTCCTAGACCTCCAGGTTCCTCAGCCTGGCTTGTTGCCAATTAGTTAGTTAGTTGGTTGGTTAGTTAGTTGGTTAGTTAGTTAGTTAGTTAGTTAGTTAGAGACAGGGTTTCCCTGGATGTCCTGGAACTCACTTTGTAGATCAGACTGGCCTTGACTTCACAGAGAGCCTGATTCTGCCTTCTGAGTGTGGAGATTAAAGGCATGTCCTACCACACCCAACTACATTTCTGCTCTTGAAAATAATTTTCCCTGCTGTGGGTGGTGATGTACGTCCCAGATCCTACTAGCGGGGAGGCTGAGGCCAATGGATAACTTGAGCTTGAGCATTCAAGGCCAGTCTAGCTAGCATGTGGGAAGTGGGGAGGGTTCTAACTATTCTATTAGAATCATCGTAGGAGTACTGGATAAACATTAACAAAACAGGACTAATAAATTCTTCTAGTACCAAAACTGTTCTCTACAACAGCCAACAACCAAGACATCCTTAGGGAAGGGGCTGGTCATAGGAGGGGAGCAAGGGACTTTGGGGGTCATGACAAAAAGACTTGGGAGTCCAGGTTCCTTTTATCCAAAAGTGGAGCAATCAGAGAATCAAGAAGATCAATGACTAATTCAATGTAGGGGAACATGCCTGTAATCTCTGAGTCAGGAGGTTCATGAGTTTCAGGACACCTTGGGATACATAGTGAAAATTTATTTCAAAAAACATACATACATTGTGTGTGTGTGCAAAGAAATAAAAATAAAGCTAATAACTGCAAGGAATTGAAAGACATAAAATTTGTAAAAATCCAGAGTTCATAATAATGTTAAAGCAATGGGGGGAAAAAAACCAACAACAACTTTGAGACAATGCTAAATAACCCGTATGGAAGACTTAGTTTCGTGATGATGAGAAAGCCATATACATTCAGTGGGTGCCACAATTCAGAGTATGATTTTTGCTCTTTTCCAGGGTAAGACGTTCTTCTAGTCAAGAACTGTGGCATGAGTCTGTAATCCCAGCACTTGGAAGAGAAGGCTGGAAGATAAAGAGTTGAAGTCATCCTCAGCGACACAAGGAGTTGGAAGCCAGTCTGGGCTACATGAGACTCTACCTCAAAATGCGACAAATTGTTTCTTCTTTTCTTACCGTGTCTGGAATGCTTATAACCCTTCCCTTCTCTTTCCTCCTTTCTTCAGTTAAGTGATTCCTATGCATGCTCAGATTTCAACTAAGACATCAGTTTCCAAAGTCTGTGAACCCCCGAAGTAGATTCACTTTCCTTGTTACATAGTGCACTAACTAGCTAAAGTTATCCCTTCTGGCGCTATGAGCCTCATGACTAATACAGTTAGCTAATGGTTCTTCTCTGCTGTTAATAACAGAAGCACCATGATGTCAGCATTGTCCGCTTCCACTATTGCACACCTGGCTCATGAGACAGCAGGTATTTTATCACACTTTGTTGCTGTTGTTATTATTACTTTTTTTTTCTTTTGTATTTTGAGAGTTTCTCTATGTAGCCTTGACTGTCCTGGACTCGCTTTGTATACCAGGCTGCTCTCAAAATCACAGAGATCCACCTATGTCTGCCTCTGCCCCTGCCTCCCTGAGTACCGAGATCACAGGCGTGCGCCGCTGTTATCGTACTTTTTAAATTATTTTATTTATACTTCCTATATCTCTTTCTCCCTTCTCCACCTCAATCTCTTCCAACAGCCCAACAGGTACGAGAGAAAGAACCTTAGTGGGGAGAGGGGATGGAGTTCTCTTTAGCTACTTCCTGCTGGTTAGGGTCATCAGATTCCTCTGGGCAAGTGCAATCTTAGTTTCAAGATCTCGCCATCTTCTTCTCGTTACTCTGCAGCAAGAGCAACCAGGAGCACCAGCAGCTTTCTTCTTTCTGGGAGCTCCCAGTCTCTCTCTGGGCTCTGGCGTTTATTCCCTCTCCAGAGTCCTCAGATTTAAACTATCTGCAGCTGGCAAAGGACCCCTCTCAGAGCCTGAATGAGCCAAATACAATCTGAATCAGTCCTATATCCCACACCTGGAATTAAAACAAAACATGTTTACATATCATAAGCCAAAACGTCCTGTGATGGACGTAGGCAGAGTGACACATTCCTGTAATTTTAGCACTCAGAACAAGTAGGCAGGAAGATTGTAGCTAGTTTGAGGACAGCTTGGGCAACACAGTGAACACCAGGGCAGCCAGGCCTGCATAATCAACACCCAATCTTAAAAAGAAAAGACATGGGGGCAGGATGTGTGTGAATCTAATAATGCCAGGGATTAGCAAAAAGACCATAACCCCGGATTAAAATCTTGACGTTGTCATTTACTGAACATGAAACTGAGTGAGTTACTTACCCCTTCCTGTAAAATAAACGATATCTGGGAAATGTGCATTTATAGCACCAGGGGGTTTTGGTTTTGGTTTGTTTTTTTTTTTAAAAAAGCTTAGCTAATAATTCATTTTATTCATCATATACTTGGGTATTGCAAAAACTGCTGAGGAAATCAGAGACTGATTGGGTGGTGGACACCTTAAATGATATCCCTGTCCTGGTGAGATGCAGGGAAGTTCCACCAGCCATTCGTGCCCCTATGAAGAACAATGGAGAAACACTATTTTAAAATAGACTAGGACGGGGGAGATGGCTGGAGGTTAAGGGCACTTACTGTTCTTGCAGAGGACCTGGGTTGGGTATCCAGCACCAATATTACGCCTTGCCACTATCTATAACTCTACTTCCTGGTGTTCTGCTGCCCTCTTCTGGCTTCTGTGGACACTTCATACATGTGGTGTACAAACATAATTGGAGGCAAAATACTCAAACACAAAATAAAATACATCTAAACAACTGTTTTTCAACTTAAAATCAACCCTCAAGAGTTAGGGCAAAAAAGGGCAATGCAAAATACAGGCAAAAGAGGTACAATAAATTAGCTTCCAGTTATGGTTTGAATAAGAATGCCCCAACAGGCTTAGGTATACATAGCAAACTCATGTGTATAATGTTTCATCCTTGGATGGCAATATTTTGTCAGGAAGTGACAGCTTTACAGTTTCCTTTACAGACAGGAAACACGCCTTTAAAGAGCAAGTGTGGTCCCCCATCCTTCCTCCCAGCCCTGCCTGCCTCCTGTCTACCATGAGGTAATGGGCCTCCTCTACCACAGGGTTCCCCAAGCAGGGTGTTCAACCCACCAAGGATGGGGACCAGAGACCCTGCTCTGAAACCGTGAACCAAAACAAAGTTTGTCCCTGTAGTTAGTTGTTTGTGTGAAATGTTTTATCACATTGACATAAAAATCTAACATGGGGCTGGAGAGATGGCTCAGAGGTTAAGAGCATTGGCTGTTCTTCCAGAGGTCATGAGTTCGATTCCCAGCAACCGCATGGTGGCTCACAACCACTATGATGACATCTGGCTCCCTCTTCTGGCTTGCAGGCACACATAGAGACAGAACATTGTATACATAAAGAAATAAACAAAATTTAAAAAAAATATATAACATGATAACCTACCACAATTGTGGATTTACTTATACACTATTATAAGTTTATTATCGTTTATTTGTTTGTATTAGGCTGTTACTAAGAGCCCACGTAAACAACAGTTGTACCTTCCTGAAACTGAGCTTTGTATTATAAAGTAAATTGAGACTTTTTAACAACTCCTTAAGTGAATCTTTCTTTTTTCAAGATTTGATTTTTTATTTTTATTTTATTTGTTTGTTTATTATGAGAGAAGGTCTCTCTGTGTAGTTCCCGTTGTCCTGGAACTCACTATGTAGAACAGGCTCACACTGATCCTGCAGAGATCCAATTGTCTCTGGCTGCAGATTGCTAAGATTAAAGGCACCACCACGCCTGACCCTTATTTTTTATTTTTAATTATGTATATGTGTGTATGTCTGTGTGGGAATGCGTGCACATGAGGTGCTGACAGAGGCAAGCAGACAGTTTTGGATGTCCTGGCGCTGGAGTTTCATATGCTTCTGAGCCAGCATATAGGTGTTAGGAAGTGAACCCCAGTCCTCTGCAAGAGCAGAATGTGCTCTTAACCACTGAGCTGTTTCTCCATCCCCTGAAGCCTAGTTCATCTGTAGTAAGAAAGCTAGCCAACTTCTATTTTCTAGTGGCATATTTCTTTTAGTAAACCCTGATGTTTATAAATTTTGTCTATTATAAGCAGTGTCATTGATTGAATGAATCTGAAAATGAAAGAGAAAATAGAGGCTCCAATCCAAATGGTTATTTCTCAATGTGTGACCCTTTCAAATATAATCACCTTGTCTTGTTTGTTAATTTTTTTATTTTTTCAAGACAGGATCTTGAAAAATATAGCTCATGATGACATTCATGATGTGACCCAAACTATTCTAATCTCAAAATGTTCCTGCCTCAGCCTCCCAAGAGCGAAGAGTTTCCTTATCCCTTTTCAAAACCTTTTGGGATCTACTGGTGTTAGGGCTTCGCCTTCCCGTCACACCCCAGGGTGCTCTGTGACTTTTCCTCCCTCCTAAGCACAGAACAGTTCTAGCAGAAAAGTAGTGAGTGTAAAAATAGGCCCCTCAGCTATATATTTTAAGAAACTAGGTTAACATGGGGAAATTTGTCTGTTTTCTGAGCACTCCTCTCTTTCCTTCCTGTGATATATAAACAATGTCTAATTTTAACATTCTATTTCAGTGATCATATTTTCTCCAAGTACAAAAACCTGGAGGCAAAAAACTAAGTGTGATTGTACCTTGAAGGAAAATGTACAAGAGAAAAACTGGTGGTCAATATTGCTACTGTTTTTTGGTTTGTTTGGTTGTTATTGTTGGTTTTTTGTTTGTTTGTTTGTTTGTTTGTTTGTTTGTTTGAGACAGGGTTTCTTTGTGTAGCCATGGCTGTTCTGAAACTCACTCTGTAGGCCAGGCTAGCCTCAAACTCAGAGATCTGCCTGCCTCTGCCTCGAGAGGCACACTACCACCCAGGGATACTGATTTTATGTTGTCTTTCTCTAAAAAAAAAAAACTAAACATGTTTTTCTCCTACCTTAGATTGACTCTTTTCAACTTAGACCCAAATTTTACTGACCCCCCCCCACATCAATATTTAATGATAACACACTGTACAAGACAGATCTGCCAGTTAGACTCTAGAAGGATGCCAAGGTTTCTCTGTGTCAGCTAGACTGACCTGGAAATAATGTTCGAGCCTAGACTGAAACTCATGGCAATCTTTCTGCCTCAGCTTCCCTAGTGCTGGGATTAGAGACATGAGCCCGCATTCCCTGATTATTTTTTCTTTTGCAATAAGGGCTCACGTATCCCAGTTGACCACAGACTCACTAAATAGCCAGGACTGGCCTTAAGTTTCCTCCTGCCTCAGTTTCCCAAGTACTAAGAGTACACTCATGTGTCACCCTAGCTAGCTATCAGAAAGTCACAGTGCATAGGTAAAATAGCTATGAATGAAGAGCATAACTATAATAAATAACAGTAAAGAAAGTGTCAACTGAATGGTTTAAAATAAATACAAAACGGGCCAAAAAATAATAATCTGAGAATATCTGTGACAGAACGCTCATGTCAAAGGTGGAATCTGAGGAATAGAAAGCCAGGGGTGCAGGTATACAACTGTAACCCCAGGACACAGAAGGCTGAGGCAGGGGCATGTTGATGACCAGGATCTTGAAAAAAGGACAGAATTTGAGTTAGACATTTTGAAATTCTTTTTATTTACATGTATGTATGTGTGCCTGTATGGGTTTGTGTGTACCTGTGCCCACAAGGGCCAAGGGTTCTGGATCACTTGTAACTGGAGTTACAGGCATTCTGAGCCACCTATTGTTCCTGATGGAAACTGAACCCGGCTGCTCCACAAGAGCATTAAGTGCTCTTAACCACCAAATTCTCCCTCCAGCCTCTGAGTTGGACATTTTTGACCTAATCAAAATCCAAACAAAGGAAATTCAGTTTAAAATAATCAAGAATAAAATGGCCTAGACTAGAAACAATGCCAAAGTTAGTTTGGCCAGCATTGGGGTGTTTATGCAGAAAGGCGGTAACTTGGAAGTAAAAAAAAAAATGATGTCCGGAAAAATAACATGACAGGCAGAACTGGGAAGGAGGTGATTCAAGAGAGAAATGTTACCGTATAGTCAAAGAAGGCTGTGGGGAAAACCCACAGTAAAGTTACTGTATTTCACAGTGACTGTCATGCGATTTCAGGACAAGCTGGAAACTGAAAAGCAAAGCAAAGATGCGTTGTGGGGATTTTTTCCCTCATTAAGCTAACACAAACTCGGTGGCAGCGCTTGTGGATGGGACCGCTGAGCTGGGTACCACATACAGGGGAAAGAGAGTGAAGAGATGAGGAAGAGCTTGTGGCTCTGTTTCAGATGAGTAAATAAGCGGCAGTGACGTGATTAGAACCAGTGAGAAAGCCAGGATGAGGAGCCCAGACTGGCAGTGTGGCCCGGTGGACAGAGTGGTTGCCTAGCACACACGAGACTCTGGGATTGGTCCCCAGTACCACATGAACTGGCTCTGGTGGTTCACACTGATCATGACAGCACTGGGAGGTGTGGGCGGGACGGTCGCGAGTTCAAGGTAATCCTGGACTACACCGTGATCTCCAGACCAACCTGAGCCACGTGAGATCCTGTCACCCCTCAAAATTAAAACATAAAAGAACAAGACCCTGTGAACATATTGGGTTCCAGTTCTTCTGACTTGTTCTGACCACCTGAACAGGTAGAAGCTTAACAACTTGCCTGACGCTTCAGTGGGTTGGTTTGGCGGTTGCTCAGCCTTGTGCCTCTTTGCATTGCTGCCGCATGCTGTGTCAGGCAAAAGCTGTCCTTCAGAAGAACTTGCTTTCATTGTTGACCCAGAAGCTGGACCAAGTCACTTCTTGCAAATTTATTTCCCCGACCATGGGTCCTAAAGGGATATCCAAGAATGTTTTCCTTTTGCAAGTTCTTTAGGGTGTAGGCTAAAACAAAATGACAAAATCACCTCATTCCTTCCACCCTGGGCTTTCTTGTTATAGTTTTTTAAGATTTTTAAAACTTTTATGCAGTGTGATGTTTTGCCTACATGTGTGTATGTTTATTTGTACACCCTGTGTGTGTAGATGTCCACATAGCCCAGAGAAGGGCATTGATGCTCTGGAACTGTACTATAGGTGATTATGAGCCACCATGTGGGTACTGGGGACCAAACCAGGACTTCTGCAAGAGTAGTACACACTTTTGCTTTGATATTTGAAACAGGGTTTTGTAGTTTGGGCTGGCCTTGAACTCATGACCTTGAGTCCCTGATTCCCTGGTTTCTTCTTTCCAAGACCTAGGACTACAAATGTACACCATGACAATTGTTTTTAGAGAGTTGGTTGCTTTGTTTGCGGGATAGGGATGGAACCCAAGCCCTGAACATGCTGATAGGTGCTCTATCTCTCCTACACCCAGCCTGTTTGAAGTCTCTCTTACTCTTTCTTTCTCTGTCTCTCTCCCTTTTTCTTTCTTTCTCTCTTTCATTTTTGATTAGCATACAAAGAAATGGGTTTTACTGTGATATTTTCATGCATATACACATACATGCATACTACATACATACACATACATGCATGCACACTACATGCATACCAATCACTACACTTTGTTCTTGTTTGCCCGCTCCACTGCCTTTACCCATACCCCATTCCCCCTCTTCTCTGGTGCCTTTGCTTCTCCTAAAGGGACTCCCATTCTGTTCCTTGTCACATACATTCTACTATCCTGCCTTATTCACCCTTGTGGAATATTAAATATTCCACATATAATAAATTTGCAATATCTGTGTTTGGCTTTTATTCTTTCTTTTTGGCAGTATTCTGGATGGAGCCCAGATCTTTGCAATTGCTGGGCAAGCATTCTGCCACTGTCCTGAATGCTTCTCATAGCAGAAATATAACTGAACCAACAACTTACCACAGTCCTCTTGTCACCTACCCAGAGTCTAGTCAGTCTGAGAGAGGAAGAAAGCCATGTTGGCTGTCACAGTCGCATGGTCGTGGCAGGGATCACAGAAACCACATCTAGAGGAAATAAGCGTCTTGCTCCTTGAGGCTATTTTTGTAATCGGTTCTTTTTAGTGGTTACAAAAGTCACGGTGTTGATGCTTAAAATATTTACTCTCTGCCTAATCTGATGGAAACTTTGAAAAGAAAAAAAAAAAGCTCAGCATTTCTATTCTGAACAAGGCACAAATTCCAAAATAGGAATAGCCAAGTTGACTGACGGGTAAAATTTCAGCCCTGTGACATTTACTGGGGGGAGTTACCTTGTGTTTCCTCACCTTCCATTGCAGGATTGCTTTTCAGCTTCAATTTTTCTCCTGTCTTCCATTTGTGCTTTTTTTTTTTTAAATAAGGAAATGTGTGTGTGTGTAAAATGTGTGTGTGTGTGTGTGTGTGTGTGTGTTGCCAGAGTTAAGACTCAGACTTGGGATCTTATTCTAGGCAAGCGATCCACCACTAAACTATAACTTTGGCCCCACATTATTTCTCAAGACAAAACTACTGGCAAGATTCCAGGTATCTGACATATAATATCAATATATAATATGACACCAACACTTCGGTATTTTCATATTTATTTGTTTGTTTCTTTGTTTGTTTTTATGTGTTTGGAATCCTGCACAGATATATGTCGGTATACCATGTACAAGCAGTGCCCATTAAGACCAGAAGAGGGCACCAGATTCCCTGGAACTGGAATTACAGATGCTTATGAGCCACCACCGTGGTGCTGGGAATCGTACCTAAGTCCTCTGGAAGAACAGCCAGTGCTCTTTGCTTCAGAGTCATCTGTCCAGACTTGGTCATTTAGTTTCTCTCACTGAAGCTCATCTATTTGGTTAGACTACCTGGCCAATGAGCTTCAAGGATTTGCCTGTTTGCACAAACACATACAGGGGTGGGGGCAGGAGAAGGAGGTAAGAGAGGGAAAACCCCTATTTTACAGGTACAAGCCTCTAGGCATGGCTTTGGGGAGGTTAATTTTGTTTGTTTGGTTGGTTGGTTGGTCGGTTGTTTCGAGACAGGGTATTTCTGTGTAGTCTTGGCTGTCCTAGACTGGCTTTATAGACCAGGCTAGGCTCGAACTAACAGAGATCCTAGGCCTTTTTAATGGATCTCAGGTCCTTATGCATGTGAGGCAGGTGCTTTACCAACTGAGCCATTGCCTCATCCCCACAGCCATAATATTTTTAACAGCTGCACCAGCCTTGTCTAAACATGAATTGACCTTGTAACTTCTTAGTTATGTGTGTTGAACATTTGGTTCCCAACTCATTGTGTTAGGAGCTTCTATACACTTTAAAAGTTGGGGTCTATCTGGAAGAAATAGGTCTCTTAGGAGCATATATTTGGGAGCCCTTTTGACATTCTGCTTTGCACGTACCATGAAGTGAACATGGTCCTCCACAGGCCCCTCCACCTCCACCTGGAGTCATTGGAGCCAAACCAGGAATCTGGACCTCTTGATGTAAAAGTCATCAGCACCGAGAAATGCCAAGACCAAACCTGAACGTGTGCTTCTGTGGCTCTTGGAAATGGTTTGTGAGGAGTATTTGAAAAAGTTCAAAGCTTTAAACTAGGGATACCCTTATAATGTTGTAAGATCAGCTTAAGGGGTGATTCTGGTGGGAACATAGAAAGCCAGAATGCCATTGGGAGTGTGGACCATGAAAGCCAAGCACACAAAATCCCAGATGGGCACAGGGACTCCATCAGGAATTGGACTAGAGTTATGAAGTAGCAATGAAATAATTTTATGGTTGGGGGTCACCACAACATGAGGAACTGCCTGATGTTGTTACCTTTAATCCTAGCACTTGAGAGGCAGAGACAGGTGGATCACTATGAGTTTGAGGGTAGCCTGGTCTACAGAGCGATTTCCAGGACAGCCAGGGTTAAACAAAACGAAAAAGTGGTGGGGAATGTCACAGCACTGGAAAGGTTGGGAACCCCTGGATTGAAGGCATATGCCTTCACCGCCGGGCTCCAAGTTACTGTAAACCTGCCCCGCTGTTAGACAAAGTCTTAGTTTTCTTACTCAATGGCCATGAGATTAGTAATGGACCTTGAACGACAATCTCAAAAGAGTCAGCGAGAAAACTGCAGTGGTGTCTTGGTAACTAGCTGCTAATGTTAAAAGCACCCCTTTCTAGGCAAATGTGCTGGAGGTTGTTCCTGGTAGAGCAAAGGCTAAAAGAACAGAGAGTTCCCCACACGCTTGCCCTAACAAAGGACCTGTACTGGCCAGAGAACCCAGCTTCTCTGGAATATGATGAGCTGATCAACATGCTGGCTTTGATTTCTGTTGTGGAGAGTACATACTGCTCCCACAGAGGACTGAGCTGGATTCCCAGCATCCACGCCTGCGGCCTCCTAACAGCCTATAACGCCAGTTCCAGTTCCCCGAGGGCATTGCATTCATGTGCTCATCCCAACACAAAGACATACAGCTCATTAAAAAATAAAAATGACTCTTTAAAAAATGCATATATACAACACAGAACCCACGGTGCTGCCACACGCTGTCTTTTTGGAGACAGTCCACTCTAATCTGATCTTGGGGTGCTTTGCTTTCTTCTAAGCAAGCTTCTGCTTACCATCTGTACCTTTCCTCTGAATTCTTTCCTTTGAGAAGACAAAAACAAAGTAGCCACTGCATCAGGAACATCAATAAGGCAAGAGCTCAGTGACCTCCTGATGTGTGCCTTGAGCCCCCAGCACAGGATAATTTTGTCTTCCCAGATGCCGTCACTAAAGGCATAGAGGTGGCCAGAGTTCACATTCCATCCGCTCAGCACCGGAATAGACAGACATCCTTTCCCCCATTTGCCTTTCAACTACACTTTGAAAAGCTTTTCAACATTGCTGCCACCATGATTTTCCTGTTCTCTTCAAATCCCTAATAGGAGCACCTTGCAAAATGATAGTAGAAGCACACAACTTTACTTCATAGTTTTAGGTTAAAAAAAAAAAAAACTTTTGCCATTACGCACCTGCTAATTAGTTAGCTATGTGGTTTCATCAGCCAGTAGGGTGATCTGCTCAGACTAATTGCCATCCTGCATAACATTGATTCATCATTTTAATCACATGCAAAACATCAAAGTTATAGCCGGGTGTGGTGGTGCACACCTGTAATCCCACCGAGGCAGGTGGATCTGTGAGTTTGAGACCAGCCTGGTCTACAAAATGAGTCCAGGACAGCCAAGGCTACACAGAGAAACCTCTGTCTCAAAAATAAAACCAAAACCAACCAAACAAACAAAATATCAGGGTTATGAGTTTATAGACGCTTGTACCAGGGTTTGGGGAAAGGCCACTGATCCCAGGCAGTATCTATCAAGGAAGGGAGACACCCACGCACCCGAAGGGAGGATTATGCACTGACACATGAGCTGCCAGGCAAAACCAAGCTCTAGTGCAGACTCCAAAATGCTAGAGATGTCAGGAACATGGGATATCTGCTGGGTAAAGCTACAAATACAAAATGAATCCATCCCAGGAGAGGCCACTATTGACTCAGAGCTGCCAAACATGAGAAGTATGTAGGCTGCCTTCTACTTTAAGGAAACGTCAGCAAAGAGTTTGCCTTGATTCTCAGAAGATACTTTTGACTTTAAACAGTCTTGAGCCTGAGACTGTGAGGGAGACTTCCAAAGTTGAACTGTTAATGTTCATTTGTTTCTGGACTATTAATGTTTAAATGTGAAATGTTCTCCACAGACTCATCTATCTGAATATTTGTTCCCCAGCTAGGAGTGCCACTCACCAAGCCCACTGCCATGTCTGTTCTCCTGCTGTGGACTGCCTTTTCTGGATTGTGAGCCAAAATCCATCTTTCCTTCCTTCCTTCTTTCCTTCCTTCCTTCCTTCTTTCCTTCCTTCCTTCCTGCCTGCCTTCCTGCCTTCCTGCCGTCCTGCCTTTTGTCAGCCATTTGGTCATAGCAATATAATCAGTTCAGACAAAATGAACAAGATCAAAGGCATATAGAGTAAAGATATGTCCTGGGAAGAAGACAGGGAACAAAGTTAAGTAAGACAGGCTTTGAAGACAACAGCCTCTGATGCTAATAGGTTAAGTTAGCCAAGGTGATGAATATCAGAGGAAGAATAATAAGCTTAAGAAACAGGCAAACCAAACAGGGACCAGAAAATGGTTGGAGAGATGATACACTGGTAAAGAGTTTTGCTCTTTGTCTTAGTCACTGTTCTATTTCTGTGAAGAGATGCTATGACCAAGGCAATTCATTTATATACATATGAATGAATCTCTCTCTCTCTGCCTCATGGCTGTGGACCAAGATATGAGCCCTCATATATTCCTTTGCTCCACCATCATGGACTAAAATATTAAACCAAACTAAATACTTTCTTTTGTAAGTTACCTTGGTTATAATATTTTATCATAGTAATAAAAAACTAAGACACTTTGTGTGAAAAAGAACACATGGGCTTGCAAGATAGCTTAGTAATATATACACACACATACGTGTATGTATATATACATACACATTTAACTGAGGCCTTGCTTCAGAAGTGTAGTCCTTTATCATCATAGTGGGAACATGGTAGCACTCGCGGGGCTGGAGCAGGAGCTGAGAGCTGCATCCTGATCCACAGGCCAAGAGAGAAAGAACACTGGGCCTGGCGTGGACTTCTGAAACCTCAAAGCCTACTCCCCTCCCAGTGACACACTTCCTCCAACAAGGCCACACCTTCTAACCCTGCCCAAATAGCAGCATTCCCTGATGACTAAGCATCAAACGGGAACCCATGGGGCCATTCTTCTTAAAGCCGGCACACTGTGCTCCCAGAGCCCGGATTCAGCTCCCAGCTCCCCATCAGGCTGCTCACAACTGCCTGTGACTTCAACCGCAAGGGATATGACAGCATCTTCCAGACTCCCAGGGCAAATGCACTCACACATTCATTACACAAGAAAGAAAAGAAAGAAAAAAAGAAAGAGAGAGAAAGAAAGGAAAGAAAGGAAGAAAAAGAGAAAGAAAGGAAGGAAGGAAAATAAAAAAGGCTGCATGGTGGCGTACACCTTTAATCCCAGCCCTGGGGAGGCAGAGGCAGGCAGATCTCTGTGAGTTCAAAGCCAGCCTGGTCTACAAAGCCAGTCCAGAACAGCCAAGGCTACACAGAGAAACCCTCAAAATAAATAAATAAAAGAAGGAAGGAAAGAGAGAACTGATATTGCTGAACTCATAGTTAATTGTACTTTGTTGTTTTGTTTTCATTTTGAAGTAGGATGGTCTTGCTATATGGCCCCAGTGTCCATCAAGCTTATTACTCCCTATGTAGCACAGTTGGAGTTCAGACTGCCTCAGTCTCCCAAATACTTGGGTGTTAAGTGTGTAACATCATACCCTAATTGTATTGAGGAATCTTGAGCATTATCATAGCAGTCACATATGTGTTTTAGTTGACTGTCTCTTACGGGAAACAGATTGAGGTAGACAACATTGGAAGTAGGGCTCAGAAAGCACAGGATGAGGTACACACTGAATATATACAAAGCAAAATGAATGTTATTTTATTACACGTTTTAGAGAAATCAAGATAAGACCGAGGAAATATATAATGAATGACATAAAGACTTGAAAAGACGATATAGCTACTAGGGAGTTCATTGAGAGGATGATACTGCAATCCATAGGATAGACAACACAGGCCCAAAGCAAAGGAGCAGCAGTGGATTTTCGACAGCTGGACAGACTGAGCAAAATTACAACCGAAGTCATTTGCATGCTCAGGGAGGGGAGGAGAGGCGCTGTCATGTCCTTTACCAAAGCAGATAGAAATTATAGAAGGAACCAAAATCAAGTTCTGTTTGGGGAATCCATCGCCTAGAAGCCTCTGAGCCACTTCCCTGAAGAGTACATGAAGTGGCTGAATAGGAAGAAGGGACTGTAGAGATGGCTCAGTAGATAAGAAAATGAACACGCTGTGTGGGGCAGCCCACAAAAGTCTATAACGTCAGGGATTCAACACTTGAAGGCACGCACATATGTCACACACAAATAAAAAGTCTTTTCTTTTTTTTTTTTAAAGAACCAGAAAGAATAAAGCAAAGGGAAATGTATTCTCCCATGCACAACCTCAGCCTTTGTGTTTCTTACCTTTTAGTCTTCAGTTTCCTACTGTTTTTTTCCCCTCTTGCCAGAAGGAAAGGGGCCTTAAAGGCCCTAAGCCCTATGGGTATAGAAGCATAAGTTGGGAGGTGAACACTTGATCTCTACCTTGTGGCACTTGCCCTGTGTTTGGAGGAAGTGATTCTATGGAGGTGGGCCTTGAGAGGTCAAGCCTGACCCCACTTCCTCTCAACCTTCTGATGCAGCTTGAGCAGCCAGCCTCGCCCTCCTGCTGCAGCTTCTTCTTCAGCGTGACGGACTATACGCAGAAATAAGCCCTTCCTCCCTTAAGAGTTCTCTCCTCAGATGTTTGGACACAGGAAGGAGAAAAGTAAAGCGGGAGGCAACGAAAGCTAACAAATGCCACCCATCCGTGTGAGGCAATGCTGCATCTTTTCCGTGTCCTGGGCCGTTGACGGGGTACCACACTTCCATCTCATTGTTCTATTCTAGATCACGTATCAAACTCTAATCTCATCTCTTTATTGCTGACAGCTTGGTCATTCCTTCCTTCTTGGCAAAGACTTCGACCTACACATAAACCAGACACTGCACCTCCTCATATTGGAAACTCTTTGCTGATGTCTGAGGTTCACACCAAGCCAGGGCTTTCATCTTCCAGGCCTTCCTGAAGTCATTCCTATACAGCAGTTCTCTGAACTCAGTAGGGCTCTGTGGTCCTTGATCCCTCCCTAGGAAGTTTATCAGTCATTACTGCCTTCTTTTCCATCCTGCCTGTATTATATCACAAAGACAAGCCACTCCTCTAGCTTTCCAGGTTTGACCCCCGATATCACTTTATGTGTGTGTGCATGCTTGTGTGTGTGAGCCTGGGCCTATGTGTGTTTATCCATGGGGTGGGGGTGGGGGCCAGAGGTCAGAGGGTAGGTTCTCTCTACCGTATAGATTCCAGAAGTCGAACTCAGCTCTTCAGGATTGACAGCAAGTCTTTGCTCTCGGAATCATTTCACTGGCTCTTCTGTTGTCCCATCGGCTCACAGATCCCTAGCTCTATGCTGACCACCACAAATACAAGGGCTTTGTCAACAACAGCACCTGCAATAGAAACCCAAGTTTTACGTAAAGATCTGGACACCCTTTTTTCTAATCTACCACATAACCCGGGCTGGAGGTTCCCAAACTATAAGCCACACTAGCCAAATTTCCCCTCTACTTATTTTTGTATGATCCACAAGATAAGAATTGTTTTTCTATTTTCTTTTGTGGTTTGTATGTTTGTTTGTTTGTTTGAGACAGGGTTTCTCTGTGTAGCCCTGGCTGTCCTGGATTCATTCTGTACACCAGGCTGGCCTCAAACTCATAGAGATCTTCCTGTCTCTGCCTCCTGAGTGCTGAGATTAAAGTTGTATACTGCCATGCCTGGCAGTTCTGATATTAAAAAAACAAAAAAGAAGGAAAAATATGTTGAGAAAAATGAAAAATCACATTGAATTTAGATTTCTATATCTGTAAGTAAAGACTGACATAGTTATACTCTAGAAACCCTCATTGATGTAGTCTCACACCAGAAAAACACCTGCACACAGCTCTGGCCATGACTGTACAGGTGCATCCAACTACATCCTGCCTCCTGCATGCAGCTGAGGAGTGTGAATACAGTCCAACACAAACTCCTAACTAGCTTACAATACTGAGGTTTTTGCATGTTTTCCTTCTAGCTCAGCTGAGTGGTTCTGGAACATGAATTATGTGGAGGATATTATGTTTCCATGGCAAAAAGCTGAATGGGCTGCAAAGCTTGTTGGGAACCGTCAAGCAAGCAAGTAGTCCCAGCCCACAGAAGGCCAGGGACAGAGGATCACGGCAAGTCTGAGGCAAGCCTGGCCTCCTCTCCCACTCCAGTAAGAGTCTTTGTCATTACTTTGGGCCTGACCAGATAATTCAAGAGAATCTTACCCTTCCCTCATTCATAACCTGCGTGGCAAGGGGCTAACACCTCTCATCCCAGCACTGGGAAGGCTTAGGCAGGAGGATTATCATGGCTTCAGTGCCAGCCTGGACTATTTGTACATTACAGGTCACTATAAAGATTTACATGACAAAACCAGTTCCTAACCCAATCCCTGCAGATTGCTGTTTCCTACATAAGTCACTGGGAACAGAAATTGAGACAGTGACCTCTAGGGCAGGGGGCCACTTATCCTCACACAGGAGGTAGCCAAAGGAGGAAAGTAGAGTCTTCTTGGCAGGAGAAGATGCAGGAGATTATACAAGATACCTGGGAAGGGAATTGTGGAACATTTTCACTTGGGATTTTGGCTGTGGAATGATAAAGGATATTGGGGGCTAGAGATACGATTCAGTGGGAAAACATTGGCCTAGCATCATACTCAAGCTCTGGGTTCTGTCTCCAGCCAGCCTCTTTCCTGATGGTCCAGTGGTTAAGATTCAGTGCTCTCAATCCCAGCAACACACTCACATAAACGCACACGCACACACACGTGCACTCTTGCTTACACACATACATATATACATAAACACACACAGCAGGAGCAAAAGGAAGGAAATCATGGTGTTTGTGTAACTCGTCACATAAGATGAAATAATATATTCAAAGGTCTAAGGCTTATTCTTTAATAGTGCTATTAACATCAGGTCATAGAAAAACCAACGACCAAGACATGAGTGATGGGAAAAGACAATAGGCCGCATCCTGGGAAGGAAATCACCATCTTTGGGAATGCAGACTGTTTGTGAGGACATTGAGTCCTACAAGTAGGTCAGAGTTTTCCAGAGATTTGTGTGAGGCTGTCTGACCTCTCCGTACGGGTCAAAGGTATCAAACTCCTCATGATGATGTTCTCCTGTCTTCTGGGCAACATATTTAGAGTCATTTTTATGATCAATAGTTTGTTTCTGGAACCATCTCAGACAAACAAGACGGTAGGAATGTGGGCTGAAAACCGTGCCCTCCTTTGGGCTGCTTGGAGTGTGGAGGTCTCTTACAGGCTTTGCAGACTGAACTTCAGCTGACCAGCTGGTGGCACTGTGCTGGGAAGGTGTCCAGCATTTAGGAGATAGAGCCAACTGGAGGAACTGTGCGGCAAGAGGGCAAACTTTCAGGGTTTCATCCTGCTTCTGCCTTCAGCAGGGATCCTTCTGTGCTCCCTGGTCATCACGCAGTAAGAAGATGCTGTAGCCAGGAGATGGTGGCACACACCTTTAGTCCCAGTAGCCAGGAGGCAGAGGCAGGCCTGGTCTACAGAGTTCCAGGTCAGCCAGAGCTACACAGAGAAACCCTTCTCAAAACAAAAAACAAAACAAAACAAAAAAGTTGCCGCACGCTTCCATGGCCATGTACCAAGCCCTCTGTCATGCCTTCCCAACAGAATGCACTGTTCCCTGTCAAATATAAGCAGCAGAAAAAGAAAGGTTGGAGGGAAGGGAGGGAAGGAGGAAGGAAGAAGGAAAAGAGAAAGGAGGAAAGGAAGGAAGAAAGGAAGGAAGAAAGAAGTGAAGGGAGGAAGAGAAGCCCTCCCACCCCTGAAATTGGTTCTGTCAGTGTTTATTTTGTCGCAGTAATGTGGCCATGATTGCACAAGTGCATCAACTACATCCTGCCTGCCACACTCCTAACTCACTCACTTAGAACCCCAGCTTTTCTTCTTCTTCTTTGCATGTTTTCCTCAAAGTTCAACTGCATGGTCCTAGAGCGTGAACTATATGGAGGATGTTGTGTTTCTGTGTCAAAGCACTGGACACACTGCAAGAGCTTGCAGATCTTCAGCTATGGACTGTCTAGCAGCTGGGAGTGATGGCACAGGAGAGTACTGCCAGCTCTTGTGAGGCCGAAGTCAGAGGATCCCAGTGCGTAAAGGCCTGCCTGAGCGACACAGTGTTCCAGGCCAGCCTGTGCTACCACAGTGAGGATGTCTTCCAGGACATTTTTTAAGGGACAATATGAACTATCTGGCTCATCACAGAAAATGCCTGCCTGTCCTCTGCCTTTCTGTACCCTGGGCCCTTCAATGTTTGCTGAAGAAAAATCCATCAGTTATGTAAATTGCTGTTAGTTCGTGATTCTCACCACCTGGAAAGTCAACACGACCTGGAAACCTCTAATTTCCCTAGTCTCTGTCTCTTTCTCCCTCTCTCTGAGCCTCTACACACTTCACCTCCTCCCTTTCTCCCCACATGCATCCCTCCTACTTCAAAGTGAAAATAGAAGCCATCAGATTGGCACGCCCTCAGTTTCCGGCTGCTGTGGCCACCTACACATTTGCCTACAATTGGCTCCTTCCTTTGTTTACTACCCATGGCTTCAGGGCTGGAGATTCTCACTCCTGTAAAGTCAGATCTTTGGCCACTGCTATGCTCGTATTTTATGTACCGATTTGTCTGGGTTAAGGGAAGCCCAAATAGCAAATAGGGTATGATTTGGGGGTGTTTTTGAAAAAGTGCTTCTGGGAGCGATTAGCATGAGAATCAGTAGACTAGGCAAAGAAGATCCACCCTCACCAATGTGGGCTGGTGCCAGCCAATTCTTTGAGGGTGAGGGAGGAAAAAGCAGAGGAAAGTGAATTAGCTGTCTCTTCTGAAATGGGACATTCCCCTCCTGCCTGGGCCTGCCGCCAATCCAGTTTATTGATTGGTGATATACGAATGAGAATCTCGAGTCAGGCAGGATTCAGAGGGGCTAGGAGAACACGCAGCAGGCACCAGAGCTTGCTGTATGAGCCTGAGGACCTGAGTGTGATCTAGCTGACCCCAAATAAAGGTGGAAAGGAGAGAACTGACTCCACAGAGCTGCCCTTTGACCTCCATGTCTGCGCCAAGGCACATACATGCACCTTTACCCCCAATGATAGGAGTGTGGGCTTTTACTCTAAGCCAGATGGAAAGATGCAGTGTCCCTGCATATTCAAAATTAACGCTCCCAACAGAATCCCTAGTGTTAGCCTTGTCCCTCAACTTGCCATCTCTCTGTTATTTAATGATGTCATCATCAGTGTACTTCAGAAAGAAACAAAACAAAACAACAACCCTCCGAGGCATTCTCTTAATTGTTTAGAAAGAAATTATCCTGTATGTGTCCTTCTAGTGTCTTTCCATCATTTCACAGGGCCTCTGTACTATGCCTGACTCTCTTTCAGTCATGTCACGGTGTTTGTCGACTTCCCATGGCTGTGACAAATAATCTGAGGAAAGAACTTAGAGTGTGTTTGTAAAGTGAGAACCATCCACAATCTATAGCCAGGTGCTTCTAAGCTGGGCTTCAGTGACTGAGCACCAGCAGCCACGTCATCACCAGCTGTCAAAGTGACGTGTTTCCGCTGTCACCATGAGTTGCATACCCTTCTGTAGGCTTTGATTTTTTTCAAGAGTTTTTTTTTAATGATTTCTTTATTTTTATTTTATGTGCATTGGTGTTTTGCCTGAATGTATGTCAATGTGAGGAGTACAGATCCCTGGAACTCTTACAGATGGTTGTGAGTGGCCATGTGGGTCCTGGGAATTGAACTCAGGTCCTCTGGAAGAGCAGCCATTGCTCTTAAGCGCTGGGCCATCTTTACAGACGTGGCTTTTTTTTTAACCTACTTTATTTGGGGTTCCTTGGCCTCTCTACCTTTCTTCCAAATCTCCAACCCTAGGTAGGAGAGAAAGAAGGTTAGCGGGGACAGGGGATGTGGACCTCTTTAGTCAGTTCCTTGGGCTGATTCCACTCTGTCATCAGGATATCCACCAGTACAGCAAACCAGCAGCAGCGGCAAACACAGGAGCTGATCGAATCAGTGAGCAACAATCCAGCAACATCAAAAGCAGTAACAAGGACCGTCAGCAACAGGGGCAGCAGCAACCGCCCTGAAGCGTTTCTCTCTGGGAGCATGTCTCTCGTGCTTGCTCTGGGTTGCTATTTATACCTTCTCAGACTCTATACCAGGACGGTTTTTTAGCTGGCAATAACCATGACCCCAGCACGAGGCAGTTTCCAGCTGATGAGGATCTCAAGCCCTCTCACAAGGCTGTCATCAGCTGTGGATTCCTGAATGCCCACACTTGGAATTACAACAAAAAACATATTTACGTGACAAAACCAAAACTTCCACTAACCCACAACTTCACAAGCCCCCTCTTATCCATCCTCACTCAGAGGCAGCCTTTTGCATACACCGCCTCACACACACAAATCTCACAAATTGTGTGAGGTCTGTTGGGTGATATGATCTTTGTGTCATTGCTTGGCCCTCAGATCACCACAAAAAAAAGGAAAAAAACCAACCAAACAAACAAACACAAAAAACAACTAACATTGGTGGGACTTGGTAGGATATCTCTGTGCCTTTGCTCCTCTGTGAAGATCTGAGCTGCACAGATTCCCTATCCTTTATCTCCAATCTACCCAAAACAGACCCGCCTTCCAGTCCACCAATCACTTTGTGCTTCACCCATCACTGGCAATTAGCAAGTGATCCCTCTTGGTCAACATAAATGCTTCCCTGGGTCTCTTGTATATTAGAGTCCAAGGTGCCCGCCTCACTGCAGACCCCTTCCTTTGGGCTAGGCTTCGTTTTTTGCACTTGGGTTTCCACTTGGATTTTTACTCAAAAGCCCTGGTGCGAGGCACTGAGCCTCCTCAGGCTGTTAGCTCATGTAGGGCGGTGACGACCCACTGAATGGCTTGTGTCTTCCTTGCTCCGTCCTCCCTGAGTGGGGACACCGTGAACTACAGGCCTAGGACCTTCCTATCTTCCTCACCCATGGGAACAGCATCACCCATAGCTTCTGGCTCCCCCTGCCCCATGCCTTTCAGAAAGCCTCCACCTCTCCACCGGTCACTGCACCTGAAAGGCCCCAAATTTATTCTATTTTGCAGTAAAGTCTGGTCTCAATATCCCTTAGATAATCAAGCCAAATGTGGCTGACCAGTGGCATCCTAAATCCCAATAATTTTTAGAACTTTTGTGAAGTTGCATGTCACTGAGGGGAAAGGAAAGCGATTCCTCTATGCTATTTCTCTTCTCTCTGCTCCAAGCCTTGTTTCTGTCTGGTCTCCCCTACACACTGTAAAATCCTGTCTTTAAGCTACAGGTGATGGGCCTGTAAGTTTGTTACTAAGTGGGAGCCAGGAGCTGGACCTAGCAGGAGGTGGAGAAAACAAAGGAGCAGGCCAGCTTCAGGGTGCACTAAGTCACAAATCCCTTGCTGGCTGGTGCTCCTCTGTTCCTCCCTGCAGCTTCCCCTCCTGACCAGACTGCTGGTCTGACCCTCCTAAAGTGTGGAAGGATCATTTGTTTCTGCCGGCTTCTGCCAACCACAAAATTTGATTCCAGTTCTAGAGTCTGATCCTTGGGCTGCAGCTTCCTCTGCCTGCTTTCTAACCCTTTGTGTCTTGTCTCCGCCAGCTCCGGCCTACTGTGGCGTTGATGTGGGCACCTGTGCGTCTCTCGGGCTCCTGCAGCTGGCTACACCCACGCAGAGCTCGCCCTTTCTCCTGCTCTCTCTCTCTTTGTGCCTTCCTGGGCCAGTTTCCTCCCCTCCCCCAGGAGCTTCCTGTTTAGCTCCTGCTCACTCAGCTTCCCTCTTCCTCCACAGATTGAAATTTTAGTACAACAACTTGGTCTCAATACAGAGAAATGACAAAAAACCAAAAAACAAAACAAAACAAAAAACCCCAAAAACCAAAAAACTAGAGCGCTTGACTTCCATATTCCCTCAAATCATAACAACTACTATTTTACAAATGATCTCCAAATTTCTTATATCTAACTTGCTCCTCACTACACGCTCTCTACCTTCCGAGTGCTGAGATTAAAGGCAGGCTCTACTCTTAAAAATCTTTTACCTCTATTATTTCTCTGCACTCTGCTCTCAAAAAAAAAAAATCTCTTAAGATTATGCTGTAAACTCTGTCTCAAGATTTGTAAGTCCATGGGGTATGGCTTAAAATCTATAAAATCTGTAGCAAAGGTTGGCTTCAAGCTTATAACTAAAGGCTTAGAATTAAAAATCTATACACGGGGAACTTGAATTTGCTGCAGCATATTACATATGATTCAACCCTTGTTTAGGATACGTGTATTATGTAACTTGGATTTAACACTGTATGACTGTGTATGTAACTTGGGTTCAACTCTGTATATAACTTGAATTCAACTCTATATGTATGTATAACTTGGCTTCACCTCTAATTAAAAAATACAAACAACTAGATCTACTAGGAAAACAGATGTTTTTATATAGCAACCATGTGGTTCTCCTCCATCTTGGCTAATGACCTTATCAATATGTAAGCAGCCATATGGCTGGCAGCCATCTTTACTAAGGTTAAAGGGAATATGCCATGTGACTTAACTACCATCTTCAGATAACCACATGGCATAAAACAACAAATGCAAAACTTCTTAGTCTTAATGAGCTCTCTGTTTATCACTGTATCTCTTTTTAAGGTTATAAAGGTCTACTGAGATTAACTAAAGCTGGTTTAAGATGTATGCCTAACTACTTATGTTTTTGCTGTTAGAAAATTTAGGTTTGTTAAATAAGATATATTTGATAAATAAGATTTTTAAGTGGTTTTGTTTTTGTTTTGGCTTTGGTTTTGGTTTGGGGTTTGGTGTGTGGAGACGGACTTTCTCTGTATAACCTTGCCTGTCCTGGACTCACTTTGTAGACCAAGCTGACCTCAAACTCACAGCGATCTGCCTGCCTCTGGCCCCCTGGGTCCTGAGATTAAAGGCATGCTCTACTATGCCCAGCTGATTTATAAGTTTTTAAGGCCTACTCAGGTTCATAGTAATATTTATCTAGCTTCTTTGTTTCTGCTCACTTTGGTAAACTTTAGCAATTTGGATAAACTGAGTCATACAAGAAACTGTAATATTCTATAAAGGTGTACTATAAAAGGAAAGTTTATTGCATTTATGGTTTATTTTGATGCTAAAGGTTCTTCAATTAAATTTTTAACTTAAATTCTAAAGTTCAAACTTAACAGGGAAAGAGCTATAAAAAGTGTAATTTCATTAAAACCAATAACTTATTGTAAAGTGTTAAAGATAATTAAGACATGCAAATTAAGGTCAATCACCTTATCAGTTATCAGATTCTTTAAATGTGTTCAGAACTATACTTGCAGTCATGCTAAGTACTAATATACTTAATTACAGAAATAAGTTTTATCTGTATGTGTTTTCAAAGTTAAGCCTGAAACAAGTAACTAGAAACAAGCAAAGTTTGTTTAGTTCAGATGTAGTTAATAGATAACGGTCCTCAAAACTTTTCAGAGATCTGCTGGATATGGTATTTAAAATATTTAATGGAAAAGCTTACTATGACGGAGACCCCTAGCTCCTAGCAGTGACCCCACGGTCTCCAAAGAAGATAACGGGTCACAGAAAGAGCTTGATTTAAATGTGGCAAAGCAGCCATTGGGTGAAAAACTGCTCTTCACCTTGCCTGCTGCCAGGACCCTGGCCAAATTGTGGACAAGGAGGACACTGGGAAGTAAATTGCCCTGCTTTGCCTGGACAAGGTGGGCCAGTCCTCCAAGCCCCTACTCCACAGAACAGTCTGTTGGATCTTCTGGTGGCCAAAGACTGATGCCGCCCTGGGACCTCTACCCTTCCCCTCCTTCCCCCCCCCCCCCCGTGAAACCAAAATTATCCCGGAGGAACCAAGAGTGATAGTCCAGGTAGCCAGTAAGTCTCTATTCTTTTAAGTAGATTCCAGAGCTTTTGGTCTGTACTTCCTAGTTACTCTGGTGAAACTACCAGATCTCAGATCTCTGATGGGGTTGAGGACTAGACTCCAGATTACTTTGTAGGTTTAACAGGAGAAACCAAGGCTTCAGCTGCCTGCTGAGTTCTTTTCATATGTAAAAATCAGGCCTCAGGCCTCACTTTCCTAGAACTACTACTAAGTCTAGACACAGTTTACCTTGCTACCAGACGCTGAGAAGAGAAAAACCCACAAAAGATTTCAATCTAACATTTCTATTCCTTCATCTAAAGGAACTCACTTTACAATGACTGTGCTTAGTAACCAACCACCTATGTCTCATGGTAAATAACCATAGAAAAAAGTGTAAAGTTTATGTAAGATTGGAGACATGAAAGCTTAAGTGAGCCATAAGGCTCTAAAAAGTGTTTAAAATATGCAAATGCAAATTATAAAGGTCTAAGAAAGTGTTTTAAGGTGCATACACACATTTGGTAAAGGCATAAGAACGGAACGTGGGTTAAAGTATCTGTAAAAATGAAAAAGCTTTTAGATTTCTTTCCCTTTCTATGCTATGGTTATACAAAAACTTCAAAAGCTCAGAATTTTAACATTAACAATGGACTTCAGATAAGCTATTGATCAGGTTCTAGTAAGCACTGACTGCTACTACCATAGTCACGAGTTTAAATTTGTTTTGGTTGTTTTCCAAGTATAGACTTAAAAGTGCTTCCCACTGTGCTGTCCAAGCTATGTATCCAGCCCTCTGGAAAAAGGGTTAATAACTTATAACCCAGAATCAGATCTGGGTCCCAGGCTTTTGCTCTAAGGCAAGAGTCCACTGCCTTTCCCACAGTGTGGACTTCAGTACAGATTACAGAGGTAATGCTAACACACCTAAAACTTACATTTCTGTAAACTTAAAAATTCTTGTAAGCTTCAGGGAATCAACTTGAATCCACCTCTCCCAGGTCAAATGAATTCCAGATAAGTCCTCCTGTCAGAAGCAGCCAGTTTCCTGCCTCCTGCCTGTTCTGGGGGTTGGATCTCTCCCTCTCTCCTCATCTGAGGACTCCCCCACGCCCCAGCTGCCAGGACTATATGCTGGGAAGTTTCAAATGTACACCTAGGATAAAACTTTTCCCTTAAACTCCTTAAATTTACCTTCTTCCCCTAATGCACATATATACATATGTATATATTATATACATACACATGTACACACATACACAGTTTGCATCCAGGACAGCTCCAAAGCTGTGATCTCCAGATGACTCTGCCTCACAGGCGCTGCCTGGGCTTCCCTAACCTCAGATGGTCCTGAGAGCCTGGGACTGGGAGTGAAACTGCCTGTTCTTGCCAGACTTGGCTAGCAGCTCAGCTCTCCTGTGTCCCCCAAAATGTTGACTCCCCAAGTCAGCAGGAAACAGTCTGAAGAGCACGGAGTGGTGCCAGTCACCCAGTCCTCTGTCCTCATCTTGTGTAGACAGTCAGAGGGAAGAATGTTGGTAAACTAAGAGCCACCCACGTTCCGGAACCCCCATACTCCCCGGCTGGACTCCAGTGCCTCAGCACCCGTGGCCACTGTTAGGTTTCAAACCAGACAGGTGGCTGAGATGCCTATTTAACATACCAAGCCCACACCTGGGCTCCAGATTTCCAGCATCTCCCAGTCCTACCTGTTAAGGGTTTGGCTGGCATACCCTGCCCCCTACCCTAACCTTTCCAGCCCAGGGGTTGGGCTGCCCTCCCCTCAGAGGCTCTTCCCTATCTACAGAGATTTTGGTTACCTGTTCTCTATCTCTCTCTCACTCTTTCCCTACTCCTTCTTCAGTCATCTCCATGTCTGCAGCTGACTTCTCTGGCCTTTTCCTTTGAGACTGGCGAACTCACCAGAGAGCTGTTCCCAAATAAACCTGCTTTTATACCTTTAATTCAGCTTGAATTAGCTCATTACCTTGGCAGAGAAACCCACTAGCTCTACTGTCACCAACTGCCAAACATGATACATTTCCACTCTTGCCAGGAGTCACATACCCATTCTAAAGCTCATGCCTTCACGGCCTGTCTCCTTCTTTTCCATCCTTGCTCAGAGGCAGCTTTTTTTATACACCCCTCCCCCCCCCAATACATCCAGTGAGGTCTGTGTGTGGTGTGATCTTTGCAGAGCATTCCTTGACCCTCAATTGCAGTATAAAACCCTGACAGAGAGAGAAACTGTGCATCTCAGACCACGGTTTCAGAGGTTTTCCCATCATCTCAGGATGTGTGTGACAGTTGACCTCACACAGGCAGGGGGCGCAGGCAGAGAGGAAGCTGTAAGAGCTGGCTTCCTCTTTCCCTCTTTTATTCCATCCAGGTCCCTCACATAGCAGATGGTGACGCCACATTCCAGAGAAGGCTTCACACTGTTGTCAGACTTCTCTAGATATGTGCTTACCAACCTCCTAGGCAGCTCTCAAGCCGCCAGTCAACATTAGCCAATCACAATATCATCTGTTACTTCAGATTCAGAACCCAGCTGGCCCCCTTCTTATCACCTGCCTTTAGATCGAGAACTCAGACTGGCCTTGTTACCTGCCTTTGAGGTAGTCTGAGCACCAGTGCGTCTTATCTAGCTTACCGCAACATCTTCCTAATGGATCGTCTGATATTGCCTTGGCTCCTGGTTCTTATTTTTCAGTGCAGCAATCAAAGCAATAGTTTGGAAAGGTCGGATCATGTCACTTCTTGGCATACGACTTTCCTTTTTGTTTCCTGTTTTCTTTCATAACCTTTCCATCTCACTTAGGATAAAAGCCAAAATTCATATCATGGCACGTTAATTATATATTGCTGTACAAAAATCGAACTTCACAGAACATTGCTTTCAGACAGCATCTCTATGGTTTGCTCGCAATTCCATGGATCAGGGAATTGGGGTCGGGCTCCGTTTTGAGATCTATGTACTCTGCTTGCCTAGAGCTACATAAGTGCCTGAGGTCCTGGCGGCTTTACTGGGCCTCTGTGGTCTCACCGCTCACTTGTTTGGTGGTTAGGTCTGGAGCTGGCTGGGCCACGGGGCTGCAGCATATTCAGACTAGCTTAGGTTCCCAGGTCCATCTCAAAAGCAAGAACAGCAAAGTGGGCTAGGAGGCGGCTCAGCAGTGGGGATGGTGCAAGGGACAGTTCCCAGCACCTGGTATGTGCACACACACACACACACATACACACACACACATACATACAGACATACACACACACACACACACATACATACACATACACACACACAAATAAAAAATAAAAATTTGTAAATGACAAAGCAAACCACAGAGCCAAGCCAAGAGTCAGTGTGGGAGAACACCCCACAAGAGTGTGCGCCAACAGTGGAGCACTTTGTCCTGGCAGCATGTGCTTAGGTAATATACCATGTACTGAGAATTTTGAGACAACACAAAAACCCTTCAGAGACTTTTCACTAGCACCGTGATGGTAAATTCTGAATACTTCTGATACTTCTGAATACTTCTGTCTGGCACGGACAACATGCTGCTTCCTAAACTTTTCTTTTGTTGGCTCAAGTCCTAAAAACAGTTATAGGTGCAGTTATATTTTAATAGTATCTTGTCTAAAAAAATTGTGTGTGTGTGTATGCTCATCCTTGAGAGTCAGCACAAGAAGCAGATCGGGGACTGGAGAAATGGCTCAGAGGTTAAGAGCACTGTCTGCTTTTCCAGAGGTCCTGAGTTCAATTCCCAGCAACCACATGGTGGCTCACAACCATCTATAATGAGATCTGGTGCCCTCTTCTGATGTGAAGGCATACATGCAGATGTTGTATACTAAATAAATTAAAAAAGAAGAAGCAGCAGCAGCAGATCCTTTGCAGCTAGGATTACAGGAGCTTGTTTGCCCCTGATATGTGTATTAGGCCATGAGTTCAATTCCTGGTTCAAAAGAAAAGGTGGGTAAAAGGCTTGCTTATTGCTTAATGTTTAAGAACATATTAAGAAAATTAAACATTACATGCATTAAAGTATTCTTTAGTGGTTGTCTAAATTACTCTCATTGCAAACACGTTTAGCAATATTCAGTTATTGCACAATTAGCTACAGCATGCCACACAGAAGATCAAAGTTCAAACTGTTGTGCAGCTATTGAAAGTCACTGAGTAAAGAACCACGCTTCGTGCCTTTTCTCTGGAGAAATATTTTCTTTTATATCCTGCTAGCACAATTGAATAGAAATTCAATAATAGACCATTTTCCACGGTGTTTCTTCCTGGCCATTACAGTGACTCATTTTTCCTCGTGGTTACTACTGAAAATCATTTGTGTCCTGAGACAGATTGGTGCATAGCAAAGACTGGACCTGACACCGGGTGAGACCTACCGAGCCTGACAGCCAAGAACCATCGCCTGAGCCCAGGAGTTCAGAACCAACCTAATGAGAGAGGCAGCCTGGTCACAAAAGCGACTCTGTAATTATCTAAGCCTGCGTGGGAGACTTAAAACAAGGTCTGGGGGCCTATGTCTTACTTAGGAGATGTCAAAGGTCAAAGGAGAGAAATGACATTATACAGTGGTCCTCCCACCTCCAAATAAGGGTCCACATATGCACACCATGTACACACACAATGACAACAATATAATTTGTAAAGGGGGATTAAAATTAAATGGTGAATTTTTTGTCAAATATATTTTACCCCAATTAATTTTTTTTAAATCTGTGCTTAGAGAGATGGCTCAGCACTTAACATTGGCAGCTCTTCAAAAGGACCTGGGATCAATTTCCAGTACCACGAGGAGGCTCACAACCATCAGTAACTCCAAGTCCAGGGAATCAGGTGCCCACTTCTAGCTCTTGTGGACATCAGACACACAAGTGGTACACAGACACACATGCAGGCAAAACACCCATACACACCAACAGAAACAACAAACAACAAAACAAATTTTCTTGTGCTACTTTATTTTTTTCTACTTGTTCTCGTGATTTTTGTTTGCTGGTTTGTTTGTGGAGATGTTGGGAACAAGCCAAGAGTTTTCCATTTGCTGTGCAAGCAATGTACCACTGAGTTAAACTCCTAACCCCTACTCTCTGTATTTGCTTAAAATTGTAAGGCAGCAGCCACGGCAGTTTGTGCCTGTAACCCCAGCACGAAGATACCTATGCAGGAGGAGACTCCTGAATCAAAGCGGCCTGCTCCACATGGTGAGATTCGTCTTAAAAAAAGAATCACTCATTCAAAAAATTATTTTAACATGGAAGAAGCATGATCTTCATGAAACCAGAATCACAAGGTACATGAAGAAAGACAAATTTGACATCAAGATTAAACTCTATATCAAAACCAGTAAAGAACAAAGTTGGTCCTAGGGAAAATGTTATTGGTGGTAGAGAGGGCAGATTTGGGGCAATGACTGAGGAAGAAAAAAAATAAGGAGAGAGAAGATCACAAAGATTCAGACAGTGAAGAAGGTCCCAATATGAAGCTTGTGGATCTCTGAAGGAGAGAATGAGAGCAACGGGTAGAGAAACAGGCACAGAGCCTCTGTCCCAGACCCTAAGCCAACAGTATGGATGACCAAGGGAAAGAGAGTTGCCATCTACAAACCTCTTTTTACAGAGGGAATGATGACAGCCAAGAAGCCCACATGCCCAAACACCAAAGCAGGCAGACAGTATGCTCAACCTTTATGTCAAGAAGGCCCCTCAGGCTTTCAGGTCTCCTGCCTATGTGAAGGGAGCTTGTGTGGAGAGAGTTTTAGCTTATCAATGGAGGTAGCCATTAGCTTCAGGGTTACTTCCTGCTCCTGCCAGCTTGTTGTGTCGTCCATTTACGTGGACCTGTGCCTGGTCCATTTGCAAGATGCAAATATTGACCAGGCTTCTGATCCCTGGAGAGCAGTGAGACACATGAGAAAGAGGTACGGGTCATACTGTCCTGCTCCATCGTGCGTTCAGAAGTCTTCGGGCTCTGCTCCAGTCCTTGTGCAGTGCAGAACTCAAGTGTGCTCTCTTTGGTAATGAATCTCTATTTCATAATACACTGAAATAACAGAAATGCCCTCAGTAACAAAGTGGGCACGTTAAACAGCAGGAATCCATCACCCCTCAGCGCTAGAGGCTAGATGCTCAAAGCATCCTGGGCTTGATTTCTTCTGAAGTGTCCATCCCTCTCCTCCCGCTTGAGGCATGGCTGGCAGTTGTTGGTGCCACCTCAGCCTCTGCCTTCCTCTTCACAGGACACTTTCTTCACTTGTGCATCTGTGTCCAGATGTCTCCCTTCTTCATGAGGACTCCAGACAAAGTAGAGGAGGCATGACCTTTCCTGCAGTAACACTTCATCTTAGCCAGCAAAACCTGCAGAGACCCTATTCCCAAATCAGGCTGGCTTCCAGGGTCCTGGAAGATAAGACTTCAATATTTGTGAATTTACAACAGGAAGGTTGGCTTCAACTTGTGAATTTGGAGAAGGCCTTCCCTTCACAAACATTCAATGCAAGTCAACCCAGAGCATGGATAGTAAAACTTAGATGTCAGTCGGGGGTTTTAGAGGAAAACAACAACAACAAAACACACATATGCACTCCACACAGAGTATGTATGTATGTGTGTGTATGCTCACAGTGGCTTATTGGAAGATGGACAGTCCCATAATGGCGGTCTGTCGGCTGGACTGCCAGACAATCTAGTAGTGCCTCAGTGCACAAAGCTGAAAGCCTCAGAACAGAGGTTCTAATGCTGTAGCCTTGATCTGAGGCTAAATGCCTGGGAGCTCCCTGGAGGGCCCTAGTGTGAGTCCACCATGAAAGGCTGGAGACGCTGGAGTGTGGGGACCATGTCTGAAAGCAGCAGCCAGTGATGTCCTTGCTTACAGTGCAGCTTGAACTCGGCTTCGTCTTACTGACAGCCATGGACATGTCGTCATGGACATACCCAGAAGAGTGTGGCTCCTATCTCTCACCTTATCAAATTGAGAATTGTTTTGTTTTGTTTTTTTAATTTTGAGACAAGATGTCACTCTGTAGCCCAGATGACAGAAAGGAGTCACAGTGTGCAGGAGGTATGGAGGTCCTTGTGCTCACAGATGAGTAGCTGAATCTGGAATGTTAAGCACACTGAGCTGTTCCTTCAAGGCAGAGATGCTATCCACCCAGAAGGCTGGAGGCTGACATGGTTAGCAGGCTAGTGACCTTGGCTCTATCTTTATGGCCAGAGACCGCATCAGATCCTCCCCATACCCTTATTGTAAGCTTGTTTCTCTCAGTCAATCTACAGATCCTGTCTTTATGGGGTGTCACATGTGATCAGCCCATAGAACCCATCTTTATGGAAGGTGTCACAAGTACTTCCCAGAGTCTTGATAGTCATGTCTGATCTTTGTTTATCTCACTTTGTGCTTTATTGTGCACACGGGGTTGAGTTAATTATCACCAGGCAATTTTTCTCCCAGTTGTGCTTTGCTTAAATAGGCCTAAAATAAACTACTTGGGGCCAAACTCCCAGAGTTTGAACTGATCTACCTTCTTGCCTCAGGCAGACAGTTACTCTGCTGGCCATACTGGTCACCCACACCCACACCCATGCATAGAACAGTGTAGCTCAGGCTAACCTTGCACGTATGGCAATCCTCTTGACTCAGCCTCTGAAGTGCAGCAATTTCAGCTGTACCACTATGCCCAGCTGAGAAGCTGAACCAGTGAACTCTGTGCTTCCTGAAGAGCATTGCTGCCAGAAGTGTGTTCACATGGTTGCCATTGTCTACATCACTGTGGGAATTATAATGACAGCACTGGCTACTGAGAATCAGCAGGACAAATTTCAGTCAAGACTACTTTCATCGTTATTTGCGGGAGTGGGTGCACTCCTCACGCTTTGTACACACTACACAACTGAGCTACGCCCAAGCCTCATGCTAATTATATATTTGTTGGTTGGTTGGTTGGTTTTTTGAGACAAGGTTTCTTTGTGCAATAGCTCTGGCTGTCCTGGACTCACAGTCGACCCAGCTGGCCTTGAATCACAGAAATTCGCCTGCCTCTGCCTCTGAGTACTGGGATCGAAGGTGTGCGCGCCAGCCACCTCCAGCCTTTCTATGGTGATTGTTTATATTTACTTTGGTCTATTTTTGCACTTTGTTTGCTTCTTAAGAAGGGTCCTGCCTACTGTGTTCCCCTGGCTAGTCTGTAATAGCAAGATAGCCCAGAATAGTAGTGAATTTGTGCCAATCCTGTGGTTAGAGGTGTGAATCACAACACCTAGCTAAGGAATTATTTTTGAAAGACTATTTCCAAAGACAACAAACAAACCAAAACAACCAAAAACCAAAAACAAAACAACAAAACCAAGCATAGATGCACCGGTCCCTTTTTGTTACTTTATGAAACAGAACTGGAAGTTAGACTCAAAGACTGCGTGCGTCAATTAAACTCATTCTGTTTTCTTGAAATGCTCACATTCTCATGAAAAGGGGAGCCATGGCTATTAAAATATTGGCTCCATTGCACAGGAAGCAGCTTCGCAGTTAGTAACGTTGTTTTTTTAACCCTTGATCTCAGCCAGAACGGTGGGAGTGTGCTCCCTGCCCCCATGCCTCTGGGCTTCCATCAGAAAATCAGCTGCGTTCACCAGCAGTGTTCTTGTTCTTGTTCGTTCGTTTTTTTTTTTTTTTTAAGATTTATTTATTTATTATGTATACAGTGTCGTGCCTGCATGTACACCTGCGTGCCAGAAGAGGGCACCAGATCTCATTTTAGATGGATGTGAGCCACCATGTGGTTGCTGGGAATTGAACTCAGGACCTTTGGAAGAACAGCCAGTGCTCTTCACCTCTGAGCCATCTCTCCAGCCCACCAGCAGTGTTCTTTGTTGGGTTTGGTTTTGCTGTAGGCACCTCAAGGACATAGTGCTTGTCTAGAGGGCATGATGCTCAGAATTTGATTCTTAGCACTGAATAAATGGAAATGAAAACTGGGCTGGGAGGGCTGGTGCACACAGGCAAGCGGATCCCCGTGAGTTCGAGGCCAGCCTGGTCTACCTAAGAATTCCAGGACAGCTAGAGCTACTCCACACAGTGAGACCCATGGCAGATGAGCCAAGATGGGTAGTTTAGGCTGCATAGTTTCTTGCTTCTATTATCCATGCTGTTTGTAGCCATGGAGCCATCAGGACACAGGTTCTGGTTGATCACATCCCTTGGCTCCCTGCAGTCATCTAGTGAGATCCTGATTGGCCTGTCCAGGGTGCATTTCTCCTGCTCCTCTTCTAGGCTGGCAATGTCCAGGACCCTGCCCTGGGCCACACCTCCTGTTCTCCTAGCAACCTGACCAGGAGGTAAATAGACCTGCAGCTACTGGTGGCCCCCTTGCAGATGTGGTCCTGTGGGCTGCCCCCTCCATCTTGAATCACAATGGGCACTTGGGGAGATTTGCATTCCACACCACTAGCACTACCACCACCACTGTCTCCAGCCTCCTCCCAGCTCTTAGCAACCCCTTCATCTTCCCTGGACCACTTTCCTTCCTCCCCCTGATTCAATGAGATGCTCAAATTGGATTATGAGGGCAATCTGCAACATACTTTGGTCAAATGCCTTAGGCATTAAAAACAACAACAACAAACATTAGCTAGGCAGTGGTGGCACATACCTTTAATCTCAGCTCTGGGGAGAAAGAGGCAGGTGGATGTCTTTCAGTTCAAGGACAGCCTGATCTACAGAGTGAGTTCCCGGACAGCCTACACAGAGAAACCCTGTCTTGAAAAAATTTAAAAAAAAAAAAAAAGAACAGAACAAAAAACAACAATGAGAAAATAGTAAGGACCAAAACCAATTTTATTCAAGCCATGTCTATCTAATCTTAGCGCTCCAGAGGTGGACCTCTGTGAAATTGAAACCAGCCTAGTCTACATAGTGAGATCCAGACCAGTCAAGGCTACACAGTGAGACCTTGATTCAAAAAAAAATTAATTAAATCAAAAGAATTCTCGAGCTAAAACAAAAAACTTTAAGTTGTGATTACATGCCAAGCCAAAGTGTAGGATTGCTACTGCTCTAGTTGGTGGGGTGAGCCTGGGGGGAGTAGAGTCTAAAAATGAGGCAGACAAATCTCATGTTTTAGCCAACTTTATTCAAAGCATCAGATAATTTATATTCTGAGGGTGTTCTGAAGGTTAGACAAAGTCATGTGAACAAAATTCAACTGAGTTTAAGTTGTCTACAGTCACAAGGCAAGGTCACACCAGTTTAGGCTGTATACAGTCACCAGGACAACTAGCACGTGGAAACATCATTCTGAATGAAAATGGGTTAGATTATGGACAATCTGAAGTGAACCCCACTCCCACTTTATACGTGGGAGGGAGTGAAAGCACATTCCCAGTACAAATCTATGTTATGGAGGAACAGAGGTTACAAGACTTGTGTCTTGTTTACTTGGGGTTTTCTCACAAGCTCTCCGAATTCTCCTCGCACGGCTTCATTCATTCACGGGCTGTGTTCCAATATCGTATTAGCAGGGTCCCTGAATTTTCCACCCAGAGAATATTTTCATGTAATGTAATTTTAAAAATTGTTATTTATATTGATATAAAAATAAATAAATTAAAAAAAAGAAAAGAAAAGAAATGTTATTTATGATAATCCTCTTCAAAGGATGGTAGTTATTAGACCATTGCTGCACTGAATTGTTTAATGAATTCAGAAATCTATTCAGCTGGGTGTGCTTACTCACATACGTAAGCTCTTGGAAGACCGAGGCAGGGAGATCACTACAGTTCATGCCAGCCTGGGTTTTAGTCACAAAAAGGGGGGGAAATCTAATTTCCTCACAGGTCTCGGCTCTTTGGGTCATTACCATGCTCTTACATTTCCACCCATGATTCTTAAATATTTCTGGGATAGTCTATGTACTCTCTGCCTGGGGCGGGGTACTTCTTTCTCAGGAAGGTGATGAGGTAGAGCATGGCGGTGCTCATGTGCAATCTCAGAACTCTTTAGCTGGAGGCAGGAGGACCTGAAACTCAAGGCCGCCTTTGAGTACACAGTGAGTCTGAGGCTAGCCTGGGCTACATGAGGCTTTCTCTCTGTAAAGAGAGAGGAATCATTAAAAGGTGATATAAATAAACAGCCGGGCGAAAAGACAGTGAGTCTGAAAAAGCCTCAAGTTCAAGGTCCTGTGGCCTGTGGTGTTGGGGTGTGCTGCCTCTGGGAGGCCTCCTGAGCTGTCCTTTAGAATTTTAATGGCTCTGGAGATTATGGCAGAACCTCTCCCACACTATCAAATACCACTGAGCTCCACACGCAGACCCATTTACTTATGTATTTGCTTATTGAGCTGGGAGCTTGTTCAATTGCCCAGGTTAGCCTCCAGCTTGTGACCCTCCTGCCTTACCTAGGGTTACCTTCAAGTGTCCCAACACCCAGCTCTTTGAAGACTTGTTTTAGGTTTCATTCATTATTGTGAGTGTGTGTGATGTGTGTAAGTGTGGTATATGAGTGCCATGAGAGGCAGTCAGATGACAACTTTTGTGATTTGGCTTTCTTTTTCCATGGTGGGTTCAGTTGCAAGAATCAGACTCACATCTGCTGAGCCAGCTCAACAGACTTTATAGATTGTGTTGGGAGTTTCCTTTTGTGGGGATGGTCAGGAAGAGTCGGGAAGAGTCATGGCTATTGGTGAGCAACTCAGTCTCCAACCCTTGTCTTCTCCTAGGTTGTTGGAGATGGCCTGGGCGTTTCAAGGTTAAGGCCTGGGCTTTCTGACAGCCCCTCCTATACTGAGACCCTAGGCGCCTGCACAGGATGGCCTCATTAAGAACAACAGACTCCCAAATGCTTATGGTTTTATTTCTCTGCCAGGAACCAGAGACAGAAACAAAATGTCTGATCTTATCATAGATAGAGAGGGAATATTCCATTTTACTGTAGAACTTCAATGAATAAGTACAGAGGAATGTTAATTCAGAACATGGCTGATCTGGCAAGAGATCACATTTAAAAACCTAGGTCTCTGTGATCTGGCTGGAACATAAACACACTTTTAATCCAGGAGACAGAGGCAAGCAGATCTGAGTCCAAGGCTAGCCTGGCATAGAGCAAGTTTCAGGTAAAGAAAAGCTTGGGTCCAGGCATGGTGGTACATGCCCTTAATCCCAAATAGGAACACAGTCATAATTTAAAATAAAAATAAAAATGTTTGAGATATTTGCCTCGTGTGACTCAAGCCAGCAGTGACTCCTGCTGATACCATGCAGCCTTGCTTACTCATGCAGTATCCCTTGATGTTGACACATGACTAGAGTTCATTAATGTATCCCAGAGCAGCTGATATGGACATGATTGCAGTTCATTGGCATATCAAAGGGCGTCTCTTCAGAGATTGCTTTCTTCTGGTTGCCAGGTAGGGCAGTAACGGCCCAAGACTCATGGTCAATTGTCTGTGACCATTGCTAAGCTAAAGAAAGCCAAAGAAAGCTAAGGAAAGCACATGGGTGTCCTGACCAAACTTTCAGTCTAAGGTTCAACCACAGCAGTCTAGTCCTGGAAATGTAGTCAGTGCTCTGATGTCAGGTCCATTTTCATTTTGTGTATTTTAATGTAATAACAGAGCAGAGTATGGAAACAAGAGGCTGCCAATTCACATTAGCCTGAACAGAGGCAGAAACATGTGAGATTTCAAGAGAGAGACAAACAGACACCTGGGCACACAGACACATACTTAAAGTCACAGACAGACGGACAGTCACACACACACACAGAAGTGAAGGAAACAGTCAGGATTTAGGGTGCGTAAAGCTGGCGCCATGGAACAAACTGTGTAGAATTGGAATACTGACTGCTTTGTCCGCTTCAACCCACTCCATGTTATGCTCACTTAATTTTGAAGTGTAATAACCACAGCAGCAGATTCAATGTGAGATAAAAGTTTTCATCTTATGAAGAAGGATCTGAAAAACAGTTAGTGCTTTTCACATAGCCAGCCTGAGTTGTGGGACAGAACCCATGTATGTGTGTGCATGATAAAATTAGAAAGAGGACCATGAAAGGTAAAGAGAGATCTTAGGAAAGGCAGAGGGGTGGGTAGAGAAGGGTAAAAATTGGTAGGTAAAAAATATGAGCTTAAAAGGTGGTTTTGGGGGCCCGTAGAGATGGCTCAGCAGTTAGGAGCACTGGCTGTTCTTCTAGAGGACCTGGGTTCAATTCCTAGTACCCATGTAGCAGCTCACGATTGTAACTCCTGTTCCAGGAGATCCAACGCCCTCACACTGACATACATGCAGTCAAAACACCAATGCATACAAAATAAAAATACATTTTAACAAAAGGTAGTTTTGGGGGTGGAGAGTGGAAGCCGACAAGAAGGGGGCAGGATAGTGGAGAAGTTGACGACCAAGAGCAAAGTCTGGATGAGAATGTCATAATGAGACGTACCGTATGCTGGCTTAGGACAGTAATCTTAGCCGGGCGCGGGGGCCCACACCTTCAATACCAGCTTTCAGGAGGCACAGGCAGGAGGACCTCTGAATCTGAGGCCAGCCTGTTCTACAGAGTAAGTTCAGGACAGCCATGGCTACACAGAGGGACCCTGTCTCGAAAAACAAAACAAAACAAGCCAACCAAAAAAAAAACCAATCCATTAATTTTTAAAAAGAAAATTCAATTTAATAATTTTCCTCTCATTATGAAAAATTTCAGATATTCACAAAGTAGAGGCACTGGTATAATTGATCAGATTATAAAAGTTATTTCATCGTTCTGATTTCATTTTATTAGCTTTTATTGTTTTTGCTAAAAAATACTCTAAATCTAAGACCTCATTCTACATTCTACCTATTTGTAATTCTGATTTTTAATTGAGCTGTTGACTGACTGGGTGACAAAGCACAGGATAACCCAGGAAACATCTTGTGAGGTGCAAAGTGCAGCAATTAATCTTTTCTTTCTAATCAAAGAGAGCAGCAGGGTTCGCATGATATCAATTATGTTTAGAAATGGGGAAAAATTCAATAAAAAACCACGGAAGCAATTTTGAATCCTTCAAGCCTGACTTCATGTTTTCTTCCCCTTTGACTCCCCACGAACAACTGGCCACATCTCAGCTCTCCTTGCCCTTAGTGTGGCCAGGACAGAAGGTAGTTCACACTCATGGGCTCTGCAAGGGGCCGGCTGGGTTCTGGACTAATTAAAAGGGACTTTTCATCTTTCCAGCAAGCTCCTGACCTGTCTGCTATTTCAGCAACTTCTGGCCCTTCACATGTTAGCGAAACAGTTCTATTAGTACATCATGACCATGTTTCTCAGTTCTTAAAAATAAATTTTGTTTCTGGGCATGGTGGCTGGTGCCTCTACACATCAGTCCTTAAGAGGGTGAGGCAAGAGGGTGCCCTGAGTACAAGAATCCAAGGCCATGCAGTGTGGCATGCTGATCTGGTCCTCATGAGGCATCAATCTTTGTCATAGCAAGAAGTCTCCAAGATGTCCATGCTGATCAGTAATCATCACCCCGTGGATGTCCACTCTACTGCCACAGCTTGATCCTGTCTCAAAACAGACAAACAAACAAACAAGCAACAACAACAGAGTATTATTGGGCAGGGTATGGCAGTACATGGCTTTAGTCTCAGAACTAAGGAAACTGAGGCAGGTGGATCTATGTAAGTTCAAAGCCAACCTAGTCTACACAGTGAGGTGGCTTTTTGCTTTTGTTTTTTAAAGTCATAACAGTTTTGTTGCTGTTGTTTATTGTGTTTCTTTGAGACAGGGTCTCACATAGTCCTGGCTGGCTCACAGGGTGGTTGAGCCTATCCTTGAACACTGGATCTCCCTGCGCCCACCTCCTAATCGCTAAGATTACAAGCATGCACCATCACATCTGACTTACAAAAATATTGTTTTGTTTTAGTTTAGATTAAAAAAAACAAAATTAAATAAAAGACCCACTGTTAGTGAGAGTATATATGATAGATACTTGTATATTTTTAGGTGGGAACACTTATAACTTGATGTATTTAAATAAAAACCAGTTTGAGAATATTGCTTGAACATTGAAGCTTCAGTATTACAATTCAGCACCAAGTGTCTGATTTGGAATTCGCAAGCCAGGCGTGATGGCTCATGCCAGAGTCCCAGCATTCAGAGGGACAAGGCAGCTTGCTGATAAACAGGCTCAATGCCAGCTCGAGCTTCAGAGCCTGGGTGAGTGTTATAGTAGTCACTCGGGAGACTGAGGCAGAGCTCAAAAGCAGCGTCAGCTACATAGCAAAGCTTAAGGCCAGCCTGGGCTACATGAGACACTGAGAGAGAGAGAGGGGGGAGGGAGAAAGGAAGGAAGGAAGGAAATAAACTTGTTAATAAATGATTCCGTACTCTGTTATCCTGTTCAGAACTATCATAAAGCAAGATAAGTAATGATTAGTTCCAAGAACGGTATCCCACATTTATAATCCTTGTTCTCAGGAGGCAGGAGGATTACAGTGGGTTTGAAGCCAGGCTGACTTACACAGCCAGTTTTCCACACCACCCAGGGCTACAAAGTGAGACCCTGCGTCAAAATACAAAACCAAGCCAAATAAATGATGGACTGTGTCTCTTGCTCTGTAAGAGAGATGCTGTAAATAGCCCAGGCTGTCTTTGAACCTATGGTGTTTAAATAACCCAGCCCATTCCTTCCCCACAAGAGGGTAACTGAAGTAGGACTTAAGAAGAGAAAGGCCAACTTGACTTGGGGGTCTCTAAAGCATTACAGAGGCAGCCTTGCTCCCTGAGAAGAAAATCAATGTATCAACTGATTTGTATCCATAGGCCTTGAAATTTCTTTAAAAATAATTTTGTCTCCTGGTGGTGGTGGTGCATTTGGAAGGCAACAGCAAGCAGGCAGATCATAAGTTCGAGGCCAGCCTGGTCTTCAGAGCAAACTCCAGGACAGTCAAGGCTACACAGAGAAACCTTGTCTCAAATATTAATAACAGTAATAACAATAACAACAACAATAATAATAGTTTTGTCTCTGGGAAGTTGCATGCCTTTAAGTCCAGCACTCAGGAGGTAGAAACAGACAGACCTCTCTGTGAGTTGTCTGTGAGGCAACACAAAGCAACAAAACAAAATAATTTTGTCATTTGAATTGCACTCTGGTGAAACTATCTTAGTTACCCAAAAGCATATCCATTTTTTGAAAATATCTTTTTTGATGCTAACATAAGTTTCTATTTAATAATGTCTCATTTTGGCTTCAATGTATGAACTACACAGTTCCCATAGAAATCAAGAAGAGGACTTATTATATCTACCTTAATCAACGCTAAGCCTTGGTATGGAGGCTAGCCTGGTCTAGAATCCAGTGCAACCTGAATCATCTGGCCTGACTCGTCTTCTGTCTGTTTTTAAACCAGAACAAGATAAAACAAAGCACTGGGCCTCTCGCTCCCTAGGAGAGTCACTCTAGGGTTGTTTTGATAACTTCTGGCATGCTTACCAAGTCACACACTGGATAATTTCCTATTCTCACGAGAAACTCGAGACTGTCAAATTAAATCTCATTTACCCTTTAGAGAAATCTTTAATAAATTATCTCATTTTCCTCAACCTTTTCTTCCGCCTTCCTTCCTTCCTGCCTGCCTGCCAGCTTGGCTGGCCTGTTTTCCTGCTTCTTGGCTCTCCACTCTCTCTGTTTCATTCAGTAAAAATGTTCCATATTTATTTTGGAAAAATTTTAAAGAGAACAAAAACAAGTCCTTTCCTGACAATGATAACCTTGAATGTGTCTCATGATTCAAAGAGAACTCAGGGATGAAAAAAAAAATCTAATCTGTTCTCTACCAAATGCCCTGGAAAGCTCTGGGGTAAAGACTCACAGTGACTTTAGTCTTTCCCCAGTGACGTCTTTCACTAACGTGCTGGCTTCTCAGAACACCTTCTGTTTACTCTTAGAAATGACTACATTTTAGGGAGCATCATCTGGACACACACAACTGAAAATACTTGTGAATTATGTCAGAAATGTCCTTTGGGAATGGAGTCATACTATTGCTTAATACTCCTCAGAGGAGCCAAAAAGGTTTTCGTGTTTAGAGCAATGTGCCATGCATGGTTTGGTAGCAACAGTTATTCTTGTAGTAGTTTTAAATTAATGTTAATTGTATACTAGTGGTTAACTTATTATACTAGCTTCTGGAACACTCACACACGCTTAGTATAGATTTTCTGGTTATCTTTATCCACAACATCATCAAGAAAGTCTTATTCTTTTTTAATTATTTAAATGACATTATAAATTAACGATAATGGTACAAAAGTCTGATGTGAACTAAATTAAATAGAACTAATTCTTTTCTTGGGGTCTTTTGTTCTAAAGGCAGAGTCCAGGCTGTCCTGAACGCATTGTGTAGCTCAGGCTAGCCTCAAGCTCATGGCAATTTCCTAGCCTCAAACTCCCAAGTGCTGGGATTACAAGTATGAACCACCATACCTGGCTACTTTTCTTAACCCTTTACTATAAATCACAAACAATAATTTGATTTAAAAGAATTATATTTAAAAGAATTTAATCTCAGCACCCAGGAGGCGAAAACAGGCAGATCTCTGAGTTTCTGGCCACCCTTGTCTACAGAGCAAATTCCAGGACAGCCAGGGCCACACCAAGAAACCCTGTATTGAAAAACAAACAAACAAACAAACAAAATAAAAAATAAGAAGAGGAGAGGGCCTTTTAAAAAGAGCCTTTCACTCATAGGTGGGAAACAGTTATGTAAGAAAAGGAAAGAAAAAAAAAACAAAAAAAAAAAAAAAGAAAAGGAAAGAAAAGGAAAGAAAACCAGGGTTGGTGGGACCCACCTTTAATCCCAGAGCTCAGGAGGAAGAGGCAGGCAAAGCTCTGTGAGTTCTAGGCCAGAGGGCTGACTGTGATTCTTTAAGTATTCTTTACATTAAAAGATACTTTTGCTGCTTTGCTTTTTTACTGAATATATTAATATGTTAGTAAATAAAAGATATACAAGAAAGAAACAAATATCTAGATTATTGTCTAGTGGGTTTTGTTTTTAAGACAGGGCCTGGACTGGCCTTGAACTCCGGATCCTCCTGCCTTCACCATCTTCCTGGCTTGAGCCAGGAGGCACAGGTTTCACTAGGGTTTCCATACCAAAAAACTTACGAAAATATCCCATGTTTCTTTTTAAGAAATGTATCTAAACATTAGATACTGTACTCAAGCCAACAAACGTGTCACTCTGAGGCGAATATCACCTCAACGCCAATGTCATTGTTCTTTAGAGCATGAAACTTACACGCACCTATATGTGTGTGTTACATTTGCCTTTTAAATAGACTTTTAGAATTCAGCACCACACCCCGTTTCCATGTGCGCATTTGAGTGTATGCCAAGTTGTTATGAGAAATAATGAACCACAAGGCAGAGTTCAGCTGAAAGCTTTTACACAAATCTCAAGTCCAAAGTTTGCGTGCCAAGCCAAACACTGGAAGTGCTCTCAGTCAACACAAGACAGCTCCCCGCAGGGCAGCATCTCTTGGACTGAGGGGGCAAAAGGGTTCCCATTTCCAAACACAGAGCGTACAGCGTGATTTCAGAAGCCTCACACGTGCACACGGTCGTGCTTTCAGGAATACAAATAGTTAATGAATTACTGGAAGAGGTTAAACGGCCGTGTAGAATGGCCTGCCTCTGGTCATGTTCCACGGTCCAGCTCCGGGTGACGCAGCGGGGAAATAAAGGTCGGCTTTCAACTGGTCTCCCGTGGACTCCTCGGCGATAAACGCCTCCAGGCCTGCTGCATGCAGAGTGAGCTTTAAAAAGAAGCGTTTGGCGCTTTTAAAGTTATAATACCTGGTGGGATTGGGAGGGGAGGAGAGAGGGGTTTAAGGGGGGGAAACAAAGTAAATAAAGTGTAATTAATAAAAAAAAGTTACAATACCTGTGTTTCTGGGGAAAGTTTGGTGGACAGTGAAACTCGTGATTAGTTCGGTAACTCCATAATCTTATCCAGAAGGGTCTCTGCCACCAGCACAGTGCCTGTGTCTTCACCAACGCAACACCGATGACTGCTCTGGCGTCTACATGCTCTCGACTACGGAACTACACTTATACCTCCAGCCCATCCCCATCATATTTAAAATGCCTACTATGTGTTGAGCATTTTGTTAGGCAGGGAGACTTAAAAGGCAATAGACATTCAACATTACTCTTTTTTTTTTCCTTTTTTTCCTGTTTTTTGTTTGTTTGTTTGTTTTTTGTTTTTGGCTTTTCCAGACAAGGTTTTTCTGTGTGACACTGGCTGTCCTAGACTTGATTTGTAGACCAGGCTGACCTGGAACTTACAAAGATCCTCCTGCTTCTGCCTCTCTGAATGTTGGGATTATAGGTGTGCAGTACCGAGCTCAACATTATTCTTATTATTTTTTAAGATGTTTAAAAGTTTGTATTTATTTATGCACAAGTGCTTCATTTAATGTACACATGAATGCCAGAGGAGGATATCAGATCCCAGTATAGATGGTTGTGAGCCACCATGTTGATGCTGGGAATTGAACCCAGGTACTCTGGAAGAGCAAGCAGCCAGTGCTCTTAACCACTGAGCCATCTCTCCAACCCCTCAACATTTTTCTTAATTACAACACTGTTCAGTTTGGTAGGGCCTATACTCACATATCTCATTTTTGTGTTTTTGTTTGCTTATTTTTTACAGTACTGAGAACTGAACCAGGGCTTCCTAGCCACTAAGTCAGTGCTTGACCACTGTGCCATCGTTGTGAGCCTCACTAAATGGCTGTCTGGTCTTGGACTCACTCTGTCACTCAGAATCGACTTGAGCTTCCCATCCTGCCTCAGCCTTCCAAGCACCCAGACAGCCAGGACTATAGGCCTGCTGCAGGCCCAGCTGGATATCTTAGATGGTAAAAAGCATCAGTCTGTAACTATCAGGCCTGAAACTGTAAAAAAAAGAAAAATATTTTTGCCAGAAAAGCACACATAGCTGGCTCCATAAGCAGCCTTTGCTCAATAGTATAGAAACAGAAAATGTGTTTTCCCAACTCAAATTCTGCTCTACTAATCACCCTGGGCCACTTTTTAAGAGCATCTTGGGCAAATCCCATGGATTTCCAATCATACTGAGTTATTTAAAATTCAGCCTCCTTTGACCTACTTCTCTGCCCGCACAAGTGTACCTCCCACACAGGATGTTAGAGAGCTCCTGGCCCCAGGGACTGCAAAGGAGTTCCCTCCTTCAGGGTTAGAGATCTTGCCAGAAAAGTACCAGTACCACAAGATCTTCCTGAGCAGGAGGAGAAGCCGATGGTGTTGACCATGGGTCCCTGCTAATCTCCAGGAAGTCGTTAAGATTTCCTTATCTGTCCTTGTCAGCTAGACTCTCAATGGCATATCTCCTGAGTGCACTCAGAATAAACATTTTGCAACATGTAGCAAGTGGCAGCCTGTTTATAGCCCTATAACATTATTCATTAAAAAATACTTAAATGGGCAGAGGGTGTGGCTCAGGGCAGAATGTGTACTTACCAAACAAGGTCCAGGAATCCAATCCTGAGCATAAACACAAAGTTAAAAGGTACTTATGGACCACTTAGGCTTCATCAGACCTTGCGTTCTATCAGTCAAACTGATGCTTTTGGGCTGGTTCAGAGAATAAAGGCACTTGACGCTAAGCCTGGTGACCTGAGTTCAGTCTCCAGGCCCCACCTGGTGAAGATGAGAATTTACCCCTGTAGGTTTGTCCTCTGACATCCGCATGAGCAACATGGTATATGCACACATACACCCTAAATAAATAAATAAATGTATACACACTAAAGAAGTAAATAAATAAATGTATCAAAAAATGTAGGTTTCATTTGGCTATGCTGCTTTTAAAATTTGGGAGTGGGGCTTGTTGCACAAGCTAGCCTGAGCTCCTAGGTTCAAACAATGTCCTTACACAGTTGCAACTCCAGATAAGAACTGTATTCAGCTAACCATATTGTTTAGAGTTAAAACATGACAAGGTGGAACAGACAGTGTTTTCTTTTTATTGATGGGAAAGCAGACTAGTAGCAAACATGTATTGCTCAGGGACTGTTTGTTACAGAGACCCTGGTGTAGGATTTCCACATCCTATTTAATTTAGGTGCTGCTCTGATGAAGGGGGGTGATGTGCAAGTGCAAATGGTCACAGTGTGGCTCGGCTTTGTGTCCCTGCTGAGCTGGTCTCCAGTTCTGATTCATGCCATTGAGCAGCCCGGCTGGGGGCCCGGAGCTGTGGTGCACATGCAGCCAACAATACCCACGTTCACTTCCAAAGTGGTTAGGAGAAGCTGGGCCTGATGCCAGGACTGGGGAGGTGGCAGCTAGTGCTTCAGCAAGGCTACACAGTGAGTCCTGTAAACCTAGAGTCAAAAGTTCCCTTGGAAAAAGGAGTGGTGAGTGTAAAGGCTTAGGAGACTTTGTTTTCAGCCAAAAGAACCTAACAACAGATGCACACAGCGTCCGACAGAGATAAAATTGTCTCCAGTGCACACTCAGAATGTCCTCCAACAGAGACCTCAGTGGCAAACAAGGCTTCACAATTTTCAGAGGACTGAAATGGTGTCGGGTAATCCCCACACCACTGCAGGAGGGAACTGGAGGACTCTCGAAAATTCTCGAATGTTTGCAGGTGAACTAACACGCCATGGAGCAAGCAACCAGAGAAGAAAGCAAAGAGGAACAGAATGCAGAGCTACAATCTACTGGACCTAGGGGACACAGCAGATGGATTCATGTTCGCAGTGCCTGTGTCAATCAGAGAAAAGATCTCAAATGTCTAGCCAGGTTAGTTTCAGTGCTAGGGGTTGAATTAGTAAGCTCATGTTACTCGTGAAGGAACTAGAAAAAGAACAAAAGGAGGTCAGAGTGAGAAGACAGAAGCAAACAACAATGATCAGAGCAACTGGGAAAGAAATAGAGGCTGAGGGGATGGCTTAGTGGTTAAAAACACACACTGCTCTTTCAGAGAACCTGAGTTTGGTTCCCAGCACCCACATCTGGAAGTGTGCAACCACCAGCACCCACACATATATCAGACACATACACAAGCACACAAAATAAATAGGTAAAATAGAAACAAAATGGCCATTGAAGCAGCTTATTAAGTGAAGGCACTTGTGCAAGCCTGGTAACCTGAGTTCAAATCCCAGAAACCGACAGTGGAAACAGAGAACTAACACCTGAAAGTTGCTGTCTGACTTCTACATAAGCATGCCATGGTATATATGCAACCAAACACACACACACACACACACACACACACACTTTCTCTCATATATCTTACACACATGCGAAATTTTTGAAAAAGAAGAAAAATGGAAACATATATCAATGAGGCAAAAGGACAAACCCTTAGCCAAACTAAAGGAAAACAAGCAAACAAACAAAAGAAGAACTGGCCCAATAGATGAAGGAGACTGTTACCAAGCCGGACAAACTGTATTCAATCCTGAGAAACATCTCCCAACACATAAATAAAATATTTAAAAATCCTATCACACCTAAAATAAAAAATATACATATACCTGTAAGCTAATGACCAATTTATCAATATTCCATTTTGTTCGTTTTTTTTTTCGTAGCAGCAATTTTCTACTTGAGACAAGGTGTGATGTAGCCAAGGATGACCTTAACCTTCTGACCCTCCTGTCTCTAGCTCCTGTGTGCTAGGATTACAAGCGTGAGCTGCCATACCTGGCTTATATGACGATATGGTTTGAACACAGCTCCTCATGCCTACTAGACGAACACTCTATCAACTGAGCTGTGTTCTCAACTTTATAGCAGTAATTTTCTAAGTATTGTTAAGGTGTTTTTATCTTTTTGACTTATTTTTATTTAGAAGAATAAACATGTACTCGCTCCAACTTTCAACTCAGGGTAGTCTCTTTAGTTTTGCATGCTTTGTCACAGGTTCTTTTGTGGTTGCTGCTGTTTGTGTTTTGAGACAGGGTCTCACTGTGTAGCTTTGGCAGGCCTGAACTGACTTTGTAGACCAGGCTTTCTTTGAACTCTCAGAGATCTGCCTGCCTTGACCCCTGAGTGCCAGGACAAAAGGTGTTTGCCACCACACCTGGCAGAAGGATTCTCCTCCCCCCTTTTCTTCTTAACCATTTATAGTTTTGTGATCTTCTTAGGATATAAGGAACATTTTAAGAGTCAGGCTAGCCATGGTGACTCATGGCTCATGTCAACAAAAGAGACAGCTCTCATCTCAAAAGAACAAAAGACATGGCTTATTCTGTAGCCAAATATGAGTGATGATGACCCAGGAGCATAGCTTTAGGTCACCCCAAATACCTGTTCCAATGAAGCAGCAAGCAACTTCATGAACTTTTCATAGTAATAGAACAAAGAAACCCATAAATCAAGACACTTTTAAATACATTGGTGGGTACATCAGGGAGGTGGGAACAATGTTGCTATTGGTCTTGGATGCTATCAGACAACACTCAGCCCTTCTGTTTGTATTCAGCTAGGCTCCTGCTACATTAATGCAAAAATCCAAAAGGTTTTTATTTTTTCTTCTGAGACAAAGTTTCTTTATGTAGCCTTGGTTGTCCTGGACTGCCTTTGTAGACCAGGCTGGCCTGGACCTCACAGAGATCCACCTGCCTGAGTCCTAGAGTGCTGGGATCAGAGGCCTGTGCCACGGCGCCTGGCAGTGTCTCTCTTTCTTAATCTGCTTATCCCTATGTTAAATCCAGTCTTAGGTTAGTCACAGGGTGTTAGATCCAGAGGGGAGTAAGGGAAGGCTATTTATCAGGAGAAACATCACGGAAGACAAATTGTACTCAGGTTCTGGACTTGCAACATTCCAGCCTCTCCGCCTATGGCTTAGATCTGTCCACCCGACATTGCAGCTTCAGTTGCCCTCTAGGGATTCCCTCTCAACCCTACCATCCAGCACTCTGCCGGCCACTTTGGGGAAAGCCGGGGCTACAAAGTTAGTGTCTCAAAACAAAACAAAGGTAGCTTTCATCTAACTTGAGATATATTTTTTCTTTCTGCATTTGATGGAGAAATTAGGACGCTGTGTTATTTGACTTTTCCTGCCCTTTTGTATTGTTCTCTTATCTCTTGAATCTTAATTTTTTTTTTCTCTTGAATCTTTATTTTTGCCACCTGGAGATCTGAACATCATCCACCTTTTATGTATTGGTTTCTAACACATATGGTTTTGGGTTAAGAACATGTACAGTCTGAGCACTGTCCCAGAGACGGTGGAATGGGTAAAGCTCATAGTTTTTTTTGTAAAATAATTCATCCTTACTATGTTTATGTTAAAAAATTCCCTGAACTGCATGTCATCAGCCGTGGTCCGATACATTCGGACAAGATCTGCAGTCAGTCTTCTAATTAATAACACAGGATCTCTGGCCACGTGGTCTTAGTGAGAATTGCGTTATACCAAAGTCCAAGGACAAGAAATCCAGTGTTTCCTCATTATGGCTAATGGCCTAACACTGTCACAGAAGCTAATTAATGTAGTAGGTCTTGTGCCGACGGGACTCTTTCTAGCTGTACATGAAGCTCTTGTGAGCAGAGTGCTTGACAGTCTTTTAAATAGTAGGCACAGGGACAGCCTACAGTTCCAAGGGCCACACTCCTCCGCACATTGCAATTAACAACAAGCATCCTAAGAGTTCATTTAACTCTCTAGTAAGCCCAGAGTTTCCTCGTGTCTGTGGACTCTTCAGATCCACCCAGGATTGTTCTGCACCTTCCCTGGTGACAGGAGGCTCTGCACACATTTTGATAAACCCCCAGGCCTCTAGTCACTCCTTAGTCTTTTGGGTTAAGTTACTCGTGGCCTCTAAAGTACAATGGGAAGAAAAGGAGAGTAACATGAGCGGATTTAGTCCATTACAAAGAGCCAGAGAAAGTCAGGATGCATCCTTCCCCTTCTGCCTGTTGCCGCTCTTCATAACTGCCAGTGGCTGTAAAAGCTAGAACTCAGCTGGAGCCTTTGGGGCCCTTTTATGGTCTAAGTGAGGTTCAGACATTGCAATGGTCCCCTAGGCCATGCGAAAATTATCTTCCCCACTGCCTGCTCAGTAGTAGTGACAGCACAACTCTGAAGAGCTAGCCATTGTAAAGTGTTTGGCTTAAGACACAAGCTTAGTTAAGCTCTTAAAGCGCTCTTGAGTTGCTGGGGTTGTGGCTCAGTTGGAGGCTGCTTTTCTAGTAGGACCAAAAAGCAGGGTTCAATTTTTAGCACTGCATAAACCATGTGTGGCAGTTCACTCCTGTAATTCCAGTTCTCAGGAGGTGGAGGGAGGATCGGAAATTCCATCTACATAGAGCCGACTTTGATGTCAATGTGGGACACAGGAGGCCTTGTTTGAAAACATGTGAGAGCCGGGCGTGGTTGCTCATACCTCAGTCCGTGGTACCTGAGGCTGAGGCGAATGGGTGAGCATGAATTTTAGGCCAGTCTGGGCTACACTGCAAGTACCAGATCAGTGAGGCCACATAGCAAGACTTTGTCTCAGAACCACAACAAAACCACAAAACTCAACTCAAACCAAAAACTAACAAAAAGAGGCCCCAAAGTTGTTATTTAGCCTAGCCATGATTCTACATCATGACAGACTTGTGTGTGTGTGTAAGAGAGAGAGTGTGTATGAGTGCTTGTGTTTTGAAATTAAACCATATTTTCCCACATTGTAACCAAGCACCTGCCCTGCCTCCTCAATGAGGACCACTATAGGTGGCCAGGCATTTAAATCTTAACTTCACCTTGTTGTCTTTGCTCTGCCAACCAGGTACCTGAGGAGCAGATGAGGTAAGCTCAGTTCTACTAGCAGTACAATAACAAAGGTCCTCAAAGAGCAAGACAGCAACATGGCGGCTTCTCCGTCAAGGCAGAGCAGGGCCTGGAACTTGGGACCGCAGCCCCAATTCCTGTGCTTTGCATCTTTGTGGGTACCCAAGTAGTGGCCATTCACCCTCAGTAGCAAGGACATACATACACAGTCTCTCTGAAATCCTTTTTTCAAAATATCAAAATGTTATTCAAGCACTTATTTTAAAGAATCAAATAGGCATAAAAGTAGAGACATTTATTGTTAAGTTTGAAGCAATACAATTGCTACAGTTATATACAGAACTCAGATGGGAATTGATCCACATCTGAACTTTTAATCACTTTGTTTTTTTGTTTATTGGTTTTTAAATTTTTAAATTGTTTTTTCACTCAGACATGGTCTCTTATAACCCAACCTTGAGCTCACTATGTTGCTGAGAATTGTTTCAAACTCCTGACCCCAAGTTCTGGGATTACAGCTTTGTGTCACGGTGACCAGATCATCACTGTCATTTAAATAGCAACAGTAAGGACTGCCAAACTCAGTTTATCAGATGTTCTGAAAAACAATTTATAACATTATTCTTGAATAAGACTCGCCCTTTCCCTGATTATTATCAATATTATCTTTATTGGGGCAGGTATAAAGATGTGTATCACCCCAGCTATTAGGAAGCTGATGCAGGAGGATAGTTCCGTTGGAGATCAACCTGGGAACATAGAGAGCTTTGGCCTCAAGCCCACCAACCAACTCACCAACCAACAAGAGACCAACAAAAACATTACCTTTATTACCAGTGAAATAGCTATATGTACTAGGACTGTTCATTTAAAAAAAAATCAAATTTGTGTCTTCCTGAGTCAGCCTTATAGTTCGTGGCCTCTAAATGGTGGCCTTCTTTTCATTATTCATGTAATGATCTTAGGGCTGGAATGTAGCTCAGTACTAGAGCACTTACCTATTCTGTGTGGGATGTTCTGGTTAAGAAAAGAAAAAGAAGAAGCAGAAGCAGAAGCAGAAGCAGAAGAAGAAGAAGAAAGACAAGAGAGGAAAAAAAAAAACAAGATATTTCTAAGTTTTTTTCCTCCAGTGTTGTAACTCAGCAATAAAGCATGATCCTAGCATGTGCAAAGCATGATCCCAGCAGGTGCAGATCTCCAGCTTCAGCTCCTACACAAGAACCTCTGAGGTATGTGATAATATGACTACAAACCTCAAAACCAAGGGGCTGGAGAGAGGGCTCAGCAGTTAAGAGCGCTTGCTGCTCTTTCAGGGGACCTGTGGGTTCTCAGCATACACATGGCAGCTCACAACTGCAACTTCAGTTCCAGATCCCATACCCTCTTCTGTCCTTTACAGGCACCAGGCACACACATGATGCAAACATACATATGGGCGAAATACTTACACACATAAATTAAAAATGAAGAGATCTTAAACACAAGCCCAGGAAGTTTACCCCCATATATTTAATTTATTATTAGAATTTGTTATTGTTATTATTTATTATTTGTTTTTTGAGATAGGTTGTAGTGCAGCCAAAGCTTCATCCTGCTGCTGCTTCTCACGTGCTGGGATTGCAGGCCAGATATGGGGCTGCATTAGCCCACTGCAGATTTTATATGATGAAGCTGTGGGAAGTTTATTCCTCCTTCTTCTGTTAAAGCCACAACTGTAACTTGTGGACCGCAGACACTGCTCAGGGTTATGAAGGGGATAGCGGAAAACAGAAGACTCTGCTATGAGAGGGCTCTTAGTAGACTGCTCCTGCCATGCTGCGAACGTGAGAAAGAGGCAGGACAGGACCTGTGCTGCAGCCCTGCCCTAGAGCGAAGCTTTATTAGCTGCTATGACTGTGCGCCCCCAGCACACAGTCAGTCACAGGGTCTGTCTAGGTTGGGTGTGCAGACGGTAGGCAGCCAGCGCCTCAGGCAATCTCACATCACTTAGCAGAGCAGGTGCAGCCTTGTTTAGCTGAGGCTTCTTCCTTTCTTTGGTTTTGCCATCACTGAAAGCTTGGTGTTGCAGATGTTTTGAATTCCTGAGTGTTCAGTTATGTTGCATTGACAAACTTTATTTTCTGGTAGGTGTATGGGAGTGGTTTCATTTTAAGCACGTTTTCTTGGGTTGGTGGTTGTGTTGCTTCATGGTGTTCCCCTTCCCCACCCCCATCCAGTGGTTGTGCCCCCCTTTCCTTTCTCCCCTCAGTCCCACTCCTGCTTTGATGTCATGTGAATCCCGTTATCCTCTGGCCTTTCCCTCCCTTATCTTTTCTTTTGCTCTTATGATGTCTTTAGTTTCAACACACACACACACACACGAGAGAGAGAGAGAGAGAGAGAGAAAGAGAGAGAGAACACAAAGATATGTCTTTCTCATTCTGACTTTAACACAAAAAAATTTCAGTTCTGTTTTCTACAAATATTTCAATTTCACTTTTTCACTAGCGTTACGCAAAACAGGTTGTGCTGTTACCACATTTTCTTCAACTATTTGTCCTTTTAATTTTTTTCTCCTGTTTTATTTTTATTTTTTTTTATTTTTTTGAGATAGGGCTTCACTGCTAGCTCTGCTTATCCTGGAACTCACAAGCTGCACAGGCTCTGCCCTGAGCTCACAGAGATCCCCTCTTGTCTTCTGATACCCATCTAGCTCATTTCTTAGTACTGAGACTAGCTTGGCAGTAAACATGGATGTGTGTGCGCCTCAGTGGTATGTTGATATGGAGTCCTTTGGGTAATAACCAATTAAACATGTTTGTGGTTGGGCAGATGATCCAGCTGTTAGACATGCCCGTATAATTTGATTTCGCAGAATCTTTTCTTCAGTAGATGCTCTATGTTGTTACTCTGGAATGAAATCAAACTCCATTATAATTAAAATATTTATCACTTGAGCCTCTGGGTGTGTACTCGGTCATGCATTCACTCCCGTACACAGAACACTCTTACATAGCAAGCTATAAATGATCTCCTTCATCTTTTATGTGTGGCATAATTTTTATGACTTACAGCACAATGTGGGGGGCACAAAGCAGATTTTAGAGATGTGTTAACATGTATAAAAGAAAGAAACAGGGGGCAGCAATATGGTTAAAACTCAAAGGTTTTATGAAGGGAGTTTGAGCGTTAGGATCCATATGGGAGAAGAAGAGGGCAGAGGTCCTCTGCTGCAATCACTCTTATGGCTACAATGGAGTAAAACAATTCAAAGCAAGAATGAGGGCAAGATGCCTAGGATGCACCTGAGTTTGCCCCTGAGGACATCATCACACCATCACTATCATCACCACACCATCACCACCACACCACCATCACACCATCACCACCACAACACCACCACCATCACCACCACACCACCACCACACCATCACCACCACACCACCACCACACCATCACCACCACACCATCACCACCACAACACCACCACCACCATCACCACCACCACACCATCACCACACCATCACCACCACAACACCACCACACCACCACACCATCACCACCACAACACCACCACACCATCACCACCACAACAGCACCACCATCACCACACCATCACCACCACACCACCATCACCACACCATCACCACCACAACACCACCACACCATCACCACCACAACACCACCATCACCACCACAACACCACCACACCATCACCACCACAACACCACCACACCATCACCACCACAACACCACCACACCACCACCACACCACCACCACACCACCACCACACCACCACCACACCATCACCACCACACCACCACCACACCATCACCACCACAACACCACCACACCATCACCACCACAACACCACCACCATCACCACCATACCACCACCGCACCATCACCACCACCACCAATCAGGAAAGAAAAAGAAGGGAGAAGGAAGTGCCACAGAAGAACCAGGGTGAGCCTTCTGGTGAACACTGCTGGAACAGCTGTCCTTGGAGTGAGCTTGGAATGAAGGAGATTTTGAGGAACAGGGGAGGAAGATTCCAAGGACTGGGAGACCCATGCTGTGCTGCATATAGGATGCTCCCTAGTCACACATGTATTGACAACTGTCTTATATCTTTTAGGTACTTGTCACAAGGTGACAAGGTCACAAGGTATTTGCACAGTTTTACTGACACCTGTAACTAGACTAGCCCAAAGATAACAGATGAGCTAGCCACCGAAAACATTCACAGTAGTCTACTGGGATTTGACAATACACCCCATGGCAGAGGCTGTTCTTACAGTGGGCTGGCAGACTGTCAAGAACATCCTAGCTTACCTTACAGCTGATTCATTTCACTTATGTCACGGCTACTATTTTAAGCCATGGAAATGTGGCAATAGATAAGATAAGTTGTACCTTTTTTCTCCTGGGGCCAACTCTCTAGTACAAAAGATAGACCCAGAAGAGGTAAATACGGAAATGCCATGATTATTTACAATGTGTTCAGCCGTGTAGGTAATAAAAAGCCCAAACAAACCAAGCCTGATAGGAGGAGGCAGGAGGAGGCTGCAAGTCTAAGATCAGCTCCATCAGCTGAGAATCCATGTCCCAAACCAACAGCAAACCAACCCCAGTGATTTCTGCTGCACGGAAGCAATGGGAACAGCTGCCGGGAACTAATTTTGTGTAAGACTTTCCTGATGAGCCAAAAAGGTGCAGCCAAGACATCAGTAGGCAGAAACCATGAGGGAAAAAAAACAAAACCAAAACCCAGCTGACTAGAAAGAAAAGTTTGCCAACTGACATTTTTATTTCATGGTTGTAGCACAATTAAAAAAAAATTCATTCATTGATGGACATCTTGGTTGCTTTCCAACTTATGCATATGGGTTCTATAAACATTCATAATCAGGTTATGTGGACATAATTTTCCAACTCATCCAGGGAAGTAGCAAAGAGCAAAGCTGAGGGCATCCTGCTGTTGATGGACACATGCTCCCGCTCCTCCAGCATTTGCTGTTCTCAGTCTTTTGAATCTTATCTGCAACCCATTGTCCTTTAAAGTTACAGTCCTTAGTGACTTAGGATGTTGCCTATGTTCTCAGGAGCTGCTTTCTGGCAGTCTGCGTATCTTCTTGGTGTTTGCTCACCTGCATATTCTAAAGAAGGAGTTTTTCCTGGGTGTGGTATCACATGGCTTTAATCTCATCACTTAGGAGCCAGGTGGGTCTCTGTGAATTCCATGTTAGCTTGGCCTACCTGGTGAATTCTAGGCCAGTTAGGGCTGCATAGTGAGAATTCTTCTTCAGACTGAGAGAGAGAGAGAGAGAGAGAGAGAGAGAGAGAGAGAGAGAGAGAGATTTATTAATTGCGGGGATGAGTTTGTTTTCGTATGGAGTTAGCTGGGAATCTGAGAATTGAATCCATGACCCCACACATATGTATGCTAGGTATATGCTCTATCACTGCAGTCTGTTTCCAGCCCTCTACAGAGTTTTAAGAGTGCTCTATGTATTTTGGAGAAAAATCTTTCACTAGATTTATGTTTTGCACATCTTTTCTCTTAATCTGAGGCTTGCCTTTTCATTATCTTAATGAGATCTGTAGGGTAAAAGTTTTCAGTTGCAATGAAGTACAACTTAACACGTTTTCTCTCATAAATTGCACTTTCATTAATTTAATTTTTATTTTATGCACATTGGTGTGAGGGTGTCAGAGCCATTGAAGCTAGAATTATAGACAGTTGTGAGTTGCCATATGAGTGCTGGGAACTGAACCCAGGTCCTCTGGAAGAGCAGCCAGTGCTCTTAACCATTGAGCCATCTCTCCAGCCCGGAAAGTTGTGCTTTTGATTAATAGTTTTTTTCATGGATTCTGGTTTTGATCCCATGCATGTAAATGTCACTGTTAATCCCAAATCTCAATATATTGGTTTTCTACTCTGTTATTATCTAAGAGCACACACATCCATGTGCTCATATGTGGATACACATGCACATACACAGGCATGCACACAGACATGCACACACAAATGCACACAGACGTGGACAAACACTTGTGCACACACACTTATATTCTGGGGATCAAACCAAGGTCTTACACATTGGTATAGATCTTGCCTTGTGCTTCATCTTTAGATTTATGATACGGTCAGTTAATGTGTGGGAAGGTTTTGAAGTTGGCTTTCTGCAGTGCAAAGTCCAGCTGTCCATCACTAGCTCTTGGAATGATTATCCTTTCTCTGTTAAGCACCTTTTCTTTTTGTCTATTATGAGTTATCTGAATCAGAAGGCTCTATTTCTCCACTTCAGGTTTATTTATTTTTCATTTAATTATACCACTGTCAGGGTTACTATTATCATAAAGAAAATCTTGTGTGTTCTCTTTTTAACTTTTTTTCTTTAATATTCTTTTGACTATTAGTCTCGTCTCTTTGCATTTAACCGGGTAACTATTTCATTTTTTAAAAAAGATATTTTTAAATTATGTGTATTTTTCGATTTATTTATTTTTGGTTTTTCAAGACAGAGTTTCTCTGTGCTCTGGGTGTCCTGGAACACGATCTGTAGGCCAGGCTGTCCTTGAACTCATAGATCTGCCTGGCTCTGCCTCCCAACTGCTGGAATTAAAGGCATGTGCTACCACCTCCATGCATTATATGTGTTTGTATATGTCTGTGGACATAGCTGTAATGCTCATGGAGGCAGAAAAGGCATCAGATCACCTGGAGCTGGAGTCAGTTGTGAGACAGGTAGGATCTCTGAGGTCAAGGCCAGCCTGATCTGAAGAGCAAGTCTGGGTCAGCCATGAGTGCATGTTATGATTCTGTTTTTGTTTTTTAAGGTTGGGTGTGGCCTATCTACCTACCTACCTACCTACCTACCTACCTACCTACCTACTTACCTACCTATCATGTGAGACAGGGTTTCTTTGTGTAGCCTTGGCTGTCCTGGAGCTCATTCTGTAGATCAGGCAGGCTAGGCTCAAACTCAGAGATCCACCTGCCTCTGGCTCACAAGTGCAGGGATTACAGGCGTTCGCTACCGTCACCGGGCAGGGCGTGTTGTCTTCAATCCCAGCACATGGAAGAGAGAGACAGGTGGCTCTCTGAGTTCCAGGCCAATGTGGTCTACAAAATGCGTTTCAGGACGACTATGGCTACAAAGAGAAACCCTGCCTCAAAAAGCAAAAACAAAAAGAAGAGAGAAAAAAAAGAGAAAAAAACCTGTTTTTTTTTTTCTTTTCTTTTTTTGAAATAGGGTCTCATATAGTGTCTCCACATAACTGAGATTGGCTTTGGGTTCCTGATCCCTCTGAGTTGCCTCCCAAGTACTGGGATTACAGGTTTGTGCCACCATATCTGACTTTTTGTATGCTTTTTAAAAGTTTTACTTTTAACTTTAATTTAATTTACTGTTAGTTGTTTTAGTTAGTAAATATTCCATGTAATCCTTAAAATGTCACAATTTAATAGAGACTATTTAAAACATGGAAGCATTAAGTGTGTTCTGTCATTTTATTCTCAACTAGATGGAATACATAATCTAGTGTTTCCTGTAATACTTTTTTTTCCCTTTCGTGTGTGTATGTGTGTGTGTGCGCGTTGCGGGGAGGGAGGCGTGCATGCAGGGTACCTAACACTAACAAATGTGTTCACTTCGTCCTCAATCCCCAGAGAAGCCAGAAGCCAAGGTGAAACTTGCCTCCATTGTCTCCGTCATAAAAGGAAAGCCGTTACGGGCTGCCCCAATACTTGTAGATGATGGGTTTCCAATATTTCTCTGACAGAGAGCGAAGCTTTCCCAGCAGGCACCGGAGGTTTCATGCAGCCCCCCTCCCCCGCCCCCTCCCCCAGTCCCAGGGCCGCTGTGACTTGACCCGCCTGCAGTCTGTTTTAGAATAGTTCTCAACAAGGTCAAGCACCTGGCCCTTAAAGGAAGTGTGGCTGTCCTCTTACCCCGGCAGACTCGGAACTCCCTATGTAGTCCAGTCTGGCTTCGAACTCGTGGCCACGCTCCTGCTTTAGCCGCCCGAGAGCTAGGACAACAGGTGTATGTCATCACACCACCGCCCTCGGTTTACTCTTATTTTACCTAGTTGTCCCAAATAGTGTGATTTCTACGTAACGCCAAAGGTAACTTGGTTGCTAAACCAAGAAGGTGGGTTCTGTGTACAAGACCACCAAATTAATCCAGCTTGGCCGGACTGCGGCCAAACTCACCGCCTAAATTTAGACTTATTTCAGGACGTGCCTCCTGCGTCCCCTAAAAACCTCAGCCCTAAGTAAGCAGCGCCTAATAACCTAGAAAGGTGACGCTTTAACGCCGGGCAGGGCTGGGTAGCCCTCCACGGCGCGCTAGCAGAGCCCGAAGGGGCTCGGCAAAGCTCGACAGTGCTCCGGCGGGGCTCGGCAGAATTCGGTAGGTCTCCGGTAGGGTTCGGGCAAAGCTCGTTAGAGCCCCGGCAGGGCTCGGCAGAGTTCGGCAAGGCTCGTTAGAGCTCCGGCAGGGCTCGGCACCACTCGGACTCCTTCGTGGGCAGGAGCCCAGGCAGTTCCACAGCAGCGGGAGTACCTAGCGGTGCGCGCTCCCCGAGACCCCAGTCCCCGAGAGCCCCGCGGCCCGCCCATTGTGCCGCGGGGTTCGCCACCCGCCGGCCGACTGACGCAGCCGAGGCCCCGCCCCCGGCGTGACGCCAGCGTCAGGCCAGTCCCGGCATGCTCCGCGGCCGCCCGCGGTCGAGCGCACTGAGGCATCTTCCCGAGAGCGGCCGAGCCTCCGCTTCGCTGCGCTGCGCACCCTGTCCGGCCGCCCCGTCGCCTCCCGCCGCCCGCCCGCCCGTCCGAGCGGCCGCAGCCCTCCGCCGAGGGCGCCCCGGGACGGAAGGGTCCAGCAGCCTGCCGGCGCCCGCCGCGCTCGTGGTCGCCGTCGCCGTGGTCGTCGTGGTCGTGTCCGCCGTCGCCTGGGCCATGGCCAATTACATCCACGTCCCGCCCGGCTCGCCCGAGGTGCCCAAGCTCGACGTGACGGTGCAGGACCAGGAGGAGCAGCGCTGCCGCGACGGCGCCCTCAGCCTGCTGCGGCACCTGCGGCCGCACTGGGACCCCCGCGAGGTGACCCTGCAGGTGAGGCCGGGCGGCCGCCGCGTTTCCTCCCACAGCCGCCGCGGCAGCCAGGCTCCGGGCGGATGGCTGCCGCGGCCCTGGTCGTGCCCGAGGGCTCCCGCAGCCCAGCCGCCTCCCGCGGTCCTCGCGGCGCAGCCCTCCCTCCCCTGCGCTTCCCTCCCATCCCTGCCTTATCCAGCCTGGGATCTTCCCACATCCTCCGAGCCCGGCCGGGAGAGCTCCGTTCCACAGCGGGATGACCCTGGACCTGCTGCCCACGCCAGGATGCTAGGGAACGCTAGTCTGGGCGTTATTTGAAGGCTTGAGTGGCTGTTCCCAAATTTGTAAAGCCTTAGAAGAATTAATGCCCTAGGTTAGAGTGAGCAGTGGCTTGGGAATATTTTCCTGAGTCAGTGTATTTAAAGACAATTCTTAGAAGAAATACCCCGGACATCTAGGATTAAAAAAACAAAAAACAAAAAACCAAAAGGAAAACTCTTGTAAATTATGATTCCGCGTACCAGAATTTATTTGTTGTGATTGTTTTTAGTTTTTGCAGTGCACACCTTTATTAATTAAAAGGTGAATTTTCTTTTACCTTGGCAAACAAACAGACAAAATCAAATTAGTATTTCTTAACGGCTGGGCTTGTTTTAGATTTGAGCAGTAATGCTGGAATATTTATTTGGATTATCCAAGTCGTCTGCTTCATTTTGATGACTCCAGTACATTGTGGGATTTATACAAGGTTTATTAATTTAATTTTTTTTGCTGAATTATTTTTTAATATAATTAAAACACGAGTAGTGTCTAGGTCCCAGAGCAGTTCCTGACATTTTGGGGCTTTCAAGAGTTTTAGTTTCGGTTCTTGCTAGAAGGGTTCTGAGCAGATTAAAGGAACCCATATGTTTTGGGGAAGAAACTTGTTAGACAAAAGGCTTTGAAATTTAAGGCGTTCCTGTTGGCTAAGCATATAGGAAATAGTGGATTCAAAATGATTTTTATGTGTGACTTGGAAATACATTTCCTTCAAGGAAGTGCTTTTCAAATGGAAACATGTTTGTGTATTTTTTTTTTTTTTTTCAGTGCCGGGAAAGGCTATTTTGAATCCTAGGCAAGTACTCTACCACTGAGCTATGTCTGTAGCCCTCAGGTTAGATTGTTATTATAGTATGTGGTAACTTGCTTGTTTGAGAGTGCTTAAAATTTATTTCTGGAAAATATCTTACTTGAAAGCAGTGCTGCTTCCTGGTAAATTGCAGTGCTGGCATTCCATGTTATTTTTTAGCAGTGACTTAAAGTTTGAAGCTTGGAATTTTCATTATTTGTGTGTAGAATAGTGGCTGTAGCTCTTGGATGGAGTGCTGTGTGCTGGACTGAACTCTTTTTTTCTTTTTTAAATCATCATTGCCTAGGTGCTATCTCTTAGTTCATGTGAAATTTAGTGAAGGAATGCCAGCAGATATGTAAAAAAGAAAAAAAAACGTTAAAACTTCTGGTTGTTGCATAGGAGGTTAGGTTAAATCATGATTTATGTAGCAACTTATGTTTTTGAGGCAAGGTGGCTAGATTGGTCACTAAACTGTTTCAGGCTCCATTGTGGTGGGATTGTATGTTTTTGCCACCGTCCTGTCCTACGTTGTGACTGTTAACTTTCACCTTTGGGTTCATAATCTGAATATATGATATGTATATTTGAAAGTGATCACGTTGCTCATTCTCTGTAGAATCAGTAATTAGAAATTCCTTCGTTGCGTGAGCAGAGCTCTTGGATCAGAAGCCAGCCCTCAGCAAGCGAAGGTTATGGCTATTTATTAGTCCCAGCTCCGTAGAGGGACTTACACATGCTAAGCCATTACGAACTAGTGATGCCTTGGTGCTTTGTTTAGTAATTCTGTTTTTATTTTTTATTTTCTGATTGTGTAGCTCTGTCTGGTCTGGAGCTGGCTCTGTAAACTTGGCTGGCCTGGAACTCACCGCCTGAGCCTTAGCTTAAAGGCTTTTGTCATTTCAGCCTGCTTGTTTAGTATTTCCTTTCTTTTTTTTTTTTTTTTTCCTTTTTCTTTTGGTTTTTCGAGACAAGGTTTCTCTGTGTAGCCTGGGCTGTCCTGGACTCACTTTGTAGACCAGGCTGGCCTCGAACTCTACCTGCCTCTGCCTCCCAGAGTGCTAGGATTGTAGACATGTGCCACTGTGCCTGGCTCTGTTTAGTATTTCATAGTAGTTATAGTTTCTTTTGAAATTTTATCTCCCTTGATCTGTAAAGGTAATACTCCTACTTCATTTCGGAAAGGGAAATATATAGCCAAAAGGTAATTAATTTTGGTCAACTGGTATTAATAATTGCCTTTTTGGTATGTTTTCTTTTTTCCTCTTCTGTGTGAGGTGCTTGGAATGAAAGCTGGAGCATAATGCATGCTATACAAGCTATAAGCTTTCTACCACTGGGCTACTCCCCAAACACTCACCTTTTTTTTTTCCCCCCACCTCAATACTTAAAAGTTTTCTCTGCTGCATGCAGTGGAGACAGGAGGGTCAGGAGTTCAAGGTTGTCTTGGCTTCACATTTGGAGTTCCAGGCCAGCATGAGCTACTTGAGAATGCCATCTTGGTGCCCCCTCCCCCGCAAAGAAAAATATGTTAAAAATATTCTCTAAATACATGTTGGAAGCTTTTGTGACAACCCTTATCTTTCTCTAATACCAACATGTGGAGATAAAAATAATAGAAAGAGGCTAAAAACAAAGAGACTTAGATGCACCCCTAGTGATAGTTTCTACTTGAAACTAAACAGCATGTGAAGTTGGTCCTTGTTTTGGATAGAGCTGTCCTCATCAGAAGTAAAAACACACTATAAGGAGGGGTTTCATGAGATTTTTAGAGTTAGATTTCTGAATAGGTAGAGAAGTTCTGAGTCAGTACTAACCAAATGCTTTTTGTTTTATACTGCCTTGTTCTAAAAACAAACAAACAAACAAACAAAGAACCCAAAAAACCCTTCCACCCTATATTCTCCAACTGTCCGGTGAGGGACAGACAAGAATTGCAAATGAGTATTGCAGTTAGTGATACTGAGCCTGTGTGTAAGTGACAGATCTGAGAGGACTTATCTTAGGAATTACTGCTCCTTGACCTAGAAAGGCTATGTGTATGTGTTATGATTGAGTCAGGGAAGCCTTGCCTTGCAAGATTAATTTCTTAAAAAACTGCTGTGGCTCAGAAAAGGACACATTTGCATTTTCTACCACTTGTGCTGTAGTTTTAGGAAATGACAAACTCCTATGCAGCATCTCCCTTATTTGAATGTGGATTTGATGTGTCTGTATTTTGGGGGGATAGTCATGTGTAAAGGATCAAAGAGACTTAATTGTTATTCCTTTCTGTTGTCGTTTTTCGTAGTTCCTCCCGCCTCAGCCTCTCCGGCAGCAGGATTACAAGTTTACAGGTTACCATGCCCAGCCAAATTTTTTTCTGTTTGAAAAAGCTGGCTCAGTTTCTTGACTATCCAGTGTGTCTATTTGGCTTTGTTTGCAGCAGTGTTTGAGCCAGCCACTTTGTAAACTCTTCCCTAGCTTGGAGTCCACAGTAGACAATGCTGTACTGGCAAAGGACAGGCTAGGAAGACCATCTATGTTACAAAATTAACATCTGTTCCAGCACTCCAGAAGCAGAAAAGGGGGTTCCTGGAGCAAGTAGAGCCATTCAGCTCAGCGTTCAGTGAGAGACCTTGCTTTAGTATATGGTGGAGCTTGAGGATGTCAACTCTGGACCTCTACACACACACATACACACACACTTGCATTATGCTTGCACATGTTTGTGCCCTTACACATGATAAGAATGTAGTGTGTATTCCCTCTCCCCAACATTTGTGCTATAGGATCTCAGGAAACTTGTTTGGAAATTGGTGCCTTGAGTCCATCCAGTTTTCAGTAGCTGACTGTAAATGAAGGTAGAGAACATGGGGTTTGCGTCTGTGCCTCGCATTTTATTAGCTTTGTTTTACTGCTCAAGTTTTGTTCTTTTTGAGACTGAGCCTTCCAAATGTTGGTATTACAGGTATGACAAAGCCCACCTTCTGCACTTACTTTCTTTATCTTTTTCTTTTTTTATTTTTGAGACAAGATTTGTCTTAGCTGTCCTAGACCAGGCTGTTCTCAAACGTACAGAGATCGCCTGCCTCTGCCTTTCATGTGCTGGTATTAAAGGCATTTGCAACATTACTGCCCAGTTCTGGCCAACTTTTCTATACCTTTTTTAAGCTTCATTATCCTTAGCTGTAAAATGGCTTCAATAAACAGTTCCTTATCCCTGAGATCTGTGAGGGTGAAATAAATGCTTGCTCATGACAGTTATGCTGCTGAGCACAGGTCATACAGGACCTAAATGAAAAGCATTTGCTGGTTGAAGTTTCCAGGTGAGACAGATCAGAATATGTAATGTAATGTTTTTTGAATGAATATTCAGATTTTTTTAGTTTTTACATTTGAAGATGGTGAAAAAACATTTTAGACCTGCACTTCTCCTACAATACAAGATTGTGCATTTCCCCAGTGCTATGCACTAGACAAGTGCTGTAAGCTACATCCCCAGACTTGTCCGTATTTCTGTAGGTTTTTGAAATCTCCGGTTTTTAAGCATAAGCGAGGTTTATCATTCCACCATACAAAATTATGGTTTCATTGTGGGTCTTTACATTCTTTTTTCTTTTTCTTTTTTTTAACTTAACTCATTTCTCTACCTTAAATTCAGTTGTCTGTTTCCTAGTTTTCTCTTTTTAATGTTTTAGGAAAACAATTCATAAGGGTGGGTAATAGTATGTGGTGTTTAACTTCTACCAAAACCACACAGTATTTGATAGCTTTCAGATATTTTAATTGACTTTTTAAACTATCCATGTGTTTTATAGTGATTTAATATTATGGTTAGGGGACTTAATTGTTAGTTACTTTTCAGATATTAACAACTGTGATTTGGCTTAAGCAAACATTTCCTCTCTTTGGGGCCTTCATTGTTGTGGTGGAAAAAATTGGCTTTAGAATCATTGGCAGTTTTTTGTTTTTGTTTTTTGAGACAGGGTTTCTCTGTGAATGTATCCCTTGCTGTCCTGGACTCAGGTTGGCCTTGAACTCGGTGATCGGATTGCTTCCATCTCTGGAGTTCAGAGATTAAAGGCATGCACTGCTACCATGCCTGATCCTTGGCAAGTATTTTAATCTCTTAAAATAAATGTTTGGAGAGGTTGTACATACCCGTAATCCCAGCATATAGAGTTCTAGATGGTAGGATTTTGACTTCTGTGTTGGTTTGGATAGCAGGCTAAGACCCTACCCTCCAAAGCAAAACAAAACAAAACAAAAAACCAGATAAAAACAATAAAACACAACATAAGTAGTGCTTGTATCTTAGAAAGCACTCAGGAGAATGAATACAAAATACCTACAATTAAGTGAAGTGTGTATCAGTGTAGTTTTCCCTATCTTTCAATTCCTGCTACATTGGTAAATGGGAAATTGAGCAGAAGGACTCATGTTTCAGGGCTGAGTATATAGCTCAGTAGCAAGTACACAGTAGAGTCCACTGGTACCACAAAAGGATTAAAGGCCTAAGTTCTTAAAATTCAGTAGCTGATAGTGTATTTTAAAACTCTGGATAATGTTAAAGCCCAAAGCAGCCCAGGAGAATTGGGAAGATGATCCATAAAGGTAGGGGAACCTGATGTAAGCATTTGTGGGGTTTGTGTGTGTGGGGGGCCTGGGTGTTGAAGACTGAGTCATAGTCTTGTGTATAATAGCAAACACTGCTTTGAGCTACCGTCAACCCCTGAGCTCTTTTGAAGAAAAGCTATGATTCTAGGCAAGGAAGAAGGATTTCACACAGAATGGTGGGAGTGGGAATTTCTGGGCATGAAGGATCTGTAGGTCACTAAGGAGTTAGTATATTTTTTTAGTAAAGGCACAATGGGAAAGCAGTGAACGTACAATACTTTTTATTTTAGGGAAGTCTCACATTACAGTGCAGAGAAACATTGGTTGAGAGAAATATTTATGGTTTTAAAGTAAAATACCATCTGGGCTTGGAAGCACATGACTTTAGTCCAGTGGGAAGTGGAGGCAGGCAGAGCTCTGTGAGTTCAAGGCCAGCTGGTTTCCAGGACAGCCAGGGCTACTGAGAAACCCTGTGTGGAAAAACACAACCGCCCTAAAGTAAAACACCAGAGTGGGGTGTGCCACTGGGTTACCTATGTCCCTAGTAGATACCTCTGTGTACATGTGAACTATTATCACTAGACTAGGACGTTACTTTGCCCAACACTTGAGAACTTTAGCTGAATAGAAAACTGAGTGTTGGTGGGTTTTTCCTTCTTACTCCCTGAAAAGCTGATACTACTTTCCTTCATCCTGATGTGGGTGCTTCTTGGATCACATGCTACCATTCAAGGCTTCAGGGTACTGTGATCCCCATGGATAGATTGTATCTAAGAGTTATCAAACTCTAGGAGTCTGGCTCCGAGTAGTTTATGTTTGGCCTATTTAAGCACTGCACAATTTGGAGAAAAATTTCCTGGTGATAATTAACTCAATCCCGTGTGCACAATAAAACACAAAGTGAGATAAACAAAGATCAGACATGACTGTCAAGTCTGGAAAGTACTGTGACACCTCCATAAAGATGGGTTCTATAGGCTGATCACATGTGACACCCCATAAAGACAGGATCTATAGATTGACTGAGAGAAAAAAGCTTATAATAAGGGTCTGGGGAGGATCTGATGTGGTCTCTGGCCATATAGATAGAGCCAAGGTCACTAGCCTGCTAACCATGTCAGCCTCCAGCCTTCTGGGTGGATAGCATCTCTGCCTTGAAGGAACAGCTCAGTGTGCTTAACATTCTAGATCCAGCTACTCATCTGTGAGCACAAGGACCTCCATACCTCCTGCACACTGGGGCTTCAGGATAAAAGTGAATTGGGGAATAAATGATTGCTTTGGGCGGATTTTAAGCCCTATGACTGACTACCACACATTAATAGAATGTCAAGTAGATAACTGGGGGCTGAGGCAAGTTTAATTTTATTTATGGATGCATGTCTCTGTATGCCATGTGTGTATAGGTACCCATAGAGGACAGAAGATGTTGTTGGTTCTCCTGGAGCTGGGTGGGTTCTGGGAATCAAACTGTTGTTCCCTGGAAGAGCAGCTCTTAACTGCTTAGCTTTCTCCAGCCCCGACAGCCGCAGTTTACAAACTGAGTTAGGGGCTGTTGAGATGACTCAGCTGGTAAAGAAGGCACTTGCTGCCAAGCTTCATGTACTGAGTTTGAGTCTTGACTCAGGAGAGGACTGACTCCTGCAAACTAGTCTATATGTGTGCACACAGATAAGAATGGTTTTTGAAAAGATGAGTTATGGTAAGATAGGATTAGAGGGGTTAGATAGATGGCTTGCTGATTTTTCAGAGGTCCTGGATTCCCAGCACCCACATTGCACCTCACAGCTATCTGTAGCTCTACCTAGTTCCAGGGGATCTGATACTTGTCTTCTGGCCTCCTGTGGACTTGTGCACCAACTTACATGGCAGGCAAATCACGTACACATTTTTTTAAAAAAATTAAGAAAAGATAGGATAAGAAGATGCATCATTGCTGGGGAGATGGCTCAGCAGATATTGCTCTTGGGTAAAATGCTTGCTGTGTAAGTATGGGGATTGGAGTTTTGACCCCGGTTTGTATAGAAATGTTGAGTGCACACGTGGGCCTGATTGTAATCCCAGCATCAGAAGATTAGAGATGGATTGCTGGGACAAGCTAGCCATCAGGACTACCTGTGTGGCTAGCCCTGTGGTCACTTGAGAGACCCTCAGGTGAGTAAGGCCGAGGAGTGGTTGAGGAGCACTGTTGATCGTGAACTTCTCCGTGAGTGCCTGCATACTTCTGCGTATTCACATACAAAGAAAGGTACATCTGGAAACTTAACAGAAAATTAAGGTGTTCGCTGTGAGGCTTGTTCTAGATTTATATAAAGTATGTGCTGCATCAGATGATGTCTTTTCTTCATTTCATTAAAAGTTTAGCACATGGTAGTCACTTGAAGGGTTAGCACCCCAGGAGGATGAGAGGTTCCTTGAGTTTAGAAGCAGGCCAAGGCCTGCCTAGGCAGTACAAGATTCCTTCTCAGAAGTTAGTTTGAGAGGAATTCATGAAACAGTTTTACTTGTGTAGCCCAAACCCTGGGCAAGAAGTAATTACAGCAACTTTCCCTTATTCACTTTCTGGTCTTACACTTGCCCTCCCTCTAGTGGTCACCACAGTAGCAGCACCTCCCTCCCTTCTCAAAATAGATTGTTGTGGATCAGTGTCGCTTTGAGGGTTTATGTCCTCAGGCTTGGCAGCAAGTGCCTGTATCCACAGACATCTTGCCTGTCCTTTTCCTTTTCAGAAGAATTCACTCATGTATGATAGCTGCAAACATTTGATCATGTAAAACATATATTATTTGCCAGCTGTGGTGGTGCATGCCATTAATCCCAACACCCTTGAAGCAGAGGCTGTGAGTTTGAGGCCAGCCTGGTTTATATAGTGAGTTCCAGGACAGCCAGGGATATATAAAAAAGAACCTGTTTCAAAAAACTGGGAGTGGGGATGGCAACGACCGTGTAATTTTACGCTTTCTTGTGACCTGTCTTAAGTAGCCAGGCTGCTCTTGAGCATGAGGACAAGTGCTAGGGTTACAAGCATTTGATCCATGGCTTGTCCTTTTGTTTATTTATTTTTCCTTTAACATTGTTGAAGCTATTTCAGTTTTTTGGTAGTTAAAACTCTTTTAGCAGACTACTTGTATATATGTTTGTATGATTTGGATGAATTTTAGTTATTTCCATAGGGTAAGCTCTTACTGGAATGGAAAGATGATAAACTGTATCAGAGTTCTCTGGAGAAAGAAGTTTATCTGAGAGGTAGAGGTAGGTCTGTAATTCCTAAGATGGCAGCATGAAACTCAGCTGTAGTTTGATAGTGCAGTCATAAAGCAGAATCTCTTTAGGAATGCTTATTTTTGTTTTATGAGTCTTCAGCTTCCAAGTTACATAGAATAATAAGTCAAATGTTGTGTGTGTTCTCCCCATGAACCAAGCGTTTTTCACAATGACACTTAAAAGATGAATGGAGCTTATCTAATCACTCTGAACCAAGATTGAGCTGTGGTAAACAACTGAGCTTTTGGTCCTTAGGAAGACAGGCTGATACTTTTGTGCACAGCTCAGGTCCCTCACTTTGACAGGAGAGTGAGGACAGGTAGGTTTCTAAAATCTAGCCAATTCTATTAATTTTACTGGTTAGCAGATTGAAGTATGCTGGCATTTGTCACAGCTATCAAGGACTCTTCAGTAGTAAGTTCTGGATTCCTCATTATCGTTATAAGTGGGTTGTGTGAAAAATACCCTGAAACCCTGAAATTTGGCTTACAAAATAGACATATACATGCTCACGTGTGTGTGCATTCACACACAGCCAGGAAGTCAAGCACTTTCTCAATGTTTTGTACATTATTGTAGATTCAGTGACCCAGCTCTTCTGGAGTTGATCCTGTCACTGCTGGATTCTACTCACCTTGATATTCTGCTAGCAGTTGGCAGTATTCTGACAGGACAGCCCTTAGTGCTCAGGGAATCACTGTTTTCTGTCTGTGATTCTTCTTGCTGGGTGATGAATGACTGGATTGTATTGCTGATCTAAACATTTGAATCATAGTATCAGGTGTTAAGTGGATTCTATTACTCTCTGGTTTTAGGTAAGTATGATATCTTTATGAATGACATGATTTTCTCTTATCATTTATCAATTTCTAAAAATTGATAATTTCCAACCACAAACCATTGAAATAGTAAAAAGTTTCTGCCCAGAGGAAGGAAGCTTTACTCCTTTGATGCATCCTCTCTTATGTCTGTGGGGATGTTTCAGGGCTCCTTGTAGATGTCTAAAGATCTTGCATGTAAGTAAGCTGTGGACATCCTCTCCCACCCTTTATGTGGCCTTGGTTACTCATGTGTAGTACACTGTAATGTTGTCATGTGCAGGGAGTGATGCCCTACAAAGTCTCTTGAGTATAGGTGTGGTTTCTTTTCCCCAGATATTTTTGATCTAAGGTTTGAGGCTACAGATGTGTGACCCATAGATGCAGATGGCTCAGTCTCTGTGTATAAGTTACATGCAAATAGATGTTTATGTACACTTGTATTTTCCTTCTTTAAGGAAAATAAGATGTGGCTGGAGAAATGATTCAGTGTTAGGAGCTCTGGCTGCCCTTCCAGAGGAGGGTTAGTTCCCAGTACCCACATGGTAGCTCACAACCGTCCGTAACTGCAGTTCCAGGAGATATGATGTCTTCTTCTATCCTCTGCACTCACTAGGCACATTCACGCATACATGTGGACTGAACACTCTTACATATAAAATAGCTAAAAATAAGAAAACCAGAGAGAGCTGGGCATGATGGCATGTCTGCATCTCAGCACTGAGGAGGGGAAGGTGGCATGATTGAGTTGACAGTTGTCTTCAGCCTCTAGTGCAAGGCTAACCTGGGCTACTCTAGACCCTGTCTTAACAGACACACCAAGAAAACAGTATATTTAGTGTATTCATGTTTTGTTATTGAGGTATATGCATTGATTTTGAAAATTTAAAGAGTAAATCACCTTTGCATTCTTAGAGTAAATCAGATTTAGTTGAGATGCCATATTATTTTGATATGTACCTGTATGTATTATTAAGTTAAGATTTTTACTTTTGTGTTTTATTTTTAGACAAGGTTGGCACAGATTAGTCTCCAGCTCATTGATGTCCCTCTTGCTTCAGCTTCTTGGCTGTTATGATTACAGTGTTGTGCTGTCAGAAGAGACCTTGTTGTGCTGTGTTCCTTTTGTAATGTGTTGCTGAGCTTTAGCATGAGCCTGGGAGATGGTCCTTTTTCTATTTAGAAATGTTCCTAATGATACAAGTATGAGGCTGAAGCTTTTATTCTCTTTATTGTTCTCCTTTTCCTTTATTCCTTTTTCTGATATATTAAACTTATTTTATTTACATATATTGGCAAAGGCAGTCTCATTTTATAAGAATTGGCCATGGGCCTGACATACTTTACACAGACTGCCTGTGCCAAACTTGTCACTGCGTGTGGTAATTTAGCCACTCAGAATCAGTCTGTGCACCTTTGTTCTGTTTAGGCATGCATGGCATATATCACCGTGCCAGCTTCTTGGGGGATAGATACAATCTACGTAAGTGTGTCTTCTCTTGGGAGGTTGACATGGGCTTCTGTTGAGCACAGGGGTGTGTGCAAGTCCACTGTGTGTACCTACTGCTAGGAGGCACCTGCGCAGTGTGGGGCTGATGGCCACTGTGGAAGCTTGCACTCTCTGGACTTAAGTATTGTTTCACTCAGAGCCTGGCTGCTCATTGTGCTTCTGTAGTGATACCAATGCCAGGAAACAGTGGACTAACACACTCAGTTCATTACTACATAGTCTGACTTCTTTTTATCTTTTTTTTTGTTCTTGCTTTTTGTTGTTGTTGTTGTTTTTTTGAGACAGGGCTGCTTTGTGTGGCTCTGCATGTCTGGAACTAACTTTGTAGACCAGGCTGGCCCTGAACTGAGTGCTAGGATTAAAGGCGTGCACCACCACATCTGGCCTGACATGTTTCTTAATTCCCATCCAGTTTATGTCTTCCTCTCTTGTAGTCAGTTTAGATGCATGCTCATTGGATTCCTTTCTAATGGACTTGTCATTTCTAAAAGAGTTAAACATTGTGATTAAAATAACAATTCACTGTTTATTATTCGGAGGTGTGTGTGTGCTCATTTTGCTGCTGTGTAGCTCAGATCCCACGGTTTGAGAAAGTGTTCTTGAATCTTAAGCTTTTGGTATCACCGAGGTGTTTATAATCACCTCAGTCAGTAAGCTCATGTAGCTTTGGGGAGGAGGAGCTATGTCCAGTTGGAGATGGTGAGTGTCCTAGAGTGTCCTTGATCACTTACATGTAATCATTTTTCTCTTATTTTTTGAAAATCAGGGCTTGAGTGCTATGCTCATTCTTAACAATTACTAGGGTATTTTTTTCTTTCTGGTTTTGATACATACATACATACATACATACACACACATATGTTTTTTTTTTTTTTTCAGACCAGTTTTTTTTTTTAATGTACCATTGGCTGTCCTGCAACTCATTAGTAGACCAGGCTGGTCGTGAACTCACAAGAGATTCACCTGCCTCTGCCTGCTGAGTGTGGGATTAAAGGTGATATATATTTAAAGGTATTGGTACCTAGAGATTTCGATGTTAAATCTTGGTAAACTAATTTTTTTAAAGATTTATTTATTATGTATACAGTGTTCTGCCTATATGTATGCCTGCATGCCAGGAGAGGGCACCAGATCTCATTATAAATGGTTTTGAGCCACTATGTGGTTGCTGGGAATTGAACTCAGGACCTCTAGAAGAGCAGCCAGTGCTCTTAATCTCTGAGCCATCTCTCCACCCCCAAACTAAGATCCTTATGACCAGTCTTAGTACTATTTCATAAGGATGTGTTGCTCCCTGTCTAGGTGGTTACATCAACTTTTTATTAACAGAGCAAGTACTAGTTTCCTCCATATTTAGTGTTTTAATTGAATTATTGTATTCTTCTGCACTTAATCTAATTAATTGCAAACTGTGTTTTGTTTTGCAGGGGGATTATAGGGTAGATGGTAGAGCCTGAGACAGTTTTTCACACTGTCTTGGAGCCTTGAACCTCAGGATCCTCCTAAGTGCTGATATTACAGTGTGAGTCATCACAGCGGGTGTTTCTTAGAAATCTCTGTTTCTTATATGTGGCTATGGACATGCTGTGACCTATGAGCAGAGGTCAGGGATAGCTGTCAGTAAGTGTTCTCCTTTCTCAGCTGGCTCCGGGGGTTGAGCTACAGTGACAGGTTGTGCTAAGTGCTTTCACCCTTGGACCTGGCTTGCTGACTAGAGCTATATCTTTAAAAAAAAAAAATCAGTTTTCTTCCTTCTTCTTTGTCTTACTGCCATACATGCATATCAAGCTAGTCTGACTTCTCCCAATTGGCTCACTTACTGCCACTCCTCAGGTCCCTTCCCTTCCCACTGATCCCAGTGGTCCCAGGGATCAGATAAGGACTTGCCTGCTAAGAAGCACTCTTCTGAGCTGTGGTTCTCCAAAAGGGTCTTTGATATTAAGAAGTAGGTGCTTTTCCTGGGCTTTGGAGATTGAGCCCAGGGTCTTGTATATGCTAACCATGTATACTTAAGCTATATTCAAACTTGTGGTGTTTCCAGTTACCATTTTACATGCTCACATGTTACCTCTAGCCCCATCCTTAAAAATGTATAATTGCATTGCTCTCTTTTTTTCTCTGGTAGCTCTTCACAGATGGGATCACAAATAAGCTTATTGCCTGCTATGTGGGTGACACCATGGAAGACGTGGTTCTGGTGAGAATTTATGGCAACAAGACTGAACTGTTAGTGGACCGAGACGAAGAAGTGAAAAGTTTCCGTGTGCTGCAGGCTCACGGTTGTGCACCGCAACTGTACTGCACCTTTAATAATGGACTGTGCTACGAGTTTATACAGGGTGAAGCTTTGGACCCCAGGCATGTCTGCGATCCAGCCATTTTCAGGTAAGCCCTTCTAAATTCTTCCTTCTGAAAAAGAACGTAATATGCACTAAGGAAATATACTAAAATAAAAAAAAATACATTATTTGTATGTGTGTATGAGAGAGTTTTGTGTGTTTGTGAGAGGGAGGGAAGAGAAGAGAGAGTTTATGTACTAATTCGGGTGTTTTTAGTGGTCACAGGACGTCTTGTTAGAGTGGCTTTTTTCTTTTACTGTAGATTTCTGGAATCAAATTTAGGCCATCAGAGCTGCATAGCAAGTGCATTTACCTGCTGTGACATTTAGCTGGCTTCTTAACAGCTGAGTGAGGTAGCTCACACCTGTAATTCCAGGAGGAGCTGTTCCAGGTCATCCTCAGCCAGTGAGGGAGTTTGACGCCAGCCTGGGCTCCCCGAGACCCTGTGGCTCTCCCAAGAAAGAAAGTGTTTGAACATGCCCCCGACTTTTGCTTTAGTGTTTAATCCAGGTTTACCAACATCTGCTATGTTAGAAGTTGAAACAAACAATTTTTTTTTTTTTTGAGAACATAAAGAATATCAAGTAGACATCTTGTTTAGTCAGTTTGGTGACATCAGTTCCACACAGCAGTACTTAGGAGAACAAGAGTGAGCGAGGCAAATAACGTCTAATGACAGTTTTACCATGGAACCTTCCTGAGCGGAGTCCTGGGTTGTACTTTTAAAAAAAATTTGAGTGAAAACTAATTAGAAATGAAATGGGCCATATCATTTGCTTGTTACACAAATGTTTATTCTTCTAATGAGTCAGGATCTCAGGCTGGCCTCGGGCTTACTGTGTAACTGAGGATGACTTGGGCCTTCTGACCCTCCTGCATGTATCTCCAAGTGATGGGAGGCAGCTGTGTACTCCCGTGCTTTTTTTATTTTTGTTTTCAGTCAGGGTCTCTCAACATAGTCCTGGCTGGTCTGGAACAGGCTGTGTAGACCAGGTTAGTTCTCAGTGCCAGTGCCATAGCCCATGTACCACACTCTTTCATTTCTCCACAGGTATCTTAATTCCCTTTCAGAATCCGCACTTCACCAAGACTGTTAAATTGTCACATTGAAACTGGGTAACAGATGAGTCAGGAGTTTAGATTTAGAGTTTTACTTTCCAAATCTAATGGTGGAAACTGTACATAGCATAAACTCATGCTTTCTCCTTTGCTGATAATGGTAGGACATTGTGCTATGAGGTGCCATGTTGAAAAGGTAAATGAGACATCATGTCACTTTCACTCAGAGTATACTATAAAGCCATTTTGCCACTTTTTTGAGCCATGGGAATTTGCATATAGTTAGTGGAGAGCCAGGCCACCTCACCTTTATGAGGTATGAGAATTTGCTGCCTCAGTTTCCTTAAAAATAGGAGTAATATTACCTAATTCCATGATTATTGTAAAGGTCAGATTTATTAATACAGAAATACAGGTTAAATTTCTTTTATCTACAGTGCTTTGGGCCAGAAATACTGCTCTAGTTATTTTTGGCTTTGGAGTATTTGCATATTTAAATGTTTTGGGGGTGGGGCCAAGTGTAAACACAGAATCCATGCATATTTTGGGATATGTGGGTACTGCACAGAGCCACAGAAGGCACTGGATACAAGGTTTTGAGGGTATCTTATTTGACTAACTGGTCCTAAAGTTAGCTGTGGGATTTTAAAATTTTTTTCTGTTTGTGTCCTCATTCTAAGGTTGCTCAGCTTGTCTGTGTGGGGAGTTTAGAGCACTGCTAAAGTACTGTGTGTCAACGCCTGTAATTTTTGTTTTCTTAGCCAAATGTTTGCAATTCTAACAACTTGGATACTAACAAGTAATTAATACTTTTTTTTGCAAATTGTTATAGATAATGCTCTTGGTTACCGTTGTTACACCTTTGGAAGGATGCTCTTTTAAGTTTTTAGCTGAATGTGATACATTCTCAAGTGTGGTTCCACTTGAGAAGTAGAAGCAGGAGGCTAACCTTGGCTATGTGAGATTTCTTTGTTTGCCCCAAACAAGAATGGCTAGGAGTAGGCTCAGTGCTGCTGCAAAGCCTGAGGACCAGAGTTTTTACTCCCTGAACCCACGTAAAAGCAAGGGATGCCACACACACTTGTAATTCCACTGGTAGTGGATGAAAGGTGGACAGGTAGATCCTTGGGGGTTCCTTGGCAAGCCAAACAGAAGTGAGGAATTTCAGGTTTAGTAAAGATTATCTCAAAACAAAACAAAAAACAAAACAACAACAACCCCCCCCCCCAAACCAAAAGGTAATCAAAGAAGACATTTCCTGTCATCACTCTCTGGCTTCTGAAGTCATGGGTGGGCACATGGCCCCACACATGCTTTTACCACATCTACACATACACAATTAAAAATTTACACCTAACTTCCTTTAGTGCATGCCTTGTAATCCCAGCTACTCAGAAGGCTGAGGAAGGAGGATTATTCGAGCCTAGGGATATGAGGCTTGGAGCATTCAAAAATAAATAACAAGGCCCCATCTCAAAACTTTGGCTTTTAGGAACTGTTGATGGTGGCATACTGGACAGTGTTTTCTCAGGTGTATGAAAGCTGCATGTGTATGGCCAGACGGCTGTGGCACTAATCCCTTCTCTAGTTTATGACAGTCAATGCTCTGGACCCTGCCTGAGACCTCAGAATGCTTCCTGACTGTGAGCCAGGTTTGCATTGCTTTAACAAAATACCTGGTGAAGTTGAAAAGATTTAGCTTCGCTTATGGTTTGAAGAGTTAGAATATGTGGTCTTTTGGCTCTGTTGTTTTGGGGTGCTGTGGTGAGAGGCACAGCTGGGATCACATGGTGGAGCAGAGTTGATCTCACAGTGGCAAGGAAGCAGAGAGGCTTCTGTGTCATAGGCAATGCCTCCAAAAGGTTCCAGCACCTCCAAGTGGCACAGTCAACTAGAGACCAGGCCTGCAAAGCCAGAACCCTGGGGGCATGTGAGCTTCAGTTCATGTTACTAGTTTCTTGAGGGGCAGTCCCTGTACCCTTTTTTGAAAGGGGAAGTTTCTCACACATGCATGTTTCATTTTTGTTTTATTTTGGTTCATTTATTTATTCATTCATTATTGGTGGTACCAGGGGTTGAACTCATGGCATATTAATTTTTTTTTAACAGATCTTGCCCCACTTATTTGTAAAAACAGCGTAGGACATCTGTAAATGGTCATCTGTAAATAGTGTGAAGGTGGGTGTGTCACACCAGTCCATCTGTCTTCACATTAGCAGAAGCCTTTCCTATGGGGCCTTCACAGGGGCCTGGGTACCTTTGGGAGCCTGAGCTGGGGCTGGGGCCTCTGCCTTGGTTTGAACCTTGGGCTTTGGTTGGCAGAGCCTATGACACTTGGCCTTGTATGCAGCTTTGAATCTGCTTCCCAAGATTGGGGTGAGTGATGAAAGCCAGATGGCTGAGTTTGCTGCTCCGGCCCTTTGGCATCTTGGGCTTAATGGCCACAGGCTTCACGAGGGCCTTGATGGCCCCTGCTTGCATACTCATTGCCTTTGCGTTGTTTACCTACATCTTCTTCAGGCCTTTCTTGTGCTTCTTGACAAAGCGCATGTTCCTCAGGAACTAGGGGTCCACCCCCTTAAGAGATTCATATCTTTGTGACCGGGTCTCTTGATGCTGTTTCTGTGCCATTTTCGGTACTGGTTGTGTGTGGTGTGATTCTTGGACTTGGCCATGTTTTCATGGTAACCCAAGGTTCCTGCAGCAACTGTTTTGTTTTATATGATAGGGTTTCTCTTTGTAGCCCTGGCTGTCCTGGAACTTGCTCCATAGACCAGGTTGGCCTGGAACTCAAAGATGGACCTTCCTCTGCCTTAGGAGAGCTGTGATCAAAGGCATGTGCCATCACTGCCCAGCTGCCCTTCTTGATTTTTTAAGAAAGATTTATTATGTATACAGTAATTTGCCTGCACGTATACCTACATACTAGAAGAGGGCACCAGATCTCATTATAGATGGTTTTGAAGCCGCCATGTGGTTGCTGGGAATTGAGCTCAGGACCTTTGGAAGAACAGCCATTGCTTTTAACCTCCTAGCCATCTTTGCAGCCCTGCCCTTCTTAATTTTTAACTGGGGAATCCCATATAAAACTTCCTTCCTGAGGCTTGGGGACACTGCAGATCAGTTTCATCTTTTTTCTCTCTGTTTTTTCCCTCCTTTTTTTGGGTGTTGGTGGATAGAAGCTCATGGCATCTCAGGCTAGCTTTAAATGCACAGCAGTTCTTGTCCATCAGCCCCTGAGCACCCACATGTAGTCACTGTGCCCAGCTATGCCTCTTTTGATACTATTAGATTAACTTATTTGAATTTTAATTAGTTACAGTATAAATATTTCTAACAGGCATATTACAATTCTGGAAATGTCAGAATTCACTTATTAAAGTTGGGCGTAATCAAATGATTGTGATGGCTAAAGCTGATAGAACACTGAATAGGGAACTTCGTAGTGTCTAAATCTAATTTAATAACATTGTAAAATAATCCTAGGGGATAGATATTAATAAGCCTGGTTAAGTAAATTCGAAAACTTAAGATATAGAGATATTTCAGTTACTAACCTTTGGTCCACATGGCTAACACAAGTAGATGTTGAAAGAATACCATTGATGGGTGACTAATTCCTTATGGATTAAGTAGAACATAAAGGAAAATAGGGCTTTGTTATGCTATTTAGAAAGTGATGACATTGCTAGACTCAAAAGTGAACAGACAAGCCAGACATGGTGGCCCATGCCTTTAGTCCCAGCACTCAGGGAGGCAGAGGCAGGTGAATTGCTGTGAGTTCGAGGGCAGCCAAAGCTGCACAGAGAAACCCTGTTTAAAAAAAAAAGAATGCAGAATATTCTATTGCTCTCTTCATATTCATAATTACATAATACTTAAGCCTGCCCTTAAATTTCTTTTTATTAAGGCAACTTTGTAATCTTTGTGAGTAACCTTAAGTGGAAAGAGTGGAATGTTCACATAGTTCTTCCTTAATTTTCTTGGGTTACTGATTTCAAGATCCCTCCTCCCCAAGGCCAGTCTGAGGTGCTCAGCTGAGTCCCGTGTATGACGTACTTGCGGGGAGCTTGTGCGCATCCCATCACCAGTTGTCCCTGTGTTACTCATTCCCACATGCAGTTGCTCTCCAGAGCTGTTGGGGTTGTGGCCCAGCATCTGAGTACAGGATATCTACATGTTGCGTGTAGATGAGCCATTGCAGACAGGTCGAGCACACAGTGACAGTGACACAAGGTAGACAGTGTCAGAGGACACAGAGAGAGAGTGAACAGCTGGGATTTGGGAAGGCTACATCACTGTAATAATTCCATATAGTATTACTTGTATGGAATATATCGTATTTGATGTGTAATAGGGTGTAACTTGGTGAAATTTATTTTTTTTTCTCAGTCATTTTGGTTGTGCTTGGTTGAATCCATGGATATGTGACCCACAGACACATATTATTAGTGAAGGTTTGTTAAAGCTGACTTCAGTATTTATAGTCATGTTTGATTAAGTGGTTATACTTGTATTTTTAGTTAGATCTACTTATTTAGAATATTTGATTACCAAAGAAGCCGTACATTTACTATATAGATGGAATGTGTGCTGTTAGAAACCAGGCATTGAGTGTTTAAGTATATTGTGTGACATTTCGTTTGCAATAGTGATGTATTGAATTTGATTTACAGTTTTTTGAAAAGGAGGCTAAAAAAGCAAAAGAAGAAACTGATAGGAATCAAGTGAGTTCGTGTTTCAAGGAATACCTTTGATATTTGTTTTTTCAGATCGTGTTGTAAATCATGGCATTTTGAAATGCTTAGCAGGTTTTATTAACCAGTAGAAAACAGAAACTACAAGAAACAGGAAAGGCAAATTTGAGTCAGTATGTGTGAATCATAAATTATTTTGAAATTATTATGGGTAGGAAGTTCTGCTCTTTACCAGATCTTGAAAGAAATGAAGAATAAGCCAAATCTCCAGAGCCAGTGGAGCAGAACAAACAGCAGGGCCTGAGCACGACCTGACCTCCTCACCTGACAAGATAAGAAGTAGGGTAGGAATGAGTCCTTCCTGGCTTGGAGCTCACCTGTGCTTCTGAGCTGAAACCAGTAGACCAGAGTTCAAGATCATCCGCAGCTATGTAGGAAGTTCCAGGCCTCCCCTTAACTCCTTTGACCTCAGATGCACATGTGCATGCATGTGATACACTGGAGCATCAACAACAAAATCATTTTATTTGTATGTTTTTAAAGCGGATTGAGGCTACAGACAATGACTCAGTAGTTAAGAGCAGGGGGACCTGAGTTTGGTTCCCAGCATGTGTGTCAGGCAGCTCAGAAGCTGCCTGTAACTCCAGATCCAGGAAATGCAATGCCTCTGGCCTCTGGGCACTCACGTGCACATAGTCATATATACACATCATACACATAAAATTAAACACAAAATAAATCTAAAACAAACAAACAAAACAAATCCTGAGGGGGTGTGGTACCTAATGCCTGATTTGTCAGCCCTTTGGCGGCAGAGACAGGATTGCAGCAAGTTTAAGGCCAGCCTGAGTTATAGTTGAGTTCTGAGTCTGCCGCCCTGTGTTAGCTTCCGCCTTGGGTACCCAGGCTCATTACACATGGAACTGAACTGGAAGGACAGAAGCTTAGCTCCCCTGGTCCCACCTAAGTCAATTTGTATTAACAGTATGTGGCCCTGTCTCAAAAACCAGAAAAGGTTGAGGGTGTAGGCGTGCTTGCCTGGGTTTGATCACTAGCACGGAAAATAAGTAAAAAGAGTCAACAAAAGAGCATCATTGCTGTAAAAGGTATACTATGATTGATATACTTGCTTTCTGTTCACACATCATGGGCAAGTATGATACCAGTGAGCCATGCTCCTCATACAGGCTTGACCCAGTCTGTGTGGTGATGCAATTGGGTTATAGTTTTAGGACTAAGATCAGCGTTATGTAAGTCACCTGGGTAAAGCTCAAAAATATTCATGGTAGAGGGCTGGGGATGAGGCTCAGATGATAAAGTGAAGTCCTCATAGCACTCTATAACAGGGCATGGTGGCTCCTGCCTGTAATCTCAGTATGTTATGATAGAGTGTCAGAAATTCAAGGCCATCCTCTGCTACATAGTCTAAGGCTAGCCTAGGGTACATGACATTTCATCTCAAAAAAAATCAGACAGCAATAAATGTAATAGAAATTTCTAGTAAAAGTGTTTATTTAATCACAAGCTTATAATATTTGGTTCTGTAATCATAGTTTGAATTTTCAAATCTTTTTATATGTTTAAACATTTTTATATGCTTTTAAACACTCTCATTCATTAGCTTGAGCCCAACCAAGCCCATTAAATCAGATTGATTTTGGGGGGGATAGTATGTTATTTTTAGTAATACCATTGATTTATGTCTTTATGTCTGGGGATCACAATTACAGTAGAAACTGAGGTGGTAGTAGTTTTCAGATGAAGAAGAGAACTGGGCTTAACATGAAAAGAGGTGTGCAGTGGGGGTTTGTAGTCAGGAGCTGGGTATGGTGTTGAGGGTAGAGTCAAGAATGCATAGCCACGGCAGCCAGGTCTAGAGGTGCAGGAGGGTGTGGTATAAGAGCAGGCAGGCTGGAGAGGTGGCTTAGCAGTTCAGAGCACTGGCTGCTCCTCTAAAGGTCCTGAGCTCAATTCCCAGCAACCACATGGTGGCTCACAACCATCTATAATGAGATCTGGTGCCCTCTTCTGGTGTGAAGGCATACATGCAGACAGAACAAACATTGTATACATAATAAATAAATAAATCTTAAAAAGGCATTCAGGAAGCAGATTTGACTTGACAGAGTTACTGTTAAAATGGGGGCTTAGAAGAAAATGTCTCAGAAGTGCTTGGAAGACAGTTGAGAAATTTGACCAAGGGTGATCAAGTGAGAATCCTTTCTAAGTAGATAACTTTATTCTAATTTAAAAATTTTGTGCTGTTTTGTTTTTAAACAGGCTAATAGCTCGTCAGCTTGCTAAAATCCATGCTATCCATGCACACAATGGCTGGATCCCCAAATCTAACCTGTGGCTAAAGATGGGAAAATACTTCTCTCTCATTCCCACAGGATTTGCTGATGAAGACATTAATAAAAGGTAAATTAATTTGGTCTTTGCATTGCTTTGCTTTAGTAACTACTGAAAGATAACAAAGTTCATATAATGAGATTTCACCTTACACCCACCAGAATGGCTAAGATCAAAAACTCTAGTGACAATGCATGCTGGAGAGGTTGTGGGGAAAGAGGAACCCTCCTACATTGCTGGTGGGAATGCAAACTTGTACAACCACTCTGGAAATCAAT
>CM053761.1:5259346-5328948 GCA_028658305.1 Pachyuromys duprasi | reverse complement strand
ACAAGCCGGGGAGTGACACACTGGCTGGATCCCAGTGGACGACATTGCAGCCAGCCCTGAGGAGACAGGATGAGCTGGGGTTGGATGGAAGGGGAGGAGGTCCTCCCCCACTGGTGGACTTGGAGTGGGCGGGGAGGAGATGAGGGAGGGTTGGGGAGGGTGGGAGGGAGTGGGCGGGCTGGGCATGGGATGCAAAGTAACTAACCTGTGATTGATAACAAAAAATAAAAAAATTAAAAAAAAAAAAAACAAAGTTCATATAAAATCTGGTTTGTTTCCTCTTTGTATTAAAAGTAAAGAGAAAATGACTCTCACTCTCAGATGACACTAAAAATAGCCTCCCTATCTTTTTTGAAAGCCCCCTGCCCTGAAAATAAAAGTCCTTACAACAATGAAAGGGAAGATGGAGATTAGACAAATTCAGAGTATTTCTTTAGAAATAATTAAAGAATACTATGAAATGGTATGTTGGTACCAGTTCTGATTGACCATAGAGACCTTTTAAATGTTTTTGTCTATAAACACCTAGAGATGTCTATTGGGAATGTAAATATTTAGGTCATCCTAGTTTACTATGTTTATTTAAATGACTGATTGTCAGGTTGAAAATTCACTTTCTGGGGTCTTACTTAGTTCTTTTGGATCGACTCCTAAGTTCAAACTGCCTGTGTTGTTTCACTTTTCACGTGAGAGTTTTATACATTAGTCTTTAAGATCTAAATCATGAGTAATGCTATTACTACTAGTGTAAAAATTGAAAGTCTTACTATGTTTTATATCTAAAGTATGTTAAGGCTGCAGGATTCATAAATATTTACAGTCCACACACATAGGATCTCTAAGTTCATATGCACATGCAGACACACAAAGAATAATTTTAAGTGGAGTGAGAAGCAGTGGACTGTGGTTCCAGACTGGCCTGGTTACCAGCCAATGTCTGTCATGTCCCCTTAGGAAGTACAGAGGGAGTACTGTGAGTTATTAGCTGGGTTTGGTGGTGGTCTGCCCATGTAGATGATCTGTGTGGGGCAAAGGAGTGCTTTGATAGACTTCAGATAAAGAACCAAGAAAACAGGCAGCTCTTTGGGAAAGAGTATGTGAATAGCAGTTAGTGTTTGATACTGTTCTTGGCAAACTGGGGGAGGTAGCCCATTTTGTATCTTTTAATTTTCTATTAAATTGATATAAATAAGAGACCACCCTACTTTTGGGTTCCTCATTTTTCCCAGACATTTTTCTATTAATTCTTGTCCTTAAAATCTATGTTAAATATCCACTTATAAGTGAGTATATACCATGTGTGTCTTTCTGCTTTTGGGTCACCTCACTTAAGATTATCTTTTCTAGTTCTTACCATTTGCCTGCAAATTTTATGATTTCCTTGTTTTTAATAGCTGAGTAGTATTCCATTGTGTAAACGTACCACAATTTCCGTATCCATTCCTCTGTTCTGTTGAGGGACATCTAGGTTGTTTCCAGATTCTTGCTATTACGAATAGAGCTGCTACGAACATGGTTGAACAAATGTCCTTGTTGTATAGTTGAGCATGTTTTGGATATATGCCTAGGTGTGGTATAGCTGGATCTTGAGGTCGCACTTTTTGTAATTTTCTGAGAAAGCCCCAGATTGATTTCCAAAGTGGTTCTACATGTTAACTTTCTCACTAGCAATGTACTACTCACTCATAAGTGCTTATTAGACATATAATATAGGATAAACATACAGAAATCTATAGTCCTAAAGAAGCTAAACAACAAGGAAGACCCTAGGGAAGATCCTCAATTCTCACTCAGAAGGGCAAATGCAATAGGCATCGGAAGCAGGTGAAGACAGGGAACAGAACATGAGCCTACCACAGAGGGCCTCTGAAAGACTCCACTGATAGAGGTTTCGAAGCAGAGGCTGATATTGATAGCCAAACTTTGGCAGAGTGCAGGGAATCTTATGTAAGAAGGGGAAGATAGGAAGACCTGGAGGGGACAGGGTCTCCACAAGGAGAGCAACAGAACCAAAAACATGGGCCCTGGGATCCCTGCAGAGACTGATACCCCAACCAAGGACCATGCATGGAAAGGACCTAAAACCTCTGCTCAGATGTAGCCTATGGCAGCCCAGTCTCCAAGTGGGTTCCCTAGTAATTGGAACAGGGACTGTAATCTGGCATGAACTCAGTGGCAGGCTCTCTGATCACTTCCCTGTATGGGGTGCAACCTTGCCAGGCCACAGAGGAAGATGATGTAGCCGGCCTTCATGAGACCTGATAGGCTAGGGTCAGATAGAAGGGGAGGAGGACCTCCCCTATCAGTGGACTAGGGGAGGAGCACAGGGGGAGAAGAAGGAGAGAGGGAGGGATTGAGAGGAGATGAGGGAGGGGGCCACAGACACAAAGTGAATAAATTGTAATAAATAAAATTTAAAAATGTATGCTAAAAATGTATTTTAAACCGTATCCCCAGCTGCAATGAGGCAAACTATAGCTTTGCTCTTTTTTTAAAAAATATAATTTATTTAATTTTTATTTTATGTGCATTTAGTGTGAAGGTGTCAGATCTCTTGATATTGGCATTATAGACAGTTGTGAACTGCCCTATGGGTGCTGGGAATTGAACCTGGGTCCTTTGGAAGAGTAGACAGCGCTCTTAACCACTGAGCTTTGCTCTTAAGTAGGTAATAAGAGTGTATCATTGCGTTTCAGATAGTGGTCTCTAGGATATTCTGAAAATTGAACTCAGTTTTACTGCATTCATTTTTGCTTGCTTAGAATAAATATTTTCAGTCTGTAACTTTAAATAATACATTTAAACCTCTTAATGATTTCATTGTGCCTCAGTTTCCTCACCTGTATATAAAGTGGCAGTAAATGTAAGGTGTCTGGAATGGTCCGTCATAGCTGCTAAATGCTTTGATATGTCAGAATTTTTAGTTTTCTGCTCTACATTTTAATTGTCTTAAGTTGATTATAAAGGTTTTCTTATTCAAGTTTTGGAACACAATGATCTATTGTTGAATTGAATGTATATTGATTCAATGGAAAACATTTGAAGTAGATTTTTAATTTTAAACTTGAAAGAAATCTCAATCAGACAAACAAGCTCTAACTCTTCTTTTTTAAATGGGAAGGTTCCTAAGTGATATCCCAAGCCCTCAGCTTCTTCAGGAAGAGATGACTTGGATGAAGGAGATTCTCTCCAACCTGGGCTCACCTGTTGTACTTTGCCATAATGACCTGTTGTGTAAGAATATAATCTACAACGAGAAACAAGGTAGGTATTTGACCTTAGCAGTAAGTAAATTGATTGATTGCCCATATGCTCTTAATGATCTCTTGTTGTATCAGTAAACAATTAAAAACACACAAAGATATTTCTCTTGAGGTTATAAAAATCATGTTAATTGTTATTAGGAATGAATATATATATATATTATACATGTGAATAAAATTTCTTTAAAAGTTGGTTTATTAGAAATAGTTGGTGGTTCTTGTTGGCTTTTTAAGTGTAAAATGATGAAATGATTGTATGTGTGCATATATATTTATAAATATAAACATATAAATATATATATTTCTAGAAATTGTTTGGATGTTTGTGATTTCGAAAGCATGTCTGCTGTAATGGGGAGTGTGGGAAGTCAACAGATTGCTGCTGCACTGCTGGCTCTGTGGGAACCTCCTCACTGCTGTGAGTTTAGCAGCACTTAGTAGCTCCAGGCTTCTCAATTCCTTTGTTTGTGCTGGTATATTAGGGAGAGACTGAACACACTGTCTTTTTCCATATTTATATCAAATGAAATAATAACAAAGAAAATAGCCTTGGTAAATAGACTGAAAATATTCTGAGGCAAAAGTTGATACTTCAGGTGTAACTTTGTGTGGCTGTTCATATCTCGATGCTGTGTGTTCAGAGCTAAGAGTCACTGGTTGCATTATTAGATCACTGGGTAAAATGGTTTGAGGTTTGGTTGCTCAACAAGAAACACCTTCAAATACCAAATTGAAATTTAAAAGTATAATTTGTGTTCAAATTAATATTTGAAAAGTGCTTGGAACTGTGGAGCTGCTGCTTTTCAGAGGAAGCCCATTTTTGAAAGTAATTGTATTTAGAAGACCATATTTTAAATAAAATAAAAACATGCTTTTGTGGATATACTAAAGTAAAAAAATTACTGTTGCTGTAGTCATAAATATATTCAGTTTACTACTATTGACCTTATATATCCAAAGTTGAGACTGTTCTAATAAAAGAATTGTTATGGCTAACTTTAACCTGAAACCCAGTTAAAGGGACACTGTCAAGGATGGTGGCCTTAAGCCATATTTTCAAAAACATTTATCTTTCATATTTGATATTTTAATGTGTTTAAAGAGATTGTTTAGCAAACACAAAAGGCTTTCTTTTGAATCATGTTAATTCTGTATGGAATCATTTTTTATTTTAAGCCTTAGGTACACCCTAAGCATTGAATCTTTGACAGTGTTCTTTAATGAGTTGCTATCTATTGATTGTACATAATTGTTACAGTAAATGAGTGGTGACCAAATCTCAATGCCATGTGTCTGAGACAGGAGCTTTAGCTATGCCTAAGAGTTTGCTAGTGTACGTTCAGAGCAAGACCTAATAACACACTTATGTAATGGAGTTTCAAGTAAGGGACTTCATCTTACATTTGAAGTGGACACTCAGCTTTATTTTTAACTGCAAGTCAAAGGGAATTTCTTTCTTACTTTGGAATATAATTTTAACTTGTCATATTTTAATTTTCATGTTTCTTTTGCATATTCATTTCATAGAACAAACTTGTTTATAAAACAAAAAAATAAGGGACCAAAAAAATCAGATTACTTTGTCATAGGTACTTTTCATTTAAACAGTTGTCAATCTCAGCTGTTGCTAATTACATGTAAAATGCCTGTATTCCAAAGAGAACAATGAGATTTGATTTGGCGTTAGAGGTCACGGTGCCCCTCTCTGTCTCTCTGTCCTTGTCCTTCCAGTAGGAGTCCATGTTGTACTCTTGCTCCTTGTCTCTGTTGGTGGTAGGAAGGAAAGGCTGTGTGTTTTCTCTTTATCATTCAGTAGTTTTATGTCTGCACTGTGGTTAGAATGTTCAGGAAAAACCTGAAGTTCAAGAACACCTGACCAGAAGTAGACTGTTTCTGTCCTTTGGTGGTGATTCACGTGAGGAGCTAGTAGCTTTGAGATAACAAAAGCATATGACCGATTTGAATCTATAATTACAAGTAGAAAATACCATGCCTTATTCCAACAGTTTGGTAAGTTTATGCATTTGGCCCTGGAATATTTCATTGCTACTCCAGAGTTGATCTTAGAAAGGGCAGTGTGGGAGCCAGGTGTGCACACATCTTTTATCCCAGCACTTAAGAGGCAGATCAGGTCTACTTTAGTTCCAGGTCAGCTAGAGCTACATAGTGAGACCCCATCTCTATTAGGAGTGAGGGAAACCAAAAGAAGGGGCTAGAGAGACGGCTCAGCCATTAAAAGCTAGGCTTATAACAACAAAAAAAGGCAACATGTACTCTATAGACCTTACCCTGGCTGCTTCCTCTGCTGTAGCATAGGAAAGCTGAGATTTTTGAAGGCAGGGTAACTTGCACCTAGAATAATAGATACATTTTGCATTTTATTCACGTACACATTTGATCTGTTATCTGAAAGTCATTCATGTGACTTCAGTGCAGGATTCACTATGAGATACAAGTAGATAAAATTATGAAGAGAAGACACTGGCCTTGATACAGACAGTCACGCTGTGTTTCTCCAACACGTAAATTTGAAGCTATCTTAATAAATTCCTTACACTATCATCTGCATACATTTTAAAACAATAGTGTGATGAACTGGCTTTGGCATTAAAATGCACACGTAGTTTGCCAGCTGGTATAGTAATGTGCTTATAGTATGCATTTTATAGACTGTATCTGATCGAAACAATGAAGGGTAGTTTTTATCGCTGTGGCCTGTATATGAGTGATGATAATCCAGTTTTTTAAGTGTATAAGTATTCATGCACAGTGTATCCTATGTTTACTGGCATTCTGTGTAAATGTACAGGAATGCATAGGTTATCACAGCAAAAAAAAAAAAAAAAGAAAAAAAAGAAAAAGAAAATGCTGCTACATGCTCAAACTGAGATGACAGCCCTTAGGGGACACAGGACAAGGTAGGTGTCCTGCTGAAATGGATTGCTAGCAGGATTTTGAAAAGTTAGCATCAGAATTTAGGTGTTTGTTAAACAGAGGCACATTCCTGGCTTTAATGAAGTGATGCCGTTCCCCATGATGAGATAGAGTTTATAATAAATTGGGAAACAGACATTCTTCCTTCAGAGCAGCAAGACAGCATTGTACAGTGATCACTTAATCATGCTAAGCTCACAGGCTTGGTTGGAATGAAGAACTTGGAGTGTTGTTTATTGACTGACTTCCAATGTAGTATTTTGATCATAACTAAATCTTTAGTTGCTGACATGTCAGAAACGATTGAAGCTTTTGAGATTGTGCTCATGTCTTTCTTTTTGTTGAATGTTTTTTAGTTTGACAGTGACTTTTCATAGTTAATTTGTTTCTTCTCTTCACCCCCATTTCTTTATAAGAGCTTACATATAAGGCTAACTTTAACTTTAAATTTAAGGGATGTTAATGACTGTCCACTTTCTATTCAGTAAAATACAAGAAGTTGATTGGTAGGCATTTAGGCAATACAAAGGAGTAGAAGAAAATGAAGGATTTCTTGAGTTTTTGCACACTATAGGTAGGAAAGTCGCCACTCCTGAGTCACCTCATTGGCTCTAAGCCATTTTACTCTTACTAATGCAAAGCTTTGTCATTTTAGAAGATATTTTTCCATTGATTTTTTTAATTTTAAAATTCAATAATGGTATGACTTATTAAAAGGTTTGTAGAGATTTCTTAGTCCTGTCAGCTAGACTGAGACAGCTTTGCATATCCTTTCAGTGAAGCTGTCCTGTGGTACTGCAGTTGTAGCTCAGTTGGTACATTGCTGGCTCCAAGCTTTGGTATGCTCTAAGCTTTGAGTGTCATCCTCACTGTTGCATAAATGGGTGTGGCAATACTGTAATCCCAGTATTTGGAAGGTAGAGGCAAGGGCATGGGAAATTCAAGGTCATCCTTGCATAGGTTTGAGCCTCTCTTTTCCACCCATTCCTATTTAAGAAAAAAAACAAAACCAAAGAAACAAAATCCTGTCTTTGAAAGCTACACACAAATATAAACATTATTGATGAAACAACTAGAAATAGTTACATAATCATATAAGCATGTTTGCTTATAGAAACCAGTATATTCATACACATGTATAATTTTGCTTACTGTCTTGGAGTACCACCATGCCTTTAAAATATAAGCTGTGTATATATAATATTGGGTGTAAATATCTACAAATATAGATACAAACATAAATCTTTCTATAAAGAACACGTCTGATATGTAGCGATTACCCCTGCACCTGGTACCCAGAGTCTAGAATTGACAAGTTTGGGCTTTATCACCCTTCATCTGTCCATCCATCAGCCCATCTTATTTTTATGTATATTTCACAGAGCTGCAGATATGAGTTGCTTCCAAGCTCAAGCTCTTCAGCAGCATAGCATCTCTAGAGCTCAGCGTTTCACTGAACTGTACTGTGCCAATCAAAGCATTTCAAGCTGGGTGTGATGTGTACAGGAATTGCAGCCATTTGGGAAACTGAAGAGTAGGATATCTGGAGCCTGAGAAGTCCAAGGCCATCCTAGGCAACATAGTGGAAACTGTTTTTAAAAACAAAAAAGGAGATGCTACTTAGTGAATTTGGCAGGCATTTGTACCCCTATAACTTGGGATGCTCTTAATAGAACATTTTTACCATCTTGGAGAGAGCCTCATGTTCTTGTAAAGAGTAATACTAATCCTGTATTTATTTGTTACAGACTACTGTGTAAGAAAATGAAACATTCCGAAGCCAGGTAGTTATAAAGCTGAACCCTAGTCATATGTGAAGGTCCATTTGTATAAGTAGTTCTTAAGAGGCTGAGGCATGAAGTTTGTGAGTTTGAGGCTTATGTGGTCTGCATAGCGAGTGCCAGACCAGCCAGGCTGCATAGCAAGACCCTGTTTTAAAAAACAACCAAACAGTCCTCCCCATTCCTAATTATTAAGAAACAATGACTAAGATATTGCTAGATGTTTTCAGTGTTTATATTTACTATTTGACAGTTTCATAAATGTTTTTAATGTACTTTGGTCACGTCCGTCTCCACTATTTTTTCATTCTTTTTCTATTTCTGCTGAACTCTTTTCTTTTGAATAAGCTTCCCCTCCTCTTTCTATGTTTCTGTGTGTGGCCCACTGAATTTAATTAGGTTTGTTTGCATGAGCACAGTCTGACGGGCTAGTGTCATTTAAAAACCCATGTATTGAGGCCCACTATATTTGAGTCATATTTGAATGAGAATGTTAGAAATACCACATTTTTCTTTCTTTTTTAAAAAATGTCTCTTTTGCAACCCCTCCTCACATGTTACTGTGCCTCAGTGTTCTCTGTAGTAGAACCTCCATTTCTAGCATTCACATAGCAGTTGCCAGTCCTAGCTCTTAAATTTAGAGTGATTTTTTTTTTTTCTGTGATGGAAGCAATTTAAAGCAGGACTGGATATTTCCTAGCCCAGATCTCCTGCCATGTACTGTGTAAGACAGACCATGTTTTTGTAGAATTCCTATGACTTTTCCTCATTGTTCTTTTTTGGTGTCTTAACAGCAGAGCAGGTAGAGGGGCTGGAAAGGTTTCAGCTTCTCATATTGATAGCATTACTTTTCATTTTTAACAAGATAAAATTGAGACATATGTCTTATTATAATTACATAGCCTTGGGTAGTAACTCATCTTTTTTTGCCTTAAAGTGCTTTTATAATCAGAAGACTTTTTCTTGTATTGAGAGTTGAACAGTTTAACCATGGATTTTTCCTATAGTGGTGAAGGGCTTCAAAAAAATAGTAAAAATAAAAAATACTTTGAAAATTCAAATTCACCCATCATTTGTTATGTACATTGTATGTCACTGATACAGTTATTTAAAGATAATAAAAATCAATGATAGCCCTTAAGCTAATTATTCTTTTTAAAACTTAAGGGTCTGTATGATCTAGAAGCCCCTACTTGGGAAATGAGCATGCACATAACATTCTGGGGAGTATTTTCATTATCAGTTCACCTTTGAGACCTCAAGAAATTTTTGTTCTAAAACTTATTTATTAATAGTGATGAACATTATTAATATTGGGAAATATTGGAAATAAAAACAAAACCTACTGGATAAAGAAATACATACTTCTGTTGCTAGGAAAACATTTTCCGATGCTGTAATTTGATTTTTCTGGCACCCTAAAGATAATAGGCCTCTGTAATTTTCATTGTTGCAGAATCTTAAATTTAAGGTTGAGTTCCACTTTGTAATAACTTGAAAAAGAATAGTTAATGCAGATTTTTAAAAATTTCTTTCCTTTAAAGCTTTGTGTCTTGTACAATGTGAGTTTGCCAAATTTTCTTCATCTGCTACAGATTAGGTATGCCATTGTTGCTGCCATGTGGCGGCGCACCGTGCTTCTTAAACGCACTGACTGGAGCTTTGTCGCCTCACTTGTTCACATGCACGGAGCCTGGTAACAGCCCCATCTGTATTTTGTTAGCTTCGTTTTCTTATCTTTAGATTTCAGTATAAACTCAACATAGCGTTTAAACATAAAGGCCAGTGTTAATGAGTTAACGATACTACAAAAGTCACTGCTAAAACTTTTCATGCTGAAACAGATTTTAACTGTTCTTAAAATGATTTATGTTTTAATTAAATTATGTGTATAAGCAGGTCTGTTTTTACCTGCCATTTTAACTGTATTTGCCAAATTCTAAATGTAATTGTGAAAGTTGAAGCTTTTATTTATGTGGCAAAAGTGAGCTTCAGGACTGGGCTGTGTGTTTTATCGGCATTTAATTGTTAACATGAGCTCTACAAGAGGCTGTGCTTAAAGAGCCACGCATCAACAGCCGCATTTATGACTTCCATGCTAAGTGCTTGGTTGGCTCACTTATGAACCTGGGTAAATGTGGATTCTGTTCTTTGACGGGCGCATGGAGGGACCATTCTATTTAGTTTTACTTGTTGACAGTTTGTTATAGAAGAGCCTTAGCATTTCTTTTTAAGAAATAATATGTTTTCTTCAAAAATGCTCATTGTAAAGTTTAAAAAAGAAAAAAAAAGTTAAAGAGAAAGTCACTTATTACCTGTAATTAAAGGAGACGAATATTTTGTTTGGGTGTATTTCAGTTCATCTTTGCCCTATATTCAGTATGTTCTCTTAGACACATTGTAATAAATCACATCGCAATGTATTAGCTGAGCAGCATCCCGTTTTAGAACTTTGTATGACTTCATTTTGAAAGCTGCTGTTTGGCTTTGTCTCCGTCAAGGACTTGCCATGGTATTTGTCTGCAGCTTCCCACTGCCAGCCTTGTCCAGTACTGGTACCCTGCTGTTGCTCAGTGAAGTCCTTGAGTTATGGGTGTGGTGCTTGTCAAGTAGTCCTGGGCTTGCAGCAGGTCACATTTGTGGCTGATTTTGCAGTGTGATTTATTCTCATTAACATTTAAGAAAACTTAACAATTATTGTAACAACATGTACTCAGTTTTGCAAACTGAAATATACTTTGATCAATTGTGACTTTTCACAATAGTTCTTTTCCCGCTAGTACTGAGGATTAACCCAGGCCTGGTGCCTGCTGGGCAAGTACCTCACCACCAAGCTGCTCCCCAGCCCCTGGCCATTCTTACACAGTTTTAGAATTATGTTAAATAAAATTGTTTTCTGAAAAGTTATATTGTTCACATCTTTTGGTCATAAGTTTTTGTTTCTCTTGTTGATTGAATATGCCCAAGATATTTTTTCTGGGTTAACTCTATGGATCTCTTATATTAAGATGCTAAAATTTAGACACTATTTTATTTGAGAAATGCCACTGTGTCTGTTTCGTCACCTCAGCTCACTGGTCGCAAGATGGGGTTGCCCACATTATTGTTACATGCATTTTCTCAACCTGAGCATTCTGGAAGTGACTCTCATAGCTGTGGCCATTCTTGTGTCCACTGTAGCTTAGCTTCATGGTGTATATACACATATTTGGTGTAGGCAGTGACATACATTAGTTTTTAAAAAACAAATTAATAACTTATTTTTCCATATTCAACTTGTATATTTACATGTAATCACCCCATGATGAATACTTAAAAATTAAAAATTCCTAAGTAGTAGTACTCACTTATAAAAGGTGGACAGGATTGTACACATGCACACGTGCTCACACACATGCAAACACAAATGTCATTTCAATTTTAACTCATGTAATGTATGTCCCTAAGACATGGAAAACTCAGTTGTGTAATTATACCAAACAGACATAAGAATTTGATAGCAACTCACTTCTTACACCGGTGATAACACCAGATTGTTTACCACAAATTAGCATACTGTCAGAACCACAGAATTCAGTTTCTCAGAGTTTGTGTTATATGTAGTTAAGCTTGCTAGTATACAGTGTATCATAGGTGATATTTTAACATAGCTGTTATCAGTTTCCACAGTTATTTCTAAGTAAACATGAATTTTTAAGTTACTGATGCCCCCATGTGGTGAAAAACATATCTGTCTTAGAACTTGGAAATGATTATATTTTCATTTTTACAAAAGTGGACAATAGTGTTCTTGAAATGCTGTTGATCAAGAGACATAATTTAAATTTTGTAAAGCTCATTGCCATAAAATCCACAGCCTCACCCTGTGTTGTCTCAGAAGTGCATGTAACCAAGCACACGCATTGAGACAAAGTATGAGAAAGATTGAATTACAGGTAGCATAGGGGTTTTCTGATCATGTATATGATTTCTTATTTGCTTTGTTTTTGTGTCTCACATAGGTGATGTACAGTTCATTGATTATGAGTATTCTGGATACAACTACCTGGCATATGATATTGGAAACCATTTCAATGAATTTGCAGGTGAGACCCACACTTCAGCGTTGGGGTCAACTACCAACAGTGACATTTCAGAGTTGTTTTTCCTGTGCAGGAGTGTCCTGCCCACCTCTTGACCTGCTGACTTTGTTTTTCTTGTTCCTGGAGAAAAGAGCTTTTCCCGTATTTGCCATCAGAAAACACAAGAAGGGAGATAATCATGCCTTATATGAGAAGAGCTTAAGAACTCAGGGTTTGATCATATGCAGGCCCTTGCTGGGGCTGGAGCATTAGCTCCACGTCTCTATCACAAATGAAAGATCTTGGTTCCCATCCCTAGCACAAAATAACATGGCTCTTGAAGTACTTCTTAAAAAAACACTCAATTTTTTTTTTTTTTTTTTTTTTTTTATGTTTTTGTTTCAGTTGCTACAGATAGCAGTCTCATCTTAATGGTGCTTCTCTCCCTTCTGTTCCATTTGCACATTCAGGTACTATCTAGCATTCAGGTTTTAATCCAGCTTTTCCCCACAGAAGTTCTAAGCTTGTTGTGGCCTTCTTCTTCATAGCTAGAACAGTCTCTGTGTCACGAAACAGTGAACTCTTGCCTACAGACTCATTCCTATGAGTTATCACCAGTTTAAACTTTATTACTATTGAAAGGTTGGGCATTTTTTCCTCTTGAATTTCATTTTATAATTACTTACAAAACTTTAGGTTTCTTTTATGTAAGTAGAACATATAATAACACGACTGTATTTAGAACTTTCCTAAAAGTGACGAATAGAAAATGCTTTGGGTGTCTTATTCCTAGTGAGGATATTGTATCACTGAATTTGCACCTGTAACAGAGTGCTGTCTTTGTTTTTTTTTTAAATATATTTCAGGTTATGAGGCTAGTAAAGAAAATTGGTTAAAGTTTTGTTTTTAGTTAATTAGTTCCACCAAATTGGCCCTACATGTAGCACAGAGCCCCATGCTTGTGCTGCTCGTGTTGTCACACATTGTCCTGTCGGCAGCAATGAATCAGTCGGGTAAGTGTTCGCGACCCAGAGACTATTCTTGCTATGGAGGAGGAGGGCACGACGGCCTCAGAACTTCTGTGGGGGAAAGCTGGATTAAGACCTACATGTTAGGTAGTATTTGGAACAGAAGGGAGGGAGGCAGCATTAACATGAGTCTGTAGGATAGAGAGTTCTTGAAGGAGAGGCAACGGTTAAATTGAAGAGGTGGTTTTAGAATGTTTATGAAGAACCCCAAATGTCAGGAAAGAACAGTAGAAACTTGTAGGGTGTGCCATTAGACTGTGGTAATGGCCTATCTTTCTTCATGCCTCCTTCCCTTCCTCTACCTCTCCCTTCAAAAGAAATGGAAAGGACAGAAATCTAAAATACCAGAGTTGGATGATAAATATAGTAAATATGGTATACTATATTTACTACAGAGTAAATATAGTACTTTATTTACTTTATAGTAACTTTATAGCATAGCAGTTAACGTAGGAACAAAGGTTTCAGTAAAGAATATGCTATAGGAGTGCTGAAGTGTAGCTCTTCATAGTGTAAATGGGTTTTATGTGGCGGTAGGGTGGGGATGGACTCGGTTTTCTTTAAGAGGCTGGCCAGTAGCAGTTTGACCATGCTCCAGTGAGTATATGGACAACAACAATTGGACTTGGTATAATTTTTGTCTTCGTTTTTTGGGGGATGGAGTGGGGCACAAGGGTTAGGGTTGGACCTGGGAGGACTGGGAAGTGAGTGTGATGGGGGTACATTGTATGACATTCCCAAATAATAAAAAGTATTATGTTGGAAGAAAAATGTTTACTCTGAATATGCCCAAAAGCTGTTAGGAGGCCAGGCTTGAACTGTTCTTCCCTTAGTGCTTAAAAACACTCAGGGGCGCTTGTTCAGATGTAGACTGGGAGTTCTGCTGCGGATGGCTCAAGGGAAGCAGTGACATCATCAGCTTCCTAAGATGAGCAGCAGCAGCGGCTGTGTGCCTTAGATTTCAGCTGGGATTCCGAATGGCTGGTTGTTTAGTAATAAGGGATTGCCAGCAGAAGTGGAAGGTCTCATTACATTTCAGTTCAAAAGTTGGTAGTAATATTTTAGGCACGGAGAAGGCAGTTTCTCACTGGTCTGTTTCTCCTCAGGTGTCAGCGATGTAGACTATAGTCTCTATCCAGATAGAGAACTCCAGGGTCAGTGGCTGCGCTCTTACCTTGAGGCCTACAAGGAGTTCAAAGGCTTTGGCTCTGAAGTCACTGAAAAGGAAGTAGAGACACTCTTCATTCAAGTCAATCAGTTTGCATTGGTAAGTTTAAATAGAATTAATGAAAATTCTTAATGCAACTAAGTTTTCATCTTACAAAAAGTTTTTGTTTTACACATTTTTTTCAAAATAATGAAAGATGTGATTGTTTACATCCTTCCTCATTCATTACCTTGCTTTAAGGACATATTTGTTGTTTTATCCACTTACATATCTTACCCCGAGTTTAGTTTGACCATATTTAATTATCTAGCACAGCTTGAAACTGATGTGTTAAGACAATAGCTGAAGTTTCTTCAGCTACTCTATAAACTCTTTTCCATTTATTTATTTATTTATTTATTTATTTATTTATTTATTTATTTATTTATTTATTTATTTATTTATTATATTAATCACAGGTTATGTACTTTGAATCCCACTCCCTCATTCCCTCCTACTCTTCCCATCCCTCCCTCATCTCCTCCATGTACTTTATAAATTTTAATATTTTATAAAATTGGCTTTGGGAGTATTGGCCATCTTGTCTTTTCAAATAGACTGCAGTGATGGCCCACAGCTAGACGGTTGGTAGTCTTAGCCACGGCACGGATGCCTCAGAGACACTCAGCACGCTGCAAGTGAGAGGGTGTGCTCATAATGTGATAACTGCTCTCTGATGCCAGACCCTTGGGAGGCTGCTGTTGAATATTCACTTTTAGAAAGCGAGGTGGGGTTCCTGTAATGTGCACAAGCCATTTTAGATACTAGGATTATATCTATACACAGATCCTTAATCAGATGCTAAGCACTTACTGCTCCTGTAGCTTAGAAATATTGGAAGCGTACTATTAAAAGTCCTTCAGAATGCTTATAACTTAACACCCATATGTATTTAAAATTCTCAGCAAAGGTATAATTAGGAATGCACTTAAATGTGACTGAAGGGGAAAACATCATGGTAGCGCATGCCTCTGGTTCCAGCTCTTGGGAAGCAGATGGAGCAGGATCTAGAGTTTAACACCAGTCTGGCCACACAGCAAGGAAGAACAGCCTGGACTACATGAGACCGTATCTCAAAAGACAAAGCAAGCCACAATAAACAAAGAGCTTACTGGACTTTTAAGTATATTTGCTTGGCCTCATGTGTCGGTCTTGTAGTCTAGCCCCTGGCGTTGGGGTTACAGGTATAGTTACTGGCTGTGCTGGCTATAGCAGTCACGAAATGCCCTTTATATGAGGACAGCCGCGATTACCCAGTGAGCAAAGTGTTTGTTGTGCAAGCATAGAGACCGGTGTTTAGATCCCCAGCATACATGTAAAAGTGGCATGACACACACCTGTAATTTCACTGCTAGGGAGTGCACAGGTGAATCTCTTGGGCCTTCTGGTTAGCCCGCCAGAAGTTAGCTCCTGTCTCAAGGAACGGCTCAGCAAGTAAGTGCTCCCTGTGTGAGCATCAGGTTCAGAGTTTGGATCTACAGCACCCAGTGTAAAAAGCTGGGTAGACAGGGTAGCCCTCCTGTAACCTCAGTGTGGGGGATTCCTAGGATAGTCTGGCTCGCTAGACTTAACTCATGGTAAGCTCTGGGGTCAAGCAAGAGACCCTGCTTCAGTGTAGAAGGTGGAGAGAGATAAAGGAGGATACCCAGAGGCAGTGGCTTCCACACACATGCACTGCATATACCTGTGCCCCCACATATGAATTCACACATACATGCAGAAATAGGGGGGAAAGTGATTCTGTTTCAAAATGTGCACACAGGTACACATGGCCCCACGTCACTTACTGCATTTTGATACAAAAAGGATAAAAGGACAAATGATAGAGACATCCAGCTAAAATTAGTTTTGAAGATGTTTTTATTACATTTTAGTGTATGGGTGCATACCTGCCATGCATGGTGCATGTATGGAGATAAGAAAACAACTTGCAAGTGTGAATTCTCGCTCTCTCACCACTACGTGGGACCATGCATTGAACACAGGTCCTCAGGCTGGATATCAAAAATGTTATTGTTCACTGAAAAATTGTGTTAATAGTATTACTCATTTAGTGTGTTCTATAAATTTATATGCAGTTTTCAGAAAATAAGAGTATAGTAAGTTCAATATCCCCTTGAGGTCCGACACCAACTTCTGCTTGCTCATAAATAAAACCAGAGTCGTTAGACTCTTGGGATTTGTGTGCATTTTGAAGTACTGAACTTGGTTAGCAAACCACCTGTGGAATATAATAAGGGTCCTTATCCTGCGGTGAGGGAAGTAGAATCCACACTAAGTCTTCACATACAGGGCTGATAGGACTTTACTTTTTTTTTTTTTTTTGAGTCAGGCTCTTGGCTGTCTTGGAACTTGCCCAGGATCACCTGGAATTTGTAGTAATTCTCCTGTTTCAGCTTCTCAAATTTTAAATTTTAACGTTTAATTTTAAGTTTAGATTTATTTATCTTATGTGTATTTGTAGTTTGTCTGCATATATGCAGTTTATCATGTGTCTTGCAGTGCCCATGCAGGCCAGAAGAGGACATCAAATCCCTTGGGACTGTAGACATAGGTTGTAAGCTACCATGTGGGGGGTACTTGGAACCAAACTTGTCCTTTGCAAGAACAACACGTGTTTGGTTGTTTTTTTTTTTTTTTTTTTTTTTTCCTAGACAGGGTTTCTCTCTAGCACTGGCTGTCCTGGAACTCAGTAGACCAAGGATGGCCTTGAATTCAGAGATCTGCCACCCAAGTGCTAACACCAAGCCATTTCCCAGCTCTAAAGTAAAGAAAGGTTATTATAATTGTATAGGGTTATATAAGGCCATTCTATGTGTATATGCAGTATATTTGGAGCATGTTATGCCCATGCTCACCCCTGTCCTTTCATCATCCATTAGTCAATCCCTTTGTCCTGTAATGGTGTTGATCTATTTTCATGCCATCAATACATACATGATTTCATGTATCTATAAAATCTAGGACCTACAAATAAGAGAAAATATGCAGTATTTGTCTTGTGAGATTGGCTTACCACACTTAACATTATGATCTCTACAGAATTAGTTCTTCTACAGCCGACATAACTTCATTATTTACAATTGCAGAAATCCCATGGACAGCTTCTTTGTCCATTCCTCTGTTGTTGGACATGTAGGTTGGTTCCATAGCTTTGCTGCTGTGAGTAGTGCAGCAGGAAACATTAAACGTCCATATTGTAAGGAACGTGGCATCTGGTGGAAAATACTAAAGTAATATGTATAGCTGGGTTACATAGTAGATCTGTTGATAACTTTTTGAGGGATCTCCTTGTTGATTTCCGTGCTGGCTGGGTAATCTGCAGTTCCATCAGCACTATAGAAGGGATCTCATCCATCTGTTGCTCTGCAGCATTCATTGTCATTTGGCTTTTATAGTTGAATTCTGACTTAGGTCAGAATCTGTTGTGTTTATTTGTGTTTTTCTGTGGCTGTTGATGTTGAAAGGCACTAAAATTTGGGGGGAGACCTCCATAGCCATTACCCCATGCCTGGCTAACACTGCACACTAAAAAAATGTTAAATGTATGTGTTGACTTTGTGTGAGTGTGAACATGCTTATGCCACAGCATGTGTGGACTCAGGGTACCCTATGAGAATTATTTCTCTCCTTCTGTCATGTGAGACTTGGAGCTTCAGAGATTTTCAGGCTTGATTAGTGGCAAGCCACTTTACCCTCTGAGCAATCTCACTGGCCCTTTTTGTTGCTTTTGCCTTAGAGGATATTCCAGAAATAAATTCGGGTCTTTAATAACAATTTTTTTTTCCTATAACATCTCTAGTAAAAGTAAGAGTAGTTCTGAGGAAGTGAAATTTTATTTGTTTCCAGCATTTATATATATATATATGTATGTATGTATAAGTGTTTTGCCTGTATATGTACTTACATATCGCTTTTATGCCTGGTTCCAACTGAGGTAAAGAGAGGTCATCAGATCCCTTGGGACTGGAGTTACAGATGGTGGTGAGCTGTTCTGTGGGTGCTGTATAGGTGCTTGCAATCTTATCTGGGTTCTCTGGAAGATCAACCCAATGTTACTAAAATTAAAAACAAAAAACAAACAACTCAAGGGGCTGGAGAGATGGCTCAGTGGTTAAGAACACTGACTACTCTTCCAGAGGACCTGGATTCAAATCCCAGTACCCACGTGGCAGCTCATACTTGTCTATAACTCCGAGATATGACACCCTCACATAGATATACGTGCAGGTAAAACACCAATGAAAATACTTAAACATTTTAATTTATCATTTGTGTGTGGGTGTATGTGTAGTGTACCTCTGTACATACATGCATGTATATGTGCATTGGAAGTTAGGACAACTTTTGGGAGGTTCTTCCTTTCAGTTCCTGGGATCAAACTCAGAGCTCTTTTCCCTTTTTAAGTATCTTGCTGATGACTTGTGTTAGCCAAAATTTAAAATACCATGTTTAAGTGAAAATTGTGGGCCAGTGAGATGGCCTAATGGCCATCGTAAAATTCTGGAAATTCATATGGTGGAATGAGAAAACTGAGTTCTCTCTTTCACATGGTTGTGTACACACATACACACATTCACTCAGCTCACTCACTAAATAAATGCAATTCAAAAAGAAAATAGGGGCTAGAGAGATGGCTCATTGGTTAAGAGCTTTTCCAGAGGGACCTGGCACTGGGGCCGAGCACCCACACAGTGGTGCACTGCGATCTCTAACTGCAGGTTCAGATGATAGAAAGTGCTCTTCTGGACTCTGGGCACTGGATACACAGATGCTACACATAGATACATGGAAGCACTCAACCACGTGAAATAAAAATGTTAGTCATTAAAAATAGTTCATTGTGGCTGGACAGTGGTGGCACACGCCTTTAATCCCAGTCCTACGGAGGCAGAGGCAGCTGGATCTCTGTGAGTTCAAGGCCAGCCTGGTCTCCGGTTGATTTCCAGGACAGTAAGGCTACACAAAGAAACCTTGACTTGAAAAACAAAAAAGTTAATTGTGAAAAACACGTACAATTTTTTTGTAGTTGTGAATCACATTAATTTTCACTATTAACGTGTTCATCAGTGTTGTAATTAGTGTGTATAATAAAGCCAATAAAATAGATGGAGGAGTGTGAACTAGTCCTCATGTCTGTGTTATGGTGAGTGCTGAATTCTGCCTTGGACAAAGGTTATTGAAACTACTAGACTTGAGTTTCCATGTTGCTCTGACTTGTCACCTCTTAGTGTGGACAGCATCATCAGTGGTGACCCAGTGGTTACTCATATGCTTCTGTGTGTTCTGTTCTGGATATGTTGTGTAAAGCATCTTTTTAAATAATTCATTTATTTTTATTTTATGCACATTGGTGTTTTGCCTGCATGTATATGTCCGTGTGAGGGTGTTGGATCCTGAAATTACAGACAGTTGTGAACTGCCATGTGGGTGCTGGAAATTGAACCCAAGTCCTCCAAGAGCAGCCAGTGCTCTTAACCACTGAGCCGTTCAGCACCTGTTGTATAAAAATTAACACAAGAAAAAAAGATATTTTGGGGGCTAGAGAGGTAGCTCAGTAGACCCAGGTTCACTCTTTACTAAAAGTAGAGGAAAAGTCCCATGCATGTAATTGATGAAAAGCATAAAATTAGCCGTTTTGTATTGTGTACAAAAATGTTTTCATAATTCTTGATTTTTTTTCTTCTCTTTAAGGCTTCTCATTTCTTTTGGGGACTCTGGGCTTTGATACAAGCTAAGTACTCCACGATCGAGTTCGATTTCCTTGGGTAAGATGATAACTGTGAGGTACTGTCTCTACTTGGTTGAACTACTGTGTAGAAACGGCTAGAGCATGGCACGGCTGTGGCCAGTGTTAGCAGGGCTGCACGCACTAAGAAGCTGTAGGAAGCTTATGAGCCGGCAAGTGCCCGCATGGGAAGTGTCCAGTAGGTGGTGCAGCAGGCTAGAGCATGAGCCGGCAGCCCAGGGTATGGGAAGGACTGGAGGACTGAGGTCAGCTCATTGTGCTCGTTCTTTCCTCACCAGGTACGCCATCGTTCGCTTTAACCAGTACTTTAAAATGAAGCCCGAGGTCACAGCGCTGAAAATGCCCGAGTAAAGAGGAAGCCGTGCTGATCCCCAGGAGCTGAGCGATGCTTGTGGATGTTTCTAAGAAATTTCAAAAGCCAATATTTGTTAAAACTCATTTAATTTGGTTATCTTGCTTTACAAATTATGCCTCTAAACAGCCAATCTATTTTAAATAGAATGATGTTGAGAATATGCTTACTGCTGTCAGTATGTGGCGAGCTAGAGACTGCCCCATCAGCAGAGAGAGTAGAGTTGGCTTTAGCCTTTGGCAATCCAGTCCATGTTACATGTGAATTATTTATTACAGATTTGACTTGACTGACTACTTTGAGCTTTCATTTGTTGGTTCAGTGTATGAAATGAGAATGTTGTGGAGATCTTTAAAATGTTTTGTTAATAGGATTAATTTTAGAAAAACATTCTTGTTCAGTGTAACCTTTGTAAAATGAATCATTTACTCTCGAAATGGCAGCCACTGCCTCGGTAGTAACTTAGGGTGTTCTAGAGACATACCCGTTGAAGAGGGAGCAAGGTAGTCACTGACTCTTGGGGTAAACTTTTTTTGAATTGGAAATCATTTCTTTTTGGGGAATACAACTTAAAATTAAATTGTCTCTTTACATAGCCTGACAATATAAAACATATTTACTGTATAATCCTGGAATATAAGTATAACAGTTTAATGTTAAAATCTGTATTAAGTCATGTTTTCAAATACTAGATATGCTTATTTAAGGTATTAGTCCCAATTTTTAGAATTTATGTACCAATTGTTTCTAACCAAAAATTTTGTTTTAATCGAGCTACTCTGTTTTTGTTCATTAAAATAATAGCTGGTATTGTTAGTATTTGAAACAAACATACAGAGCTTATCATACTTGGAAGCAAGGAATATCATTTAGATGCTTTCTATTCAGATTCATTCCTTAGGTTGGTTTTGTGTCTGTAGAGTCAGCAAATGATTCCTTATATATGTAATTCCAGAGTAGTGTTGTTTAAAGCAGTTACAGAATCAGTAAGGAGCATTTAGGTAGGTCATTGAGCTTGAATACTTAGATGTCTAACAAATAAGGATATGTGAATTAAACAGTGTCGTGGTAGGAGGACTTGTTTTGATTTATCTTGTTTTTGTTAGTCTAGTTTTATTTTGTGTAGGTGTAAGGGAGGCAACTATTACATGGAAGTTAGGTCTTTGAGATAGACAGGAAGGCTTTAATCTTTGAAGACTGTTCTGTGGACTTGGACAGTCACAGCTAACTTAGATTAGTCAGACAGGCTTTGCACTTTGGTCACATAAGTGCTTATGTACAAAGTTGGCTCCATGGATCTGCATACTTAAAAGTATGCAATACAGATCTATCCTAAGACATTGTCTGGTATTGTTCCACATGACTTGTGTTCTCAGACAAGTGCTTTAAAACACTTGGATTGTTTCAAGGTGTTCAAACCTAATTAATTAGAAACACAGGCCATTTGAGATGGTAAATTTTAGCCACATAAATAGACTCCTAAATATGTGTCTATAACAGTGTTAGACCTGGATTTGGTTTCTACCTCCCCAATGCTGTAATGTTCACTTTTGTTTTTATGAACCACATTACAATTCTACTGACTTCCTTGAATGGAAACAAATAATGACTAGCTCTTTACAATGTTAAAGCAAACCTACAAAAACTGGCTTAGTGGAATTTTCATTCATGGTTGGAACATTGTCATAGGATGATAAAGATGTGAGCCTCCTGATTCTTTGCTCTCTTTCTTACAATCCAAGAGTCTGTTGTCATGTGACAACACTGGAGAAGACAGTGTTGGCTAGTCTGTTCCTGCTTTCAATGGAGGCTAATTGTGTTGCTGCTACTGCTGCTGGTGCTGTCGGACTACATAGCAGCCAGCTGACATGTGGCTGCCACAGAGACTCTGTGGCACTGAATGCATGACAACGAGGCATCTTGTGCACCCCACTAGCACACAAGGGATCTTGGGAAAAGACTAGCACATGTAAACAAACTCTTGCCCCCATTCCTTGGCCAGATTTGGGTGTTCTTATGCGCCTGTTTCTCATACAGCTTTTGGGGATCATGGTGTAGACTATCAACAGGATTCAAAATGTCTTTCCTTTGTATTGACCATGTAAGGGATTCTAAAGGGGGTATATTGGGACAGCTCTGAAGAGCATCCTTCTAAAATGTGCCCTCTGGCTTGCTAGGATATCAGTTGCCTTCTTTTGTTAAGCTAAGGAACTTGAATGCCTTACGTAATCACTCAACTGGTAGTAAGCTCATTTTGTAAATATGAAAGTGGATGTTAGAAATGGCATTCATGGATGTTCAATGTAATCAATAGACCGTAGTGGCCTGGATGCTTTAATAAGCAAAGTTTTACATTTCTGCCCTCCACCCCCATCCTATCTCCCTGGCACACTGTTTGATCTTGAACCTGACCAATGATATTTGATACAAGCCCCCCCACCCCTCAATTCTGTGCTACCACCATTTCTGGAAATGAGATGTGGTGGCCACGTCTTACTGTTGACATGATCCGCCTGAGATCAACATGAGCACAAACCTCATCACCTAGGTCTGCTTGGAGTGTAAATAGGACAATGTAAATAAGCAGCTGTAATTAGTGTGAGTTGTGTCATGCAGACAAGAGTGTGTAGTTTTGCATTCTCCTTTGTAGAAGTTTTTCTGTCACTAAATGATCCAGCCTGTTGGTGTTTGGCTGGGAACAGTGCACACCTCTAGCTGTGCAATGAGATAGCAAGAACTGGAAGGAAGATTTATTGGGTTTAGTTAATGTTGGTATTTATTTATTTAGCCTCTCAGTGCCTAATAAGACTCTCCCTCCCCCCTCTTTTTTAACTTGTGTATTAATTTTTTGTGGGTTAGATTCTGGGAAGCAGTGAATTTATCGAGTTCATTCTTTGAGTCACATTTGAAGCTAAAGGGAACTAAAAATGTAATTTGATGTTTGTAAGCTGAACTGTGGTCCCCTTTTCTGTTTTCAGAGTTTGTTGACACTTTTTACAAAAACTTGAAATTCATTGTGAATGTAAATCCCATCCATGCAAAATATGGGGCAAATGGCATCTTAGTTTGTCAGGTGGCTTCTCTGGAGTGGTTTAATGTGGGATTGTGAGAGAAAAGGTCTTCAATGACAGATATTTTCCACCTCATGCTTATTTTAACTTTATGTGTTACTAAGTTATGTGTTATACTAAGTTTCAACTTAAAGTTGGAAACTTTGAACAGTTGCTTTCCGTGTTAGGCAGAAGCCCCTTGCCTCTTGATGATCTCACTGGCTGGCATATAATGGGCAGTAGTGTCACGTTTGATTTTTCTTTTCTCTAACTTGCTTTTAAGCATTTTCTACTGCATTCCAGAGTACTGTAGATTTAAATATTTTCCTATTAACCTGCTACCTGTTGACAGAGTGGACAGCGCTTTGTCCTGGGGTTATCCAATGGCAGCAGCATGTGCTACCTCACAGGGAAGGTGAGCGCAGGTGGAGAGCCTGGGTGTCTGGCTTTAGCTGCCAAGGGTTTTCCTCTATCACATTGCAGGATGGCCTTTACTGTGAAGCTGAGCTGCATCTTCAGGCCTGTTTCTGTTCTGAGAAGCAGGGTGAGGGTGGTGAGCTGCCTTTCCCCACAGTGACAGCAGTGTTCAGTCTTGGGTTTGACAAATGCTATCAGCTGCTCCAGACAAAACGTCCCCAATTTTGGAACTTCAGTCCGTATTTTTGTAAAAGAAAATACTGGAGGCTTTGCATTACATTGAATTCTTGAGGGCTAAATTCAGTGACATGTTAAAAAATGAGTTAGATTTATTTTAGTAGTTTTTGTTTCATTTTTGGCTTAATTTGGTATAGGAAGAATCCCCAAAGTATTTGGATTAGAAACATAATGATGCTTGACTCATAAGCACTTTAAACTCCTTTGTTGGCAGCTTTTCCTCTCCTGGACTGTGCATGATGGTACCACCAACATACCTTTCTCCATTGTGCATTGTATGGTTTATATACTTGCAAAAATACTCTCTTTACAATAGTTTTAATTTCATCTTTCGGTTATCTCTACCCACTGTTGTAGTTTGGTCCCATTAATGCATTTTAATAAAACACTAGATACTTATAGAACTGAAAACATCATATTGTCTTTTGATTAGTTTGTGAAAGTGGAGCAGGAAAACCTAGCCAGTTGCAATTACAGGCTTCCTAGCCAGAAACAGAGCTAGGTTGAAACCCAGTGACACCCGCAGCTGTGGAGGGAACAGATAACCTCTGCTCTCCACGTCTGCACTGTGGCATGCTGCTGTTTGTGTGTAGGTAGCGACATACTGAGTGTTCATTGTCAGTAATCTGAAGTCGTTCTCTGTATTTACCTGTACTAAAGTAACTGTAAACTAATGGAACCTGTCAGAACTCTTCTGTATTTAGGAGCTTTGTACAGCAAGGTCAACTGTCCTGATTGAAGGAAGAAGACATGATATTACCCATATGCAAGGGAAAAGCTGGAATGAGTGATTGTCGTTGCATTAGCTGTCTGTTGAATTGGGGAGCTGTGGCATAGGATCTTAAAATTGTATTTCTCAAATGTGAATTGTAGTCTAATGCTGCTTTTTATAGACTGTAAGTGCGACGGATAGTCTCGGCACTGAACATGGATCGATACCTCGCAGATGAACACAGCCTTTGTCCTAGGTTTCCCTACTTCTCAGCAGTGTCTGAGTGCCGGAGAACTTGCTTATCTGTTTGCTAGCAGAGATACTTCCTGCTTTTTCCTTTGTTGTTACATATTTTTATGTTTGAAATTTAATTTTTACTACTGTTAATTTAAGTAAAATTTGTTCCGTGGATAAAGTGGCATTGCCAGTGAAAATGAGCAGCCTCATTCATGCAGCTGCTGAAGTGAAGTACATTTGTGTTCTGTGTTCATGAACTTGCAGTAAGCCGTGGTTCTGTTAAGATACAAGTGCGGCTTAGGCTTTATTTCTGTTTAATAAGGCTTTCTACCATTGATTAAATGAAGGAATGTATCTTTTTGAAGAGATTTATATTCTGTAAATAAACATTGGTTGTAACAATAAAGTTGAGTTCTAACTATAATGCGTCCATGTTGTTTATATGCAATTTGGAGACTGTCTAGTAGAATATATCAAAATACATGAAAGCGTTATAGCTGTTTGCCTAGAAAGTTCAGTGTCTTAGGTTTGATCCCTAAAAAGAGAGAACAAACAAAGGGTTTCCAGAGTTAGCAATGAGGGCTGGAGAGCTGTCTGTTGGGGAGAGTAGTTACCTAGCAGTCATGGAATTTGGGTCCTAGCATCTACATAGCAAGCCAGGTGTTCCCCACACGCCTGTAACCCCAGTTCTAGGGATGTGGACATAGATGATCGTTGGGGCTTGCTTGCTCCAACCTAGCCAAGAACATGTGAGCTCAGGTTCAAAGAGAGTCTGTCTCAAACACACTGAAGTATGATAGGACACGGAATACCTCTGGCTTACTCCTGTGTAGACAAGTGGACCCACATGTGCATATGTGTAATTTTGTTTTTTTAAGATAGGGTTTTCTCTAGCTCTGGCTGTCCTGTAGCTTTGTAGATCGGGCTTGCCTGCCTCAGCTTCCCGAGTGCTGGGATTAAAGGTGGGCCACCACCACCCAGCCTTTTTTTTTTTTTTAATGGCATGTAAATATATTTGGGTTGATTTATGTCTCTCATTGTGTTACTTTTCTGTTGCTATGATAATATACCATTGCCAGAAGCAACCTAAGAATTTTGTTTACAGTTCCTATATGAAGGTGTGGCAGAAGCAGGAAGCTCAGTTGATCATTTAAGCTCAGTTTATCTTATTTTTTTCCTCTTTTTGGTTTTTGAGACAGTTTTTCTGGGAAGCCCTGGCTGCCCTGGATCTTGCTCTGTAAACCAGGCTGCCTGCCTCTGCCTTCCAAGTGCTGTCCTCCATCACAGCAGACTGATCACATTTCAGTCCCAGAAAGAGCATAGGGAAGTGGGATGAGGCCATAAATCCTCAAACTTCACTCAGTGACAGACTTCTACCAGCAAGGCTGTAACTCCTAAAGGTTCTAGAACTTCTCCAGATAACCTCCAGCTGGACCAAGTATTTAAATACAGAAGCCTCTGGGGGCACATAGCTCATCCAAACCACCATGGTCTTTCTGGTTTTGCATTGTTTCAACAGAGCCACACCTCCCAGCTGCTAGATCTGTCTGGTCTCAGGATCCCTATCAGGCTAATTCTTACTCTTAAAATCTCCAAAGATTCCACTTGGGAAGTTTCACTGAGAAAGCCATCGTTCTGCGTAGGCAGTTCATCCTGTCACTGTTTCCTTACCTCACTGCAGTGCTCATAGACACTTGTCAATACAATTATGTCCTCTGCTTTAGGGACCTGTTTCCTTGTGTGACAGCCATGCTTCCTGGCAAGATTTTGTCTAGTCTTAAAACATTTCAGTGCTATGAGGTACACGATGAACTTTCATTTCCCACACAAAGAAAAGTATCAAAAAGCAGAGAAACGTTTTCCAAGAAAACTGGGGAAAGCAGGATTTGTAACTGCAGGGAGTGTAAACCTCGGCAAAGGTGTTCAGGATAGCTTGTTCTGGTCAGTATTACGCCTACAGGGAGAAAACCTAAAGTCGAAGTTAGTTGAGCCTATTTTTCCCTCCCCCTCTACTTGATTTGGTTTGGTATTATTTGTTTGAGCCTCAGTTGAGAGAAATAAATAAATAAATAAATAAATATATATATATATATATATATATTTAACTGCAGTTAATTTCCAGAGATAACCAGAATGCAGTGTTCTTAGGTTCTGGTATCCTAACAGCTTTCAAAGTTCCACTAATAAGTATATATAAAATATGTATTTAATGTATAACATGCTTAATATTAAATATACAAATGTTATATATAATACGCTTTAAATGTATATCATATGCTTATATAAAGTGATGTTTACATGTCTAAATATATACATATTTAAATATATTTTTAAATTTATAAGTGTGTGTGTGTATGTGTGTGTTGTAGGGGGGGTACACCTGTATGGGGGTTAGGACAGTTGTGTGCAGTGGTGTTTAAATGAGAATGTACTCACACCCCTACCCCCTAAACTCAAATGTTTGAATACTTGGTCCTTGCTTGGTGGCACTGATTGGATATGTTTAGGAGCTGTGGCCTTGCTGGAGGAAATGCATTACTGCAGATGAGCTGTGATTTTTAAAAACCTCACTATTCTCAGTGCTAGCTCTCAGCTTTCTGCTCATGGTTCAAGATGAGAGCTTCTCGGCTTGCTGCTTCAGAAGCCATGCCTGCCTTTTCACTAGCACCATAAGCCCCCCAAATTTTTCTTCCTGAGTTGCTGGTCAAGTCACAAGACACAGTGCTGTACCTGCTGTGCTATCCTACCCTGTGCTGAAACAGGGTCTCTATGTAGCCCTGGTTGTCCTAGAATCATTATTTAGACCAACTGGCATCCAGCCTCCAGGGATCCCATGGTCTCTGCCTCCCAACACGATTAAAGGCTTGTGCCACCATGCCTGGCTCAGCCTACTTTTTTAAGAAGGTGAAAGCAGTAAATGCCCTTTGAACCCTCTTGGAATATCACCTTTGATACAAAAAGGGGGAGCTAGCCTGTTTTCATTACTTCTGTTGCTATCTTAAAAGTACCCTGGTAAACAACTTTGTTTTGGCTCACAGTCGGACAGCACATCACTGCAATGATGTCACAGTGGTAGAAGCTGAGGCGGCTGATCACGTGGCATCTGTAGTCAAGAGGCAGAGAAAAATGCTTGTGATAGGCTCATTTCCTTTTCATACTCAGGATTCCATCTCATTGAATGACTAGGTCTTTCCAACTTAACCTAATGGAGATGATTCCCCATAGATAACACCCAGAGGTGATTCTAGATCTCACAAAGTTGACAACTGAGGTTTTTAACAAGGCTGTTAAAATTTCTGTTGACAATGGCATTTAAAAAAAATAATTCAGCGTAAGACTATGAATCAAAATCAAACACCCGTCTCTACTAAGATCTCTCCAATTGGTTTTCTCAACTATTTGTACTGTGAATCTTAATAGCTGAAAAAAATTAATCCTTTTTACAAAAATACTATATTTAGTAGTTAGTTGGTGATGAATGCTATTTCAATCTTCACACCACACTGAAGATGATAATTCAAGTTGCTCTCTTTTTCTCATTTTGTAACACTAGGGGAAAATGTAAAATGTTATTGTGCTTCTCGCATATATCTCTGCATGGTGGCAGAAGGCTGTGGAGGTGCCATGAAAAAGGCTGTCTTGCTGACATCCCTAACACAGCCTTAAAGCTCTCCCTCTCAAAGATTTGTGAGCTCCCACTTTGAAGTCTGACAGAACTTAATGAGAAGGAAAATGCTAAGTACATGACAGTGTTTGTCAGTGCTCACTTCCTTATCAGATCAACACAATCCTGTTGTCTTCAGGTTGTCCCAGTGTTGAAAGCACTATTTCATTTATCTTTGGAAATAAAACTGAAACACTAGGGCAGGGTGTTGTGTGAATCTCCAAAATATGAAGTCTTCACTATTGCAGTCTTCGTGTCCACGGTCTGGTTTATCCAGCTTTCACCATATTCTCCCTGCCTTGCCAAGCACTCTGTTTAAGACCTCCCACCGGGATCTGTGAAGGCATTGTTTGGTGCTTTATACTCAGATGCTAATTGCTTCCTCCCCCCATCAAGAGTACCAAATTGATGCTGTGCAACTTTGCCTCCAAATTATCCCCGATTGGCTGAATAAATGCCAACACCTGGGCAGGGCAGAGGTGAGGTGGACGGGGCCAAGGTTTGAGGGCTGGGAGTTCACAGGAGAGGGAGGAGAAGAGGCAGAGCTGCATGGCTGGGGAGGAGCCTGCTGTGAGGATCAGTGTGGCTGGAGAGAAGCTGTCCAGATGGAAAGCATGTGCACGTATGTATGGATGGTAAGTAGCTCAGGTGGGAGTGCTTAGGGCAAATGGCATGGATCTGGGACTGGATATAAAGGGTAGTTTAGGAGGTTAGCTTCTGCCCAGTTTCAGTGTACAAGCATATTAAAAATCTATCAGGTAGAGTGTGGCTTTTATTGATATGCTGGCAGTTGAATAATAATAATTACAGGCAATTAATTCTAAATGTTAATAGCCCTATTAATTTCTACAACAGGGACCTCTTATTTCTGTTTCCCTCTTCTGGCCTTCTTTAGGGATCCTGGATTCTCATGTGCCACCTTGGGCCCTCACCAATGTTTCTCTCTCACCATCATCTAGAAGACAGGATGTGCCCAATGTCTGTCTCCCCATCTGCTCATGTAAAGGCAGCTGACATGTTAATGAGATGATTTTTGTTTTTTTCTTTCTGTCCTTCTCTTTTTCTTGAGACAGTCTTACTATGTAGCTTTGGCTCTCCTGGAACTTTCTATGTAGACCAGGCTGGTCTCAAACCCATAGAAATCTGTCTGTCTCTGTTTTCCAAATGCTAAGATCAAAGGCACACACCACCACACTTGGCTATTATCTCTGGAAGCAGTGCTGAGGGTCAAATCCAGGACCACGTACATGCTAAGCAAATGCTCTACCATCAAGGTTTATCCCCAGCCCAACTCACTTTTTTTTTCCTGAGACAGTGTTTCTCTGTTTTCGTGGCTGTCCTGGACTCACTTTGTAGACAGGGCTGGCCTCGAACTCACAGAGATCCCCCTTCTGCCTTCCTGAGTGCTGGGATTATAGGTGTACTCCACCATGCCTGATCCCCAACTCATTTTTTTACCCCTTTATTCCCCATGAAAAACTATTTTATAGTGTTTGGTATGGTTTTATAATATGCATAGTTTGTGATCATCTTAAACAAACAAAACAAAACCCCCAAAACCCAAGGCTTTATGCTTGGAAGGCATGTACTCTACTGCTGAACAGCTGAGAAACCTGGTCATTTTTCCTCTCCCTCTAAGATTTGCTGAGTAGCTGGGAAACCTGGTCTTTTATTTCTCCCTCAAAGATTTGTGATTTTTTTTTTTATGTGTGTGGTGGTTTGAATAAGAATGGACCCCATATATTCATATATTTGAATGCCTAGTCATTAAGGAGAGGCACTACTTGAGAAGGATTAGGGGGTGTGGCTTTTGCTGGAGTAGGTGTGGCTAGTCTTAAGCAGTTCTGTAATAAAAAGGAGTAAACTGGGCAAGACAACATACAAAATGTGTGGGTTAAGGAAAAAAGAACACTAGGAAGAGCTAAGTCCTGTGCTCAAGTAGATAAAACATTTAAAGAAAAGCCTGAAGCTAAATGAAATAAAGGGAATGGTGACCTCAGGGCAAACCCCCACTCAGCTTAGCTTCTAAGTTGTGAAAAGTAATTCGGAAAAGCTTAAGCAATGAAGGAAACCATCGAAAAGAGAACTTGGCAGCTTGGGCCATGTGGTTCTCAAGAGTCAAGGGTACAAGAAAGGGTTGTGGACTCTCCCTCTAGCCCCCATGTGTCAGGGTGTCTGAAAGGGCTCTCACTGGCTGGAGTGTGATAAACATGGTTCCGGCAGCCTCTCCATCCCTGCTGCCTCGCTTAAAACTGTTCAGAACACATTCCTAAAGCTGGTCTCGAAGGCTCTTCTCTTATTTGGCTACCTTTCCCCTTTGACGGTGACGACCAAGGCCCAGCTATCAAATTATTGAAATCCAGCAACCAAAAGCCCCCTTCTGGCTTACCTAATTAACATGCCCAATTAAAATCAAACACATTCTAACACAGGATTTCCCCTTTTAGTTTTATAAACTGCCATTTTCCTAAAGGGGTCACAGTTAAGAGATTGCTCTGGGTCTCAGAACAGCCTGTGGACTGGGGGGGGGTAGTTTCCTTGTACCTTGGGTAGTTTTCCCAGCATACACAGTGACCCACACCTGTAAGCCCAGCAATTGGGGAGGCAGAAGCAGGAGGATCTTTAGTCTACAAAGCAAGTACAGGACAGCCAAGGCTACACAGAGATACCCTGTCTTAAAAAACAAAACAAAAAAACCACACCAAAACCTGTAGGCTCATACATTTGAATGTTTGCTATTAGAGTGGCTCTATTAGTAAGTATAGCCTTGTTGGAGGCAGTGTGTCAGTGGAGGTGGGCTTTGAGGTTCAAAAGCACAAGCCAGGCTCAGTGTGTTCTATCTCCTTTCTGCCTGTGGATCCAGATGTAGAACTCTATCACCTTCTGCAATACCACATCTGCATGCTGTCATGTTCCTCACCATGATGACAATGGTCTAGACCTCTGAAACTGTAAGCTAGCACCCAATTAAATACTTTTTCTTATAAGAGGTGCCTAGTCACAGTATCACTTCACAGCACCGGAACACTGACTAAAACAACTTGTGTAGGTGTTTTGCCACATGCATGTAGTGCCAATAGGCCAGAGGAGGATGTTGGATTCCCTGGAACTGCAGTCGCAAATGTTTGTGAGCCATCATGTAAATGCTGGGAGCTGAACCCAGGTCCTCTGCAACAGCAAGTTCTCTTTAAACAACTGAGTCATCTCTTCATCCCCTCACTTTCCTTTTAGTTTTCCTAACTGATGTTATTTCATTCATTTTATTCTCATTTTTTCTTTTTTACTACACATGATATTTTACAGATTAATTTTTATAGAACTATAAATATAGCTCAGTTGGTGGAATGCTTAGCATGTCTTGGTTCAGTCCCTAGCATTGAATATATTGGATATGGTGGCATATGTCTGTTATCCTAGCACCTTTGAAGCCAGGGAGGATCTGAAGTTCATGGGGGCAAGATGGTCCTGCAGGTTGAAGGTGCTTGCTGCCAAGCCTAAGGATCCGGGTTCAGTCCTGGGAGCCCACATGCTAGAAGGAGAGAACTTGCTTCCACACATTGCCGTTTGATAGACACACATGCATTATAGCATGTGTTAGCCCCCCCCCCCCATGCTGAATAAATAATTAAAATTTGAAAGAAGAGCTTCAAGGTCATTCTTGATTATACAGTGACTCAGCCTGAGGTACCTGAAATGCTGTATCAGATAATTAAAATAACAAATGAAAACTAAAGGGTGAGTCTGTTTGGAAACACTTGCTTATTGCCAGGAAAGGCCCCTCGGAATGTGCACTTTCCTGGTAAGGGGCCAGGGAAGGTGGCAAACTGGCTCCCAGTTGGGGTTCCCAAGAAGCAATTTACTGACTGCCATTACCCCAACCCCCAGAGAGTCTTTTTTACTAAGGAGTTTTCCTTGTAAACCAATCAGTAGAACTCTTTGCTGAAATCTAACCTTACAAAAGAATCTGCCTGGTGAGAGGCAGAAAGTGCCTCCAGGAGGGGACAGCATTGAGTCCCTTGTGCCTTTTGCATGGATGTTGTTGAGCATGCTCCAGGTCCCTGCAGACAGGTGTTATGTGGAAACACAAGAACAAAGGTTATGTGAAGACCCTGACCCAACACAGATAACACCTTTCCCTCCAACCTCCCTCCTCTCCAAGCAATTTCCACTCGCAGACATTGACCTCAAAGACACATTGATCTGAGTACTTGACACTCAGACACTTACGACCAATTGGTTTAACCTCTGTACGGCTCTGCTGGCCTTTCCGTTAAGAGGCTTTTAAAACTCAGGCCAGCTTCCTGTATTCTTTTTTTATTATTCTAGGTCCCAGTTTCCTATCTTAAAAATATTTATTTTTCTTCCTTTATTAAAAACAGCACTTGTTCACTATAGAAAAATAAGTGACTTTAGAGAAATCAAAGGTTAAATTGTAGCCTTATGTAAACATCATAGTGTGGATTTCAGGTTTTCACTATGTACAGGCATTTGCATATTAGTACACATTTCTGTGTATCTCAATAGTTAATAAACACACAAACTAGAAAATGGACCACAGTTATTTCATACTGGACTTTTTTCTTTTTAAAGTTTTTTTTTTTTAAATTGTGTGTGTGAGAATGTATATGGGAAGTATGTGTGAATGAATGTGTGTGCCCACGGAGGCTAGAGGCTTGGGATGCTCCCAGAGCTGGAAACACAGCTGATTACGAGCTGCATGATATAGGAGCTGGGAACAGAACGTGGTTCCTCTGCAAGTGTTGGGGGTTGGTCTGGTGGTGTGTGTAGAAAAATGCTGAATTCTGGGCCCCATGATCTGGTTCTAGTCCAGATGAGTGCATTCTCACTACACTGGTCTTTATTGTGTAAACTTTATTCCCTAATCATCTCTGACTGGTTAATAAAAGAGGCTGGACAGCTTGTAACTGGGCAGAAGAGAAGTAGGTGGGCCTTCGGTTTCCCAGGCTTGGGGTCTCAGGTAGGGACCACAAGGAAGGAAAGGAAGATGGAGAGAAAGGATATGGCCTCATGGAGCAAATCTAGCCCAGAAAGGACTAACATTGGCAAGTAATTTGGGGAGTGTGGCTGAGAGGTAGGCAAACTAGCTTAGAAAATGTTTAAATAGAATCTGCCTAGTTATTGTACTAAAGCTGTTTAAACAAATCAATAGGTCTCTGTCTCAACTATCTGGGAGCTAGTTGGGTTAGTAGAAGCTTCTAGAATTAATAAATATTCACAATAGCAGCACACACACCTAACCCGGGCCATCTCTCCAGCCCCTATTTTTTCCTTTTCACAAGGTTAACTTTCAATAGTCTTTCTCCTTCCATTTCTCCCCCCTTCCTTCCCTCCGCCCCTTCTTTTTCCCTTTTTTCAGAGAGACTGAATGTGAGGGTGATGCACACTCTAAGCAGGTGCTTGGCCACTGAGCTCCACGTGTTCCCACTTTTGAATTTCCTTGTTGATAGTGGCACGATTGGGACACACACTCTTGCTTCTAAATCTCTGTACACATTCCCGTTTCCAGTTTTGGTTTTAATGTGCACAGTTTGATAATTTACTTAAGTCTTGGTCTCAAGTTTCACATTCAGGCTGTAGCTTATAAAATTAGTTTAAATCAGCTGTAGCTGGGGATGAATTCAAACTCGTTTCTTCTGCTTCCATCTCTGGACTTGCTGGGATTAAGGGAGCACACTGCCACATCTGGGTTAATATTAGTTAATTGTCATTGACGATATTTGTCAGAAATGGTATTTTGTTTTCTTCTTGAAAGTTCTGATCTATCTCTCAATCTCTCTGTGTGTGTATATGTGCATGCACTAGTCTTTCACATGGTAGGGAGGCACTTGCCTGCTGGGGTACATTTGGAGCCCAGGGGAAAAGGTTTATAGAAGAGTAGGAAATCTCTAATGGGCCTCAGATGCTATCTACACTCATAGTCTTTGGTTGCTGGATGGTTCCAAAAGGATTTCACCTGATAATCAAAAGGATACTGGATCAAACACAGAGGTGGGCAATGAATGCCCTCGGGTGCAGCCTTTTCTCTTGGAATTTCAGTATACAGAGGAATGAAATGCTCAAGGAGCTAACGGAGCTGAGGGCTAACCAGGCTTGCAGTGACATGATGTGATAAAATCAAAGGCAAACTGTCACCAAGGTTTACAAAGTGAGCAAGGGCTTGTTCATGGAATTCTGAAATGTCAAATTAGGAACCACTGAAGTGGGAACATAGGATCATAAAGATTAGTAAATATTGAGGCTCATGACAAGACAAGAGATGAAGTGTGACAGAGAGTCGCACAGGTAAGAACTCCCCAGACTGAAGCTTCTTAGGTCCTGCTCTGTGCTCTGGGCACCGAGGATATGCACAGAGTCACCTACACGAGAAAACGTCCCAATGGGAGGATACACAGGCAGTATCCCGGCAGACCACTAGGTGGTGATATAATTTCACAAGTCTGTCTTGGAGTCTTTCATTCTGGATGCTTTCTCCCTTTTTAATCTGCAGGTTAGTCCTTTAAACAAAAATTATTTTTTGCACCCTTTCAAACTATTTTCTCCTTTTAAATTTCTCCTTAGCTGTCCATTAAAACTATCATCATTTTTACACTATTCACTGAATAGAATTAATTACATTTTTAAATTCAGTAAAATTTATTACAGAATATTGAGACCTGTGTGAAAACGCAGAGGATAGCAAAAGGAATTTTTCCAAGACCATCACTCAGCTTCAGAGTACCCAACTCATGGCAGCTCTGTGGCCCTGCCTCACACCCCTACTTCCCACGTTTTCGAAGGATGTTTAGGTTGATATGTTAGCCCATCTCTTATTCGTGAAGAAGCTTCAGCATAACAACAATGTCAGCATTAAATATTATCAATTCCTTAACACTACAAATTCAATTAGCATCCAAAGCTCCAACAGCTATAAGTTAAAAAAATTATAATTTGATTCTTGCAATTTGCGTCTGAATAAAGCCCACATTTTTCGATTTTAGCCAATTTTCTCTATTATTATTTTATTATTATTGAGACAAGGTTTCACTACACCTGGCCCCAAACTCATGACGATCCTACTGCCTCAGCCTCCTGAGTACTAGGGTTACAAGTGTGTGCCATGATCACACCAGCCCTTTTTTTTTTTTAAATTATTTTTTAGGCTTTATTAAAATATTTTAAATAGTGCTTTGAGAAACTCACTTTGTATTTTGTCCATGCCCCCTCCTCAATTCCTCCTAGACCCACCACCCCAGTTTTGTACCTTTATTATTTTTTCCTTTTTTCTTTTACTCTATTGAGGCTAATTTATGCTGCCCATGCAGTCTTCGGTATGTGCTTATGCACGGAGTGTGACCAGTTTGGCCGGGGACACACACTTAAAGAAGGCTGAAGCTCCCTTTCCTCGAAGCTGTCATTGTGAAGGGCTCCTCGGCTGTGGGTGGAATTTCGTGCCCACCCCCGCCCCATTCTGGGCTCGGATTTTGTCTCAGTTGCGCTTTTGCGGCCCCCTCCCTTCCTCGTTCCCTCGTCTATGTGTCTTTCTCTGCTGCAGTTTATTTGTTGAGAGAACGAAGTTATTTTTCTGTAAGCTTTCCACAGTCTAGATTTTTCTGATTGCTGTCAACTCTTAAAACGGGTGGTGAAACATTTGGTAATCTTCTAAATAAAGTTTAAGATGAAACTGAGCACTTGGCTTTCTTTGTTCCTGCTGCTGGGCTTCTGAAGGCTGGGGCGGGGGTCGATGCCTTTGCGGCGCGTCACATCAGACGGCGCCGCAGATCAGAACGTCACTCGCGCTCCCACGCCCGACTTCTCGCTTCAAATGCCTCCGCTGCTGCTTACATCCTAACCTCACGCCAGTCTCCCTGGGGCCCCGCCGGCAGTCAGAACGCTTTGGTCTCGCGTACCTCAGCGCAGTTCCACGCGTTAGCGATCCTCTCAGGAGGCCCGCTCTCTGATCGCGTAGGTTTGCTCGGTTCTCTCTACACGAGCTTATCGGGGTTCTGTGGAGCAGCATCCCGGGCACTGGGTACTGAGCAAACGCTCGTGCCCTGTCGGTGCCCGGCGGTGCCCGCATCGCTCCAGGGGAAGTTCCAGGCCAGCCTGGGCTATGCCTCAAGACGCTGTCTTAGAAAATAAAGACAAATCAAAGCCCTACCCTCATGGAGCTTATGTTGCAGCGACAATAAACTACACGGTAACTTGCGTTAGAGGTGACTACGCAGTGTCTCCAGAGGCTCTCCTTGAAAGCCTCCTTCCAAGCAGCGCATACCTGGGCACTGGTGGAAACTCGAGGACGGCGCAGGGAAAGGGGAAGTGCAGCACCGAGGGCGGGCCCTGCTTCTGGCTCCTGTTTTCTCTGCTTCCTGGCCGCGGTGTGAGCTGCTGAGGCTGCTGCTCACGGATAGAACCCTGCAGGGCAGCCCCATCTGACGTTTTCTCTCAGGAATGCTGGCTGCGGCTGCTGACAGCCCGCTGATTCAAAGGACGTGGGGAACATTCACTGTTTATCATGTCGGCCTTTGCTTTCCCCTCACTCTGCCATTGGTTCAGACCAGGGGTCTCCCTGTGAATCCCTTCCTCTGGCCTCCAAGCAGGTGCTTCTGCTGGGTTTCTGCCACAATCAATCACCCATATTTCCACTGGAAATGGTTAGCATTCCAAAAAACTCAACAAAAATCAGCTTTAACAGGGCAGTGCCCTTCTATCAACAATAATGTCCAGACTTCTGGGTCTTTAATCCTTTCTGCCTCCCGTCACCCTTGCCCCCTTCCCTCTCAGCCTGGATGGCAATCATGTCAACTTCTGGCCTTTCCCACTCATACCCTCTGTCTCCTTCACCCATCCACACCTTCATTCTCTGTGTATGTATGACATGTTTGAGTGCAGGCACATGTGCTCCAAAGAATGGGGTGGAGGTGGTGGAGGGCAGAGGGCAACTTTGAATATTGGGCCTTGGGTCCTTGCCGACCGCCTTATGTGAGGTGGTCACTCCCAGTTCATTGCAGCACACACCAGGCTAGCTGGCCTTTCAGCTTCTGGACAGTCTCCAGAATAGCCACCTCCCAGTTACTGAGAAGCACTACTGCATTTGCGGTCATAAGGGCACTGGGGATTTGAACTCAGGTCCTTGGGCTTCTAAGGCAAGTGTTTTATTTATTGGACCACCTCCCCAGTTCTTGTTTGTTTGGACTTTTCATGTCTCATGTCCTCTTCTCGATGCATTTCAGTACCTGGCCTGACCATCCTTTCCATGAGGGTCACCTTTGGTGCCTGACTCCAGGTGACACTTTCTTCAATCCTCCTACCCACTTTCGTTACAACTCCCATGCAGGCCCACCCCTCAGCTGCGAGCTCTGCAATGGCTGTGAGTATGCTTGTCTTGGAGCTGAAGCACAGGTGGAGCTGGAATGGAAGTACTGCTGAATGAAGCTGTACGACCTGTCCTTCACCTGTCCCTCCATGTCACCCAGAGCCTCACTGGTGGGGATGGAGAAGGGAGCCTGTGAAGGAGCCCCCCATCTGGGAGACCAGGGTGTAATTTATGACCTTGTTTCTCACTACTTTGGCACAAGTTGCCTTCCCAGTGTCTCCGTCTTTCAAGTTCCAGCAGATACCAGTAACTGAGTCCACCTCCCAGTTGTAAATATTGACAAATGTAGGTGAATTAATCCTGTTACATAGTAAGTTAGTAAGGGCACAGGCTTTACCAGATGCCAATAATAGGATCAGCCACACTGGTGGCATGCCTTTAATCCCAGCAGTCTGGGAGGCAGAGGCAGGCTGACCTCTGAGTTCAAGACTAGCCTGGTCAACAAAGTGTGTCCAGGATAGCCCAGGCTACACAGAGAAACACTGTCTTGAAAAACCAACCAACCAACCAACCAACCAACCAACCAACCAACCAACCAACCAACCAACCAACCAAAAAACCCAACAAGCACAAACAAACAACAGGATGTGTGTGGCCCACATTTTTATGAACTCCAGGTAATGGTTACACCATAAGCTTGTGGCCACCAAGGGGAAAAGCTGTGTCTTCATCTGTTTGAAGAATTTGAAGGGAAAATTTCATGAAGTGTGGTTACAGGAGTCTGGAGCACTCTGAGAGGACACATGCTGTTTCATGCCTCCATCTGGGTCAACCTGTGCCTTGGAGTGGTAGTGATTAGAGGTGGCACTGTGCTGAAAATGTCAACAGACCTGCTCAGAGCCAGGAACACTGTGGCAGAGGATCTGAAGGGACCATTAACTCACTCAGCTGCTGTTTCCAATGCATGAAGGAGCAGGTTCACAGCGAGCGTCTCCCGGGAAGGGCAAAGGTCAAGGGTGGTACTGAGGAGGTGCTGGAACATTCTTTGTGAATGTGGCTATTTGGATGAACTGCCGCTGAGGCCCCAAGATAGCACCGGAGGCTATGAATATTGACGGGGGAAGGGAGGCAGAACAGCGTGCTTTGCTGCTGGGTGTCTAGACCTGGTGCCGTGAACACGGTGCAGGGGCCTTGGGATGAAAATGATAACCAAAGGCCTCCTCTTTCCCAGAACAGCATCATAGAAAAGCTATGACCGATTCATTCTGGATTTCAGGTCTTATTCTCTGGCTGCGATGGATTCCCCTAGAGAGGGTCTTTAATGGTAAGACATGGGGAGGGGAAAGATGCTCAGTCAATGAAGTACCTGCGTCAATGAAGGGCCCGAGTTCGAATCTTGGGCACCCACCTAGAAAACAGAGACAGGGCTCCCTGGAGCCTACTAACCAGGAAAGTGAGTTTGAGTCAGTGAGCTGCAGGTCCAGTGAGAGTTTCTATCAAAAAGTGAGAGCAACAGAGGAAGACTGTCTCAATTGATGGTCTCTGTGCATGTGCACCTGAAACATGCGTGTTTACACATACGTGCACTGCACGTGCACACTAAAACAGCCGAGACTACAAATTCTGTGTCGCCATAGAAGAGCTTCGGCACACATGAAAAACCTCTGCCGCTCAGGGAGAAGAGGACCGTGGATGCTCTAGGTGCTCACCGGGAATGTCCCGTCTGTACAGAGAGCACTGCGTCTTCTTACTTTGATCAGTGGCTGACTTATGGCACCATATAGGGGAAGTGTCTGACAGCATCCTCCCCAGACCTTAGGTACCCGCCATTAATCACTGCTGTTGCTGTCACCCACTGGTGTTTGGCCTAGCAGGATCTCAGAAAGGTTAATCTTCCAGAGTTCCTTGGGATTTGTAAGGCACTATTCTGAAAACCTAGTTTTAATTTTGATAAATGAATTTAGCAAGTGGTTAGTCCCAGAAAAGGTTCAGGATTTACAAGTCAGTCAGGAGATGAAGGTAGCAATTTATTATACTTTCTGGCTGCTCCTGTCACCCTCTAAGCCCTCTGACAAATCAAATGAGCAGTAATCGGATGCCACAGCAAGAGGGAAATTTATCACTAGCCTTGGTCCCTCCAGGCTTTTATTGAGGGACCTTTTTGGGTAAAGCCCACAGTGTGCCAGTCACTCGCAGTCTGACCTCTGTGGCTCCTAGGATTCTGCTTAAGATAACATGGTGGGTCCATGGGAAAAGTGTCTCTCGATCTCACTGGCAAGAATTTTTTCTCCTGAACAATAATCCCATGGACATAAACACTTTACCAAGTAAACTGCATCACTTGGATTTTACAAACAGGAAACAATGATGTTTTGTCCTCCCTGAAAGCCACAGCTTGAAGGCATGGCTTGGGTTTCAGTGTGCTGTCTCCCCTAAACTGTAACTTGTTTTGTGTTTTGACTCCTGTTGCGTCTTAAGCATTTTGCCTGTGTATAGCTGGGTATCAAGGCACATGCCTGAGTCCCATCGTTTGGGAGGTAGAGGCAGGAGGATCAAGATAATGTTTGACTGTGTAGTGAATTCAAAGCTAGCTTGGGCTATACCAGATCCTGTCTCAACAGAATCAAAATGAAACCAGGAAGAGAGAAGTCATGCATGTATGTCATGTCTGGCTCAAGCAAAGTCTTAGGTTTTTTGCTTTCTGATTATGTATTTTTTTGGGGGGAGGAGGTTACAGTAGATGTTCAGTAATGGATTTTCAAATTAAAAGGTTTCTGAGACTGTGCCGTAGTATTCTGTGCACTTTTTATTCAAGTTTTTGAGTGTGCGACTTTTCTATCTTTTTTCTTACTAAAGAGCAATGTCTTTCTAAAATGCAGACTCAGTTCATTTGAGTCCAACGTTTTTCTTAAGGAAAAAAAAATCCTTCAATCCTTCAATGGCTTCTCACTGTTGCTAGGAAAAAGCTACATTCCATATGTGGTTTAGGGCCTAGGGGATGGCCTCTTTTTCTCTAGTTTGCTCCCACTCAGTACCACCTGCCAACTGTGTGCAGCAAGCATGTGGAATCACTTGTGGTTTCTGGCTGTTGTTAACATCCCCAGGTCAGTTAATTTTGTGTTCATCACAAGAGAGATTATCCAAAAAGGGCCTGACCTGACTGCAAGGCTTACTCCAGGTGAGAGAACGGGGAAACAGCAGAGGGAGTCTCAGAGGGCTTGAAGGAGCTGTGTGTTGCAGGAGGCCTGTGCAGCTAAGCCCCGCAGGTAGGCTCTAGGGCTGACAGTGTGACCCTCAGTGAAGTCCCAGCAGGAACCTGGGAGCTCAGTGGCACAGCCACAAGAGCTAGAATCTGCCAGGAAGTGGAGTGAAGGAGCTTGGGAGACAGTGCCCCAAACCCTCTTCACTAACACCTTCCACCCACCCTGCAAAAGCCTGAACCCAGAGCCCAGTCCATCTGCTCTTAGGTGCCCGCCCCACAGAAACAGTGGAGAAGGGGGTTTGCTTTAGTTGGGGCTGCTAATTTTATTTTAATTCATTGTGCATGGCTAGATCAAAATGAAAAGACAGAAAGGATGCAGAGGAGACAGGAAGCAGAAGAGAAGGAAAAGGGAGAGAGGGGATCTGGAAACAGCTGTGTGGTCATTTGCTGCTTTTATTTAAACTTGGAAACATGTATTTATTTTTCACATTACCAAGTTTTAATGTCCTCAGAAAAGACATAGCACTACTGAGCGACTATGTCAGCTCACGGACACACCTGCCTTTAGTTAAAGTCCAGCTGACCTCTGTGGCATCAGCTGTGCTCAGACTTTCCAGCCTTGTGTTCTGTTTCCTAGGACAAGAAGACATGGTGATGATTTATACACGTTTGCTGGAGAAAGTCGCTGAAGTTCCATTGCTCTGTGACCCTCTAAGCAACAGCTCCAGAAAGCTTTAGCAAACTGTTTGGTGGAGTGTAAGTCACCAACATCTTTCTGTTAGTTTCTTTTTTTTTTTTTTTTTCTTTTAAACTTGAGGGTAGGAAAAGCACTAATATTTGCAAAGGAGTTAGCTTTGCTTTTCCTCTTTGATAAATGTGTGTGCATGCGAGTGCATGTGTGTTCTTGCCAGGGGTACTTGTGGAGATCGGAGGTCAACCTGGGGGCTGGGGGAGCTCTGTCCTCTCCTTCCACATTGTTCGGGACAGAGCCCACTATCTGAAGGTTGAGCATCTGAGGCAGGTTCTCCTGCCTCTACCTCCCTCCTCACTGTGAGCCCTGGCATTACCGAGGTGCACCATGGCGTCTGGCTTTTCTGTGACATCTGAGGCATCCAAACTCACATCCTCACTGCAGGCACAGTGAGTGGGTTATTTGCTACACTGTCCTCCCACTACTGGTTTGATAAATATTTTAGATTTTCATTTTTGTTTTTCTCTTTTTGGTATCCTTCTGAGCCCCCCTCTCTCTCTCTTTTAATTTGAACATATATTTTTTAATTAAATTCTTTATTAATTACATTTTATTCACCTTATATACCCCTGTAGTTCTCTTCCTCCTCCTTCTGCATCTGTGTCCCTCCCCAAGTCCCACCTCTTTCTCTCTTAAAGCTCTAAGTTACATACAAGTAGTATGTATTCACTTAACAAGGTGCTCAGAAAAACAAACATTTAGGTACACATACCCAATTAAAAAGACCATTATTGTTGTTGTATAGCTCATTGTGTGTTCATCTCACATTTTATTTTCATCCCTATGCTCCATAAATTTTGTGTTAGTAGCATCTTGCTTCTCTTTAGTTTCTGTGTATCCTTAATTCTGTATTGTTTAATTTAATCAGTTGGGAACATTTTGCAGGTAGTTAGAACCTGTAGTTTTGTGCCCTGGTTTATTGTCAGCTCAATATTATGTTTCTTCTGATACCTGTGGTCATAGCCTATACATTTTCAGTTTCATAGAATCTACTCTTTACAGATGACACAGTGCTTCAGTCAAGAGTGTTCTGTAAACAGGGTAGTGGTGGTGCACACCTTTAAATTCAGCAATTGGAAGGCAGAGGCTGGCAGATCTCTGAGTTAGAGGCCAGCTTGATCTACAGAGTGAGTTCCAGGACAGCCAGGACTACACAGAGAAACTTTGTCTGGGAAAACCAAAAACCAAATCCCAAACCAACCAACCAACCAACCAACCAACCAACCAACCAACCAACCAACCAACCAACCAACCAAAAGAGTGTTCTTTATCAGTGTTCAGCCATTATTGTAATTGAAAGTCTTTCATTCTGTTATTTATATGTATGCTTGTGGTCCCCACAGAGGCCAGGAGTCTGGCACTGGGCCCCCTGGAGCAGAAGTTACAGGTAGTTGTGAGCTGCTGGACACAGTGATGGGAACTGAAAAAAAAATTTTTTTTCCAGACAGGGTTTCTCTGTGTAGCTGTGACTGTCCTGGACTCGCTTTGTAGACCAGGCTGGCCTTGAACTCACAGCAACCTGCCTGCCTCTGCCTCCCAGAGTGCTGGAATCAAAGGCCTGTGCCACTGTGCCTGGCTTAAAGAACATTCTTGAATGAACCACTGTGTCATCTGTAAAGAGCAGAATCTATGAAACTGAAAATGTGAAGGCTATGACCACATGTATCAGAAGAAACAATATTGAGCTGAACTCGTAACCATTGAGCTGTCTCTCCTACCCATATTATTACTTATAAAGTGTGTCTTTCTTTGTTTATTCTATGTGTGTGTGTGTGGATAGCTCTCTGAAGCCATTTTTCTTCTTCCATGTGAAACTTAGGGGTTGAACGCAGGTCATCACGCCCAGGTGCAGGCACCTTTAACAGCTGAGCCTTGTCTTCTCTAGCCTGGTAAACTATGATGGGGCTGAGAGGCTCCTGGGGCCCCAGTGACACCACCGCTGTACTGCCTGCCGCAGAGCAGAGAGTGTGCACAGGAGGGCTGCCTGAGCTGCTCTGCTAAGATGATACATCGCAGCATCATTTGCTTACTATACTTTTCATCATTACTTCAGCATCTACCTCTGCTTACAAGAAGTTTGGGAAGGTCTGGAGAGATGGTTTGGCAGAGATTGTGTGCTTTTTTGGCAGAAAGAAGTTTGATTCCCAGCATACACATCATGTGGCTCACCATTGCCAATAACTTCAGCTCTTGAGGACCCAGTGCCCTATTCTGGCCTCCACAGACACTGTACACACACACACACACACACACACATTTTTCTGATACAAGGTTTCTCTGTGTAGCCTTGGCTGTCCTGGACCCACTTTGAAACCAAGCTGGCCTTGAACTCACAGAGATATGCCTGCCTTTGCCTCCCTGAGTGCTGGTATTAAAGGTGTGTACCACCTCGCCTGATTAAAATTTTATTTATTTACTTTATGTATTTGAGTGCTCTATCTGCATGTACACCTGCATGCCAGAAGAGGATATCAAATCCCAGTATAGATGGTTGTGAGTCACCATGTGGTTGCTGGGAATTGATCTCAGGACCCCTGGAAGAGCACTCAGTGAGCACCACTGAGCCATTTTTCCAGCACCCACACACTTACATTTTTTAAAAAAGATCTTTAAAAAGAAAAAAAACAACTTGAAAAGAATTTAAAAATTAAACAAATAGGAAACAGAACACCGTGTGATGCTTCCTTAGCCCCTTTCACTTGATTGCACTTTTCTTGTTCTTGATTTAATTTCACATTATTTCTTCCTGTGTAGCAATGGCTCTGCATTATATGTTATGTCAGGCTATGCAGAGACGTGAGGTTATATTGACAACAGCCAGCCTGGGTGTGCAGCAGGCCCTGCCATTTGTTTGTATAATTACACATTATGATAATTTGCATAATGGACAATTTACCCAACAATACAGTCTCCAAACATTCTCTTTGTTAAAAAATGTGTATACATGAAAAGTAGCTATTTTTAGCTATCCTACCCAACAGACATTAGGCTTAGTTTTTTTATATCAGAGTTGAGGGTTTGTTTGTGTTTTTTTTTTGCAATTAATTATTTATTTACTCTAAATCTCAGCCCGGCTCCCTCTGTCCTCTCCCCCTGGTCCCTCTGTCCTCCCTCTGGTCCCTCTGTCATCTCCCCTGGTCCCTCACTATCACCTTTCCTCTTCCCCCATCTAGCCCTTTCCCCCTTTTCAGGAAACGAGAGGGAGGCCTCTCAACAAGTTGCAGTAGGACTAAGTATATCTTCTCCTGTTGAGGGTGGACAAGGCAGCCCACTAGGGGAAAGGGACCCAAAGGCAGGCCACAGAGTCAGAGACAGCCCCTGCTCCTGGTTTAGGAGTCCCACACGAAGGCCCCGCTGCACAACTGATACATATGTGCAGAGGACCTAGGTCAGTCACATGTATCCTTTATGGTTGGCAGTTCAGTCTCTGAGATTCCTATGGGGCCAGGATAGTTGATTCTGTAGGTTTTCTCAAGTCCTTGACCATTCTTCTCTCTCTCTCTCTTTTTATAATGCGTGAGTGCTCTGTCTACAAATACACGTGCATGCCAGAAGAGGGCATCAGATTCTTCTGTAGATGGTTGCGAGCCAGCATGGTTGTTGGGAATTGAACTCAGGACCTCTGGAAGAGTGGCCAGTGCTCTTAAAGCTGACCCATCTCTTCAGACCCCAGAGTTGAGCTTTTAAGAAAAGATTAATCTGTTTTGATTTAAGGTCAGTGTGTGTGCATGTATGTATACGTGGGTACAACATTGGCACCGAGGTCAGAAGAGTATATTCGATCTGGAACTGCAGTTACAGGCGGTTTTGAGCTAATACAGGTGGGTGCTGGGAACCGAACCCAGGTCTTCTGCAAGAGCGGCCAGTGCTCTTAACAGCTGAGCCCTCTCTTCAGCCCTTGGAGTTAAGATTTTATTGGTTCAAAGCAATGCTGCTGCGAAGTTTATGAGCCTAAATCCTGTTTCTTTGTAACGTAAGCTTAGGGATGGGCTTTCTGTGCGTCCTGGATACCTTTCCTTTCGCTGCAATGAAACGTCCCGACAGTAGCAATTTGAGGGAGAAAAGGATTATTTTAGTCACAGCTCAAGATACAGCCTGTCATGGGGCAGGAGCTTGCAGCCCCCGGTCATCTGGTCACGCTGCTTCCGCATTTGGGATGCTCCCAGCTTGCTTTCCGAATTTCAGTCAGGGATCCGCCGCCCAGGAAATGGCCACACCCACAGTCGAGATGGGTCTTCCTGCACCGGTGCATGTGATCAAAAGGACCCCTGCCTTAGTGGAGAGATGGCTCCTAGGCGAAAAGCACTGGCTGAGCTTGCACAGGTTTGGGTCCCAGCATCCACAAGGTAGCTTGCAATCTTCTGTAACTCCAGCTCCAGAGAGGCTGATGGCTTCTGGCCTCCACTGGATACACACATTGCATAGACATACGTCATGCAAAAAACCCACACAGACAGAATAAAGAAGAAAATTCCCAGACATGTCCAGAGGCTCACCTCCCAGGTATTTCAGACCTTTGTCAAGTTGGTAGTCAACACTACCCATCGAACTGGCTTACAAAGAATGTGCCTGGTTCCTACCCTTTGTGGCTTCCCGCTGTTTTCTAAGGTGGTTGTACCAACTTGTGCTTCCGGTCATCCGTATATTCTGGGCACATTTCACTGTCAGGTTTGTGAGTGTTTCCTTTCTGATCTGAGTGACACGAAATGCTGTTGTGGTTTTAATTTGCATTTTACCTATAATTTATGGTTATAGATGAATCCTCTTTGTTCTTCATTTTCTGAGAAATGCCTCCATGTGTCTCATGCTCATTTTTCTCTATAAGGTTGTTTTCTTTTTTTGTCAAGTATTTATAAGCAAATTTTGTAAAATCTTTTAATTAAGTTAATTATATAAATTATTAATATATTTTATGATATGAAATTAGCAATATATTATCAATTATATTTGTTAATTATAATAATCTTATATTGATTATATATTAATCTTTTCTTGGTTATGTGTGTTGAAAAAGAACTCCTTCATGAATGGGATATTTTACTCTTTTAAGGCTGTCTTTTGGTACATAACAATTTTTAATTTTAGTGTAATAATAATGACTAGTCTTTCACCTTAGAGTTTATGCTTTTTGTGTTATATTAAAAATCTTATAACTTTGTAAAGATATTCAAGACACACTTTAACTTTTTTTTAGCTAGCATACAAAAGCAGCAGGCTTCACCATTCCGCTTCCATATACAAATGTGCATCACCGTATTTTGCTCACGTGCCTGACACAACCCTTCAGTGTCCCTCATTCTCCCCCTTCAGTTGTCCCCTCCCTTCTGCCAATAGTTTTTATTTTTCTTCCCATCATGTATATGTAACTATATATTAAAATTTAGTTTCTATAGATGAAAGAAAACATGTGGTGTTTGCTTTTCTGGGCTTGGCTTATTCTGCTTCATGTGATGATTCCAGTACAAAGTTTCCTGCAAATGATGCAATTTTGATCTTCTTTGTGGCTGAATACAACTTCACTGGGCACGTATGGGGGACTTTTGTTGCCCATTCCTTTGTTGATGGGCACCTGGCCTGGTTCCTTATGGGTGTGGCTAGTACAGTAGGAAGCATGGATGGGCAAACAGACAAGTAGCCTTTGGTTTCTCAGACAGCAAGTGGGCCAACTTAGATTCCTGCAGGTGTGCACTCCACACTGCCACACTGACTTCCGCAGAGGCTGCACCACTTTACAGTGCCGAGTGACTCAGAGTGCTTTCTCTCTGCAACTTCATCAGCCTGCCTTCCTTCCTTCCCACCCTCCCAGTTATGGGGATTAAATTTAGGGCCCTGTGCATACTGGTCAATACGGTTACCACTGAACTTCACCGCTGGCCCTGTTGGCTTTGATGATAAGCATCTGACTGAGGCAATGTGCAATTTCCATGTTGTTTTCCTATTTACATTTTCCTGATGTCTATCATTTACATTTTGGAAATTTGGCTTTGATATTTCATTCAAAATCGATAATAATTTTTCTTTCATATAATTTTGAGATGTCCACCCTTTCCTTTGCGATCTGTAGTTTCAGATCAGACGTAAATCAGTTTTTCAGATGGCCTACTGTGTCTTTTCTGCCCCCATGTCACTATTGTACCTTCTGAGCTATTACAGCTTTTACTTCAAGCTTCTTCATGCAATCCACACTTCATTCTAAGGACTGTCTGCCTCACTTTGGTCATAATAAGATTTTCCTCTGTTTCTGTTATGACTAGCTGGAAAGTGAGTTATGAGGACAGTTTTTTCAAAGATACTGTACAGTTCACAAACACCCCTGAGCTCCCCACTTCAATTTTCTGCTCTACCGTACAACTGTCTCTCTATTCATTCATTGATCTACATATATTTCTTGGAAAGTAACCCAGAAAACCCTTGTTGGACTGTGATTAAAGTTAATTTGAATATATAAACAACTTAGGAATAATTGTTGTTACTATAACACACACATGTTGATATAATCAATGGTCATGATAAATGTTATTTACCTAACTTAGATTTTTCTTGATAAAGGGATCTTCAAAGTGTTTGTTGAATTCATTTACATATATCATTACTGCAAAGATAATTTACTTCCATTTTATGTATATGAATGTCTGCATGTATGTATGGACACCATGTGTATGCAGTGCTCCTGAAGACAAAAGAGGCCATCAGATCCCCCGGAACTGGGGTTACAGGTGGCTGGGAACTGAGCCTGGGTCTCCTTCAGAGAGGAGTCTGTGCTCTTACCTGTTGGGCGATCTTTTCAACCTCTTATTTTTTACTGTGTGTTTCAGTGTGTGCGTATGTGTGTGTGTGTGTGTTTACACATGTGGGTGGATACATTTAGAGATCAGAGATTGACAATGAGCTGTCATTCTTCATTACTTTTCACCTTATGTATTGAGGCAAGGTCTCTCTCACTTGAATCCAGAGCTTGCCAATTGACTGGTTCAATTAGCTAACCTCTCTGGGATCCAGTCTCTGCCTCCTGAGTGCTGGGTGACTGTAGATCTGAGGCTTTGGAAGTCTGGTTCTTACACATGCACTTTTCCTCTTCAGCCATATCCCCTGTTCTGTTGGGTTTCTTTTTTGCCTCATTTTACTGGCTCTATTATTTTCTGTGATACGAATGTACGTAAGTCACGACATCAGGCATTTTTCGGTCTTGTTTCTAGCTTTAAAATAAGCATAAAAAACCCTGCTTAGTTGGTGTTTGCTGGAGGCTGTACCTTGAGGCAGAAATGCTTCATTAGCAGACTTGACATTTGCTTTGCAGCAGACTCTGGCTTTCTGCCGTTCTGGATGTTTATTTGGGGTTTGAAACTCTGAGTCTGGAGGAACTTAAGACTGGGGTTAGCATCACTTACAGGTCACTCACAGGAGATTCTGTCTTTCATGGTTTTGCTTTTAGCTACCTTTCTCATATTGATAAACACCTCATAAACACCCACTGATTGAGGCCGACGGTGCTTTCTTTAAATACATTTCTAATTTTGGGAATTGATAGTTCGTTGTGACAAAAATTGTTGCCAGCCTGACGATTTTGTCCATTGAGAGGCTGACATATTATTTGAGTCAGCTCATAGTTTCTATTTGGTTATCTGATTATTTTAGACTGTAAACACCAAAAAATGTTGTGTGTGTGCGTTTGTGTATATGTGGGTGGGTGATTGTGTTTATGACTGTGTGTATGTGATTGCACGTGTGTGTGCATACATGTACTCTCTGCATGCGTGCATGCATGTTTTGTACATTTTTAGTTCTTTGAGCCATTCAGATTTTCTGTGAGTTCTTTTTAGAACTCATTTTCCAAATAAAATGTCTACTTTGTCGCTGTGACAATACTAGGAGCCGAGGTAGCTCAATTGAGACCAAAAGGCGCCATAAGGACAACGGGATATTTGGAGATTTATTTCAGTCTCAATGAAGCATGGGAAGTCTGTATCTCTGGCCCACGTCTCAATCAGCTGTTGCTGAAGCTCAGAGGCTTACCTCAGGCACTAAGTCTCCTAGCTCACAGGTCTGCGCGTTCCTGGGGACAGAGCTGCTTCAGCATTCTCGTTGATTTGTTAGTCTTGGTGCCAAGCTTCAGCTGACTTTTATGTAGTCACACGACACAGGTTACAAGTTTATAAAACAAACCAAAAGGAAAAGAATCTGGTCACAGAACAGGGCTGGCACCTCTCCCTGATCACATCCTGTTGGTCCAGACGTCACATGATCATGCCCAAAGGTCAGGAAGATGAAGAAAATATATCCATCTCATCACCGTGCCCTGAAGCTCACATACCCGAGAGGGAGGCACGTGCAAGCCATGTGTGCTGCCTCATGTCTGTGTTCTCAGTTCTCCACTGACTGACGCAGGAGTATGGCTGTGAGTTTGAGGCCAGCCTGTGCTATGTAGTGAAAACTCAGCCCGAGACCCTGTGCCCCCAGAGAACAATTGGAATCTAAAAGCAATAATGTAATCTGCTGCAGCCATGGGTGACGGTCAGATGTCATAGATATAGAGAGCTTAAAACAGTCACACCCCACAGTTACTAATGACCACTGCTCGTTACAGGAGCTGTAGAGCCTGTTCACACTCAGTGTCTCTGCTGTAACTCAGTCTCAGGATTTTGCTCTCCACTTTACCCCAGGAGATTCTTTTCCTCTTCCTATTCCCGATTCTTTTCCACTATGGTATAAATAATAAGGATTTGGGTTGATGTTTCCAAGTGTTGGCTCTCATTTGCAGGCCTCTTTGGTAGTCTTCTGAGTGTGCTGTTGTAGCGTTCAGTATTCCCGGAGTCTTTAGTGACTGTGAAATTCAGCCTGCTGGAAGACACATGGCTTTTTATTTGCTCTTCTGCGCCTGCCCTGGTGAATGTTATCTTGTACAGATGACGGCTGTTCGTTCAAACAGGCAGTTTGATTTCAGATCTAATTACTACAGAAGCAATTGTGCCGTGGCCAAGGAGAGCCTCCAGCCTGCCTAGACGTCCATGTCAGAGCCAGCTGAATGCAGGCTCCTAACCTCTGATGAAAGTCCACTCACTGACCTCTGTGTAGCTAGAATTTCAGCCATTTCAAGCATGAGAACCCGAGTTTGATTTCCTAGAACCCACATAAGAAGAGGCCACTGTGGTGGCATGTGCTTCCCCAGGCCTAGCACTGAGGGGCAGAGTTGGGAGGACCCAGAGCTCTGTCCAGGGCGGGAGGAAGCTGGGGTGGCAGCGGAACACTAAGAGCTACCCAGCCGAGCACTTTTGAAATTCCTCCTGAAGTAGACTCAGAATTCTGTGGTTGGCAGAATCACTTGGAAAGATTTTTTTTAAAATATTTGTTTGCTTACTATTAATAAAGAAACTAGTTAATTTGTGTGTTTGTGTGTGTGCCCCTACCTCAGCGCAGTCAGCGTGCTTGTAGAACTCACATGATGCCTTGTGTCAGTCTGTTCCCTCCTACCTTGTGGGTTCTGGGTATCGAACTCAGTTTTGGTGACGTTTTACTGGCTGAGCCATCCCAGTGGCTCTGGAAAGATTATTAAAGATTGTATAGACCTCTCTGCCACCTTGGCCTCATTGGCTGGGAATCCTGGGAAGACCCAGGAGAAATCTTTGAACTCTCCCTGTCGATGGTGATCGGTTGGGCTTGATTTATGAAGGGATGAGTGGGCTGTTTTGAGGGTGGTGAATCTGGGGTAAGTTCACTGTTCTAAATAGACCATGGGTTTGGTGAGAGGCATGAAGCCGCTGGTTTCTGCCATGTTTCCCTTTCCCCTTTCATCTGTGAGCATCTGGATCTCTGTTTTCAACCACTAGATGATCTGAGCGGTTCCTGGATTGGTCTTCTGCTGTATTGGGTCTTCGCTTCTGTTCTAGTGGTGTCTTGGCCATCTGGTAATTGTGTTGATGGGAGCAGAAACAGAAAACAGAGGGCACTATTAGCCCTAAAACTCCAGAATATAACAGTTGTCTGACTTTCTACCAATCCTGCCAACGAGAGGCCAATGACAATATTATTTCTAACCCGCATGCTTCGCTTAGGCCAATTTGGAAACTCATCTCTTGTGGTAGTGAAAGAAGCCTTCTACTGATGGACAAGATTCAAAAGGTTCAGCATTAAGGACTGGGTCCAAGAGTTTTATCAGCATCAAGAAATACCATTCATTAGGCCCGGGGTAAGATCATGAGCGCTCTTGTTTTCTTTGTCTAGTTCTCTGGAACTCTTTGAAATTGTTGAAAAGGGACCAAATGGACTGGACTGGATGGCTGTATTAGTGTTCCGTTAGCCAGCAGGCTAATTATTTCTCCTGACAAATGTCTGTGAGGAGGGTGTTTCAGCATCCCGATTTATGGCTACTTCACTTTGCAAGTCATATGCTCAGTTAGGGGAGCACAAATAGAAGGATATTTTAAGTGCCAAAAAATATGAAATGCTAAACTTTATTTCAGAGCGATTTTATTTTTGTCCTTGATTTAGAAGCATTAATGTATTTTCTTGACAACTGAACAGTGAGACAGACCCTTGGCTGCTGTGAGTACCTAAAGGCTCAAAGCAGACCATATTTATCTGAGTTTTGATGAGATGAGAACTTTAGATTAGTTACCCTGTGGAGCAAATTAAAGTGGAGAACGGGAGGACCAATGAGCAGGGTTTTATTGTACTTAAGTCTCTTTCCATGCCCTGGTCTTAGAGAGGGGAGCTGGTCTGTTTGGGGGTGAGGGAAGATGTAACAATTACCTCCATTCAACTACAGCACTATCAGAGGGAAGGACCTGTGACTCTCCACAGGGCAGAAAATATCTTAGATCAAAATCTATTTGATAAGCCCCACTAGCCAAACATCACCACTGAGCCACACAGCACAGTGAGTTCTCTGCCCCAATGATCCTATGACCAGCAGGAACTGAAGCTCTTCTTACCACTGTCCACCTTCAAAACCCAAAGGTCGGTCTCAGGAGTGCTCCATCAGGAGTTAAAACAATCACAAGGCAAGCCGCTGTGAACTGGAGATGGTGCCTCTGTCAGAAAAGTCCTTCAAGCCAGCTGAGTGAGCTCACACACGAAATTGGCGGATCTGATGGGCGTTGGGGGAGGGAGTGGGGGATGATTTTATGAATTTAGTGAATTCTAGGCTACACAGTGAGACCATGTCTCAGCTTGTACCCCCCAAAAATCCCAAAGCAAAATAGCAAAGCAAATGGCTCTCCTGGGAGTCCTCACTGATGCCTTGACAGGGACGAGGAAGTCGGAGCTGGTTGTGTGGGTGCCTCGTCCTGGGCTGCTGCTGGCAGACTTTAGCTGGACTTACTGTTTCACCTTCTTCTGCACAGATATGCATGGGGGTGAAACACTCACACACACAATAAAAAATACTGCTAAATCAATGTTATCATTAATGTTAAATGTTAAAAATAAATGATATAAAAATCATTATGATGAGTGAAAGTTTCCAGGTACAGAGGACAGGTTGTATGGATCTGTTTTTATTGAGCTTTGAGCAGAAAAGTTAGCTGAGTTTTACAGAAAGTACATCAAGTGTTCTGCCAGCTGGCGAGGGGGCAGAGGGCAGACAGCATGAGGATGTTTTGGGGTGATGCTTATATTCACCAATATATAATATGCATATTTACACTTTCATTGTCACTTTTCACTGTAAACTATATTTTTATGTACTGGAGAGTGAAAATGTAAAATCTAATGTGAAGCCTCTTTAGAATTCTAACTGTATGGAAGTTCATGAAGATGTTCAAATTTAGGGTCTGGTTAATTTGTGTGATATTTTTTTAAATTACAAGTTCTTTATAAAAAAGTTTTAATAAATTAAAATAGGTATGCATTTTTGAGACTGGATACCATACAGTGTAAGCTGAACTTGAACCTCAGTGTAGCTTCTGCACTTCTGATACCCCTGGCATCACCTCCTGAGTGCTGGTTAGTGGGCATGCACCACCGCAGTTTATGCAGTGCTGGGGACCGAACCCATGACTTGGAGAATGCCAAGTCTTCAAAAATGTTAAGTGTACTAAAGCTATTTAATTGCACTTCAGAAACACAGGCCTGGGTGCAGGAGAGCGTTGCATGGATGTGGCTTGGGAAGGCCTGGTTACTTCTCTTCATGTAGTCAAACGGCAAACATTAAGCAGCAGGAATGATGGGGAGGAAGACATCAGGTGAACAGGGTGATGGTTATGAAGAGCTAGCTGATTTAGATGCTCGTTCTCATCATGCCTTTTGTAGAATGCTTGAGATAGCATCTCACTGAGGGCATGAGGCAGAGACAGGCTGACAAGGTGTACAAAAGGATGTCCGGAATCTTCGAAATAGAAATTATTTCAATTTCTTCCCATTCCCTTCTTGGTTTTACCACTCCCTGGAAATGTCTTTCCATTTTGCTTCAGTTGGCATCTTTTCGATTGAAAGCTAAAATGTGTTGAGTCGGCAGATTTGACTGACTTCTAAAGCCCCTGGTGGCTTGGAGCCGACAAAGTCTTAACGCTTTTTGGCTGGAACCTGAAGCTCAGGGAATTGTTGGTTTCAAGCTGCTTTTGAGGCTGCAGTGGCATTTCCCAGCACTTGGTCTCACAGGGGTAGCAGATTGATAGAAGAGTGAGTGAATCCATGTTTATGTCCAAGCTGATGATCTGAGGAAAAACCTAGCAACCGTAAGATTTAGGGGTACAGATGGGGGTACTAGGGTTTCTTAGAATTGTCTGTTTGAAGTGAGCCAGTTTATCAGTCTGTACATCCCAGCCATGATACACTTGAATGGTTGCTTCAGAGAGACAGTATCTGTGTATCTGCAAGTCCCGATGCCGCCATTATCAGCTCACAGTGTGAAGCTAGACAGAGCAGGGTGCCGGCACTCGCAGACATGACCTCTCCTCTTCCCACAGGCTGGAGGACAGCTCAAGCTGGTAAACATTTAATAATGGGCTCCAGGGGAGGAAAGGCCTGGACTTTCAGTGCTTGCCAGCTTCTATGGCTGAAACATTTCTCACCATGGCCAACTTCAAACCTCCAACATACTGTCAGCTGGCTCCTAAAACTCATGGCCACTGGCTTCTAGAAGCCCATGTGAGCTAGCCTTAGCACGACCCTGGGTCCAGCAAACTGTGGGGAGACAGACCCATTAGGTGAGGGGGGTGCTCTCCATATCTTTCCCTCAACATAATCCTGGGACTTGCAGGGTGTGAAAGGCCTGCTGGTGTTCATCAGGGCCTGGGGTGGGGGGCATTCTCAGGGCAAGCAGAGATTGCAGTGAGACTATTTCCAAAGGTCAGTGAGTGCATCTGGTGTGGTGTTTCCCCAGCCCTTCCTTTGGCAGCTGTCAGTGCTCAGTTACCTGGAGCACAACTCCTTTGAAGGTGGTGTGTGTGTGTGGGGGTATTGTTTGCTTCTGAGCTGCAGCAAACCCCATAGCTTCTGAGGAAAAGAAAGTATGTCTTTTTGTCTGGACACTTTGCCAAGCACAGCTTGTTTTCATCGGGGTCTGGGAGAAGAGCATCTTCCCAATGACTCTAGCGTCATGCAATAGCATAGGAATTATCAGGATGGAGCGAAGGCTGCTAAACATCTTCTCTTGCTGAGGATGACTCTTTGCAGCTTCATGTATTCCCAGGAGCTATGCATGTAGGTGGTGTTTTTTTAAACCATTTTTATGAGCTCCAACTGTAATAATCTTACTTATGCACATAAAATAAATTTGTATCATTTAACAGCACATAGAATATTCTAGGTGTGCAGGTATTGTGTGAGCTGTGGAAACTTGTATTCTGTTTTGTTGAGAAGAGGAGAGAGAATTATATAATGTTTCAGGGTTATCTCTTGGTTTGTAAAAGAATTTCGTCACTGATAAGAAAACCTGTTATTGGTGGATGGTACATATTCAGAGTGACTTCTAATCTGTGGGGAGATACAGATGTGTTCTTTATTCTAGAATGTCAAATATAAGCAAAAAGTTTCTCTTAAGCACAAATGTTTATTGCAAGTTAGAGCAGATGTGGAGACGAATCATTCTATCATCTGGTGTGACGGTATGTAAGTATTTGCATAACGAAGCAGTATTCACCGATTTAGTCAGGCAAATGGGCCAGGAAGCAGAGACGAATCTGTATCTCTCTGTCCTCTTTGCATCCCTCCACCAAGCTCTGTTGGGTCCTCCTCCCCATCGTCCCCACTCCCTCCGTTCTCCAGTTCGGCTGAGGGCACACATTCTCCTGCCTGGACTGTGACAGTAAATCTCTCAATGTGCCATCTCTTCCCACTCCAGCCTTTCCACAGAGGCCACACACTTGGCAATGTCATTTTCTTGCTGGAAACCTCATTAGTTTGTGTTGATGGCAAGAGGGGTCACTGCTGAGCTTTCTGGCCTCCACCTTGGCCACATCATCCCAGCTAGCTCCCTTCTCTGAGGATTAGATACCTACTACTGTCTTGGTTAAGGAACTTGATTCTGAAGTCCCACTTGTCTGTGGAATCTTATTCATTATGATCCTCTCAAGTTCCCGATGCAAACTTTCCTGATACACATGATTTCAAATGATCCTGTATACTCATCTTTACTATAATGTTTTGTGGGCTCTCTTAGGACACTGTCACCCTAGACACCCCTACTTTCTTTATTACCCCAGTTTCATGAGAGGACTGAGTGGGGAGGAGAGATGTCCTGTTCCTTGGTCTTGACTGGAGGACATTCCTCCTTGTGCCCTATTTGCAAGCTGGCTGAGGCTAGGGGAGAACACTGCATTTAGATCCCTGCCTGGCTTTTCTCTGAATGGCAGAACTCTCAGTTCCTTATCAGGACTTAAAAGCCGGAAGTCAAGGCTGTGCACAAGTTATTTCTGAATTTCTACTTTAAAACTGAGACACACAACAGTTGCAGTGCGTGTGGGCCACAGCTGAGAGCTAAAGTCCCCACATTGCTGTCACAGCGAAAGGAAAAGGACCCTGCCAGGACTCCAGTAAGAGATGTCACTCACCAGGCAGCTGCCAAGAGCTGACTGCGACAAGGCTCCCTGTCCCTGAGTACGACCCACAAACAGAGCCCCGCACCCAGGAGGCATTATGTTCTGTTCTTTATTTATTGTTTGTCTAGTTTGTATTGTGATATAATATGTGTGTGTGTGCTCATGAGTGTGAGTATAAATACAGGTCATAGGAGATTGTCCGTTTTCTCCTCTATTGCTCTCTGTTGTATTCCATTGAGTCAGGGTCTCTCACTGAACCTGGGGCTAGATTGGCAGACATCAAGCTCCCGCAGTTCTTCTGCCTCTGTTCTCCACCCTCTCAAGCCCTAAACATACATGTGTGCATGGCCACACTCAACTTTTACTAGAGTGCTGGGAGCCGAGCTCAGGCCCTCCTGCTTCTGTGGCAAGTGTGTGTACCCACGGTGCCGTCTCTCCAGCTGGAATGCTGTATTTTATCTACCTTTCCTCCCCATCTCTTGCTTACTCCCTCTTTCCTTTCTTTCTGTCTGTTTCTCCTGTCTGACTAACCATCCACCCACCCACCTACCTACCCACTTACCCACCTCCCACCTACCTATCTACCCATTTACCTACCTTTAGACAGTGACTTATGTAGTCCAGGCTGGTCTCAAATGTACGGAGAGTGATGAGAATAAAAAAAAAAATTTAAGGCCCACTTATATCCTCTGCCATTTTAAACACTGTTCTCTATCAGGTCTAGAAGGCTTCTGCTAAGGTCGGCATCAGCTTCTTTGAAACATCTGATTTTTTTTTTGGTACATTAAAATAATTAAACCTTTTGTCGATATCTCTAGCTAACACGATACATATTGAGTCCAACTTCCTATTAGGTAGCTTCATTTTCCATGGGTCTTAGAGCTCAGGTACAAATATTTGATAATTTCATTTTCCTAGTACAGCCCTTCATGCGTGACTTGACGTGTGACGCCCCCAAGACCACACAGCTGATTTGAATGTAACTGAGAGTCAACTTTTCTCCTTTCTTCTTCAAACCACCAAAGTTCCATCCCACCATGGCCCCCCTTTAAATTATGAATGTATTGAATAGGTCTATTTCAGTTTCTTATGAGAATTTAAAAGCTGGAAGCTGAGGGTGTGTGTAAGTTATTTTTGACTTTCCACTTTAAAAATGAGACGCATGGCAGTTGCAGCTCATGTTGGCCACAGCTCAGAGTTATGTATGAGGTTTTATTATGTTTAAATTCTTGCATAATTAAATAAACAGCAGCTCATAGAAAGTACAATGTAAATTTCTTACATTTAAATGACATGGCTGCATAAAACACTATTGTGAAATGTGTGTGTAATGATTAAAGGCTTTTGTACATACAGAGTAATTTTCCTCAGTGCTTAAAAGGTCACCAGAAAGAAAAAAAAAAGTGACGAATATGCTGCTTTAAGCTCTTTTTTTTGCCACTTTAAAAATGTCACAGTGAGTGAAAGGCGAAGCCGCCCAGTAGCAGATGAATTGCGTATTGACAGCTGCACCCGTGTGAGTTCTGTATGGCAGAACCCAGGGAAGGAGAAACAAGCCACACTCATGGTCTTGAATTGTTCCTCAGGCGTACGGAGGGACACCTTGACTCGGATTTCATTTGAGGTTGATCAGGAATGTGATTTAATAGAGAAACTGATGTACATGCAGGAAAGCTAGGTATGTGATATAGGACATTTTAATCACGCACTAAATGTAAAATTATCCTGACAACACATGTGATATTTTATAGTGTCCATATGGTATTGCATATGCAGCCTGTAATATACAACTGGTATCTGGTAACATATGATATAGACACCAAGCATGCGCTACAGGCTTGGGATTCTGAGATTTCACACGCACACGCAGGGGTGAAGTATTCCTTTGTTGTTTTTGTTATTATTATTATTATTTGTGTGTGTGTGTTGAATGTGTGTTTCACCTCTGCACTTGTGCATTCTTGCTATGAAGAGGCCAGGCTACTTGTGGAGGTGGATTAGATTTCCTTTTGGCTACAACAGCAGTTTCTCCAAAGCCTGGGAGATTTGTGGTATTGCACAACCAGGTGTTCTCTGTCCACAAACATTGTTTTAAATGATTAGGAAGAGGTTTGTGACGAGAGTGTAATAATGTAGCTGGCAGAAGGTTCCACGCTGCCCCACATCGAGGCTGGGTTTCATAGGCCACACTGTCTGGGGTACTTATAATTTGGGTGCTGGGGGACTGAACTCTGAAAGCCTCGGTTGCTAGCTGGGCCTCACTGGAGGAGCTTGCAGAGGCAGCATTCCCCTCTTAGTGTGCTTTATTATGGCCATCTTCCTACAGAATGGACCCGGCTGCTGTGTTTTCCCCCGATTAACAACATTTCCCACACAGGCTCACCTTCTGTGCTCTGTCCTAATTATGGGCTCGTCCCCCAGGAGCCTGCCTTTCCCACTGTGCTGGTGCGAACACTCTTCCTTTTATCATGCCACCGCGCCACCTACCTTCATCTAGTTAGTGCTCAGAAAAGAATTTAATGAACGCTGACGGTCACGTCTGCACCTAAAATGAATACTTCTCCAAGTTGCCTTAGGACCCTGGGGCAGTTTGTTGTATTTAAAAATAATCTTTTAAAATTACACTTAGTTCTTTGCATGTATGTGAATATGTGTGTTCACCTGTGCCATGGCATACTTGAAGTCATGGATGACTTTGGGGAATTGGTTTTCTCCCTTTACTACTTTGGTATTGGGATAAATTAAGTTTGAGTGGTTAATTTTTACCGTCAACTTGGTTGGATTTAAGCCTGGCCTGGGGTGCCTGCGACGATGTCTCTGGAGAGGTTTATCTGAGGGAAGAAGATCCCCCATGAATGTTGAGGGGTCACCATCCCAAGGGCTGAATATAAAGAGGGAGAAAGGGGAAAGCCTGCTGAGCATTCTTCGTAGCTCTTCTTCACAGCTCTATGCTTCCGGACCCACTCAGGAGCAAACTCACATCCTGACAGCTGTTGGACACTGCTGCCCTCCGCCACCTGTGGGCTGTATCCCCTGAACTGAGGGTTGCAGTAAACTCTTCCTGTGTATGCTGTTCCTCCTTGGAATATCTGATACAAAGTTTGTTTTCAATGTCCCTCTGTTGCTGAATTTTAGTACCCTATTTCTTTCCACACTGTACTGCCAAAGTCTGCTCTGCAACAATAATTCCCCAAAGATATTTTACCTGCCCTTAGGATTTCTGTTCAGCATATTAAAAAAGTAAGCCCAGGAGAGAATTATCAAGCACGGTGTTAGGGTACATAGTTAAAGCCCATGAAAATGCAGGGAGAGAGATGATGGAAATACCTGGACTCTGGAATTCATTTTTTTTTCACTTTGCAAATATCTTTAGAGAGTAACATCATACTGAGAGAGAAAAATTACATTAACAAATTACTTTTTTGTATAATTAGAGCACACATAAATTTTGGAAGTGAATGCTGTCATTTTTTATTTTTAAACTATATTTTGTGATGGATGCAATCACACCTGGAAACAGTTTTATAAATAAAAAAATAAATTGCATGAAATTATATCCAAAGGTGCTAATGAAAGTCAGCAATGCTTAAAGAGAGAAAAGATGATTTTTTGGGGGGCCTCAATATGTGCGTATGTGCTAACTAGATGTGTTGTTTTCCATAGCCAATTTCACAGGGGTTTGAATACATGGAAATGGTATCAATACTTTCTGAGTGCTGATCATTTTTATTGTTCTTCAATAATGCCTCTAACCTTATTTCTAAAGAAATTTCTTTCTAGAATTTATAGGGAGTATAAACTTGAGTAAATGCACAATACCAAAACAAACATAAAACTAAACTATTGGGCTAGAGAGATGGCTGGGTGATTGACAGTGTTTGTTGCTCTTGTGGAGGACTGAGTCTGGCTCTCAGCACTCGGGGGTGGGGGCAGTCTCGACCAGCAGTCACCCAGCTCCACAGAGATACACCTCCAGCTTCCGAGGGCTCCAGTGCACATTTCACATCCCTCTACAAGCTCTGCAAACCCATCAATCTGCCTGTGGGACACCAGTTAACACCAATCAGACATCAAACTGCACCCTTACCTCATTTTCTCCCACAATGAATCAACTAAGTTTTTAAATTAAATCAAAGAAATACATAGTTAATTTCCTTATGACATACTTGTGAACGAAGGTTGGCTCGGGGTTTTGTCACACCAGCCTGCACTGTGGACAGGTGAGCCACCACTCTCGTGTCCATTACCTCATGCTGTGTTAGTTTTCACATTTGGAATATTTCTTTTTAGGGGGAAAATAATGATCATATTGTGAACTGTCTAAAATGATGGCATTACACCATCTCTCCTGGTTTTGAACCATCCTGCTAACACTAAGGCTAATTATTCATTTTCCCCCTTTCCTGTAGGAACCCAGTCTACAATTTTGCTCTTTATGTTTCTCTCCTTCATTCTGGGATAATCTGTAGAGAAATCAGACGGCTGTAAATAAACATATCAGTGTCTATTCCGTTGATCTTACCACGGACTGACTAAAGACCTACCCCTTGCTGAAAGGATTTCAGTATGAACATTCATATGACTGAATGTGTGATGGACAAGAGGTCATATGAACCCACTGAGATGTTTGTGTGTTAAGGTTAGCCAGAGGGAGCCTGCCTTGGCCTCTCTAGAGCTTGTGATGGAGAGCATGATGGTCTAGGGGCTGTCAAAGGAGTCTAGGAAGAGCGGACTGTAATTATGAGTTAGAATTTGGCTAGGACGCCAGAATCAATACTTCTCTTTTAGATAAAATTACTAAGGGACTGATAATGATCCAAAGAAGCCTGGCCAAGAGCCAGGCTTAATGCGAATTTATTACTTACTAAAACTCCGACTGCATAAAACCAGTAAGTGAGCCATTCTTTACTTAATTGGCGTGACAATCATGAGGGCCATTTGGAGCAGATATGCAGTGGGTTGATTCTCTCTTGTAGTCTGAGTATTTCAGACTGGCCTTTTCTGCTCTGTTGTCTTTAAGCACACGGACACAATGTCACCAGGGTGGAATTCACTTGATAAGGTGCTTTTCAGGTGACCCAGGTCACATCTGTGGCTCATCAGAGTTCTTCAGGGAACCAGACGAAGAAGGTCTTCAGTGGCTAGAACTCCGTGTGGTTGACAGAGGCCCCACTGAAGCCTGGGGACAGTTGTGAGAATAATCTGAGTGCAAGGGAAAGTTAGCATATCAGGCAACAACTTACTCAGTGGTGACCTGGGGGGTGTGAAGAGTGAATGTGAAGTTGCACTTAGCACAAATGAAAAACAATCCAATGGTCATAACCTTCTACCATTTCCAGGGTCACCTCTGAAGTCTAATTTGAACTAATTTCACTGCTGATTTCAAGTATATAAAGTGTAAACTGCCTGATAGCACGTTCAGCCACATCATCAGCTCAGAAGCTGTCTCCCATTCACAGGATCTTCTCGGAATTGGCAACATGGGTCTCAGAATTCATTATAAAAAAACATCCTTGCTTCAATTTGTTTTGTATCTAATTGTTTTCCAGGAAGATATGGCCATTGATTTTTGTTTGTATAAATAAATGCTCTATGAAATTTGTCCTCTAAATTTAAATAAATTTAAAATTATTTTTTAAAAGATGAATTTTCTGAAATATGCATTTTTGGTACATGTCCAATCCATATTTTGGCACTACATATATATTATTCACATATGATAATGTATTAGTTACTTGTTCACTGCTCTGACAAAACACCTGTCAAAGGCAACTCAAGGAGGGAGGGGCTTATCTCAGGCCATGGTAAGAAGGGATCCTTCCGGCTGGGAAGTCATGGTGGCAGGAATGTGAGACAGCTGCTCACAGGGCATCTTCCATCAGCAAACACACAGAGAGACGGAGGGAGAGAGAGAAGGCTGTGATCAGCCCGATTTCTTTTTTTAATTCAGGTCATGAAATGGTACTGAGCACATTCAACATGGATCTTCCTCCTGAGTTTAAACCTTTTTGGAAACACTCTAATAGATACAGTTATAGGTGTGCTTCCAAAGTGATTCTAAGTCCAGTCAAGTTGACAATGAAGGGTAAACATTACAAATTCACTCACTCACTTACTCACCCACCCACTCTCCCATCCTACGTATATAATACAGTAGATTCACAGCGTTCAAATCACACTTGTCCTTGGGAAGAAAGGAAGAACTGTATTGGAAAGGATAATCAAAGAAACATCTATATGTTATGTTAAAAAAAATACTTCCACGAGTTTCTGAGTCGTGGTGATGCATGCGCTGCCGTTCGCTCTGGCCAAGGAACAAGCTGATCACAAAGCCATGCTGCAGCTCTGGCTTTTAAAGGTAACAGAAGACACCTGTGAAACCTGAGGCGGCCAAGCCACCAAATTCGAATCATGCACAACAGCAGCAACTATAAGGCGATGGAGGTGTGTGCTGACTTCATCAGAGGTGCAAAGGAAAAGAGTCTGAAACGGACGGGCCAGGGCACATGCCTACCAAGACACTCAGCAAGGAAGACACCTTGTGGAAAGGTTCAAAGAAGTGGGATTGTTTCCAGGTGAGAATTCACAAGCAACTCATCGGCTTTCGCAGGCCTTCTGAGACTGTTACACAGGTGACTTCCCTCAGTATCGAACCAGGAGTGGAGGTTAAAGTCACCGTTAACTATTTTAGTAGCTAAAACAGTTAACTATTTTAGTAGCTAAAACAGTTAACTATTTTAATAAATTGAGTTAATTAGTAAAAAAAATGTGCATGTGGGTTCACACATGTGAGTGCAGTAGCCACAGAGGCCAGAAGAGGGTGTCAGATCCCCCTTAGATCCTATGGAGTTACTGGCAGGGAACCACGGAGTGTGGGTGCTGGACACTGAACCCCCCCCTTAACTTAAGAGGCATCCCTCCAGCTCCGACATGAACGGTTTTCTTTTCTCTCTCTCTCAGAATGTTACTATGATTAAAATTACCAGCATTTATTAAGACTGCAGGGTAGACTCAGATGGTCATAACAGTTGTTGCACAGGACTAGCCTCTGAGCCCTCACCATCACCATCTTCCATCAGCTGTGTCTGCTTGAAAATGACTGTCCCGTTTGGGGCATCTTCACTGCTGCTTTCCCTCACAGAAGGAGGGGCGGGGAGGATCACAGGTCCCATTCCTGAGCAGTCTAGCCACGCCTCCCAAACAGCTGTACGCAATTCTGCCCGATTGCCTGGAGCCTCTCCCGCGGGGAGGGGCTGGAGAGCACGGTGGGGGCTGGGCTGGAGCAGGGAGTGCAGCCACTCTCTCTACAAGAGGAGCCGTCCACTGCGCTGCTTTCTGGCCACCCCTACTCCGGCCCTTCACCTGCGCTGTAAGTAAGCAAGCCTAATGTTCTCACTGGTTCCCCAGCACGAACTTTGGTGGAACCGTCACGCGTGTTGTCGCTGGGACCAGAGGAGCGGGGCTGAAGGTTGGGAAAAGTTTTCAACAGCGCTCATTGTTCTTTACTGTGTTTTCAGCAAAATTTCAGGGAAATATTTTATTGATACAGTGTTGCTGCTGTAGCCTGGTCTTGCCTGGAAGTCACCGTGTAGCCAGGGCTGGCTTTGGACTTGTAGCAATCCTCCTGCCTCAGCTTCCTGAGTACTGGGATTGTAGGCATGTACCTCCAAGCCTGACCTGGAGGAGGATGGTTTGTGCTGTTTCATTTAGTGTTTTCTTCCCACTGAGCTCTTTCTTAGCCTTGTTTTTGTTTAACTTCTTACATTCTTGTCCTTCATTCTTCACCCAAGACAAAGAATTTCTTTGGCATGTTTAAAGAATGTTGAAAATATCATTTAGATTTGTTGAAAAAAATCTCTGCCAATTCATCAGAGCATTTATTTTTTTTTAAACAAACAACAAAACATTGGTCTAAGTTTGTCCCTCTGTTGGATGATTCTTAAGGGGTTTCTCATAGTCCTCCGGCTGCGCCTCTAAAAGGGGGACACCAAATGAATTTGTAAGATTTGACACAATTAGCTTTCAGATGCTCAGCTGCCTGACTGTTTGTGAACAGAACTTTCTGAACGTTGGAACAAGAACGAATGGCATGGAGACCACAGGTCAGAGGACGTGTAAGTGCTGAGCACATGCGTATTTACTTAGACGCGCTCTGCCAACCTCCTTCCTCAGCTTCAGGATGGCAGCACAGTAGCCACCAAGTTTTAAGGCAAACTTCTGGACTCACTGGTTCTGTGGCTGGGCTCGATTCACCTCAACTCACAGAACACTGTTGGATAAACTGATGCCTGCGCATTAATTTATTCTCAGACAGTGTTTCCTTGACTCCCATCTGTACACACTCAAGAGAGAACATGGGTGTTCAAGTGTGTATGTAAGGACTAGTATATGCAGGTGACTTACCCATGCAGGCGCACGTGGAGGCCAGGTGTCTGTTTGGTGTCTTCCTCAATTGTTTTTTTGAGGCAGGGTCTTTCACTGAGTATGGGTGGAGTTCACTGAATGGCTGGACTGTTTCTTCCAGTCCCTGACCCGGACAATGTTGGGCTTGTAGACTCGTGGCAGCCATCCCTATGTAGCAAGCACTCACTCTCACAAGCCAACCCCATAACTAGAAGATCTGAGTTGTGCACCTCATCTTCTTTCTATCCCTGATGCTGTCCCCCAACCCACGCGTTTGACACTTGGTTCCTGGCTGGTGGCACTGTTTTGGAAATCTGAAGCCTTTAGGAGGGGGGGGCTGGCTGCAGGGGCGTGGCCAAGAGAGTGACAGGCCAGGCATGCTCCTAGCCCCGGCTTCCTCAGCTCTGGTCCAGTAAGGGGTAACCAGAAGCCTCACGCACTGTGCCTTCTCTCAGTGTTCTCTCAGTGTGACCGTTCCTCCTTTGGATGGCTTCTTGTTAAGGGTGTGACCACAGCAATGGGAGAAGTAACTAATATTGGGTCATATTCTGGAATTTTCCTTGTTTCAGGTGTTTTTTTTCTTTCTTTTTTCTTTTTTGGGTGGGGAGTGTTAGGGCAAGCAGTCATTGAATGCATATCCATCTAAGCCTACCTAATTTTTTTGGAGGTCCCCGGATGGTATGGTTTAAACTCCACAGTAAATGTCACAGGATGTGAGCACCAAGGATAGCATCAGAGCATGATCCTCAGAGCCTGGGGACATTCTGGTAAATTCAAAAATATCTTGGAGACCGGAGTGCAGAGAGAGCGCGCGGCTCTCGCGAGAATTACCATCTCCAGCTGATTTGACCAGGTCTTCTGCTCAAGGTCAGACAATACGGTGAACCTAGCTTTATCCATGGGAATCAGTAACAATTCTCTTGGTTTTTTAGGACGCTTTCAAAATTGTGCGTGCGCGCATGCGTATGTGACCTTACTCGCCACCACCATTTTCCTAGACCTTCAAAGCAGTATGGTCACGCAAAGGTTGAGTGGGATTTCAGTGCTGAGTGTGTGCTGTAGCCAGGGCTGGGTTTGACTGTCCCTGACTGTCTGCAGGACTTTGCTGTCCCCATGCTGACCTAGCAGGTCAGCTGAGTTTTGAGAAGACTCCGTCCTGTTGAGCTGCCTACTCAGCCTGTCCCGGTCCATGCCCACTGGAGCAAAGTGCAGTGACTTCTGGTCAGTTTTCGAATTGATTTCAGGGCGTTTTAACGATTTATAAAGTAGCGTTTAGTCCTATGCTTCTAGTCTTTGCCTCATTAAATCATTGACTCCATGAAACTGTCCAAAGCTAGGTTGATCAGCCTTTGAAAACACACAAAATAGCTGTTTGGAGAGGAGCCTATCAGTCCCTACTTACAGCTGCAGCTTCACATGCTACTTTTCACAAACTGAATTTTAGTTATTTCATCCTGTCAAAAATTACATATTTCAAAACATTAGAAAGTTGACTTGTGCAAACACAAAATGAGCATGGATCAAGGAAATCACCGGGTCTCTGTTGACTAAAGTCTGCAAGGCAGTTTGTTTATCAGAGCCTGGCTCAAGGTCAGGTATACCATGGTGAAGGTTAGCCAGACTTCCGGCAGACCTAACTCGCAAATGCTTCAGTGTGACATTGAAAATGGCCAAGGGTTTCTCTGTTGCTTTATTTTCAAGTTTTGGATAAAAAATTTCCTTAATTGCTATCCTTCAGCTATAAATAACCTTCATTTTCTGAAGTGTCCCATCCTAGCCCAGGCTAACTAGGAACTTACTGTGTAGCCCAGGCTGGCCTTGAACTCGCAGTGGTTTTCCTGTTCATTGGCCTCCTACACCTTGTTCTGGGCTTCCAGGCATGAGACACCACCCAGCCAATGATGATTATTGATTGCTAAAAGCCTAGAGTGTGCTCTGGTGTGCATGGTACACTCAACAGTAGTACTTCATATATCTGAAGAGGACTCTGAGGTTTTTTAAATAAAGGATTAAAGAATAACGTATATGCTAATTACCTTAGGTTGATAAATATTTGATATTGACAGGAATCAGAGCATTACTCTGTATCTCATAAGTATGTGCAAATATTATGTCAGCAAACACAGACTAGAGAGATGGCTCAGAGATTAAGAGCACTGGCTGCTCTTTTAGAGGACCCAGGTTTGATTCCCAGCATCTGCTTGACGTCTATTAGTCCATCTGTTAGTCCAATCCCAGGATATGTGACACACTCTCCTGGCCTCCACGGGCACCAGACATGCAAGTGGCATACACATATGGGCAAAACATCCACACACACATAAAAACTACAGCAACAACAGCAGCAGCAACAGAAAACAGGGCCTGAAGAGATGGCTTAGTGGTTAAAAGCAGTTGCTGCTATTGCAGGAGGTCTTTCTGGTTCCCTGCAACCACATTGGGTAGCTTACAACCATCTGTAATTCTAGCTGGATCCAATGCCCTCTTCTGGGCTCTGCAGGCACTGCACACACATGCACATGCACATTTGAAATAAAAGAAGTCTTAAAAAGATAGTGTATTTTGACCCCATGCCTTCCCATTAATGGATCAAGGTGGAAGTTGAATGAACTGGCCTTGTTGGCACATAGTGAGCAAATATGGAGACACTTGGTGGTGTAGTCTTCTAAAATTGGGTCTCTGTTGGCCTCTGGGTCTCCAAGCTCATACCCTTACATACTGCCACATTGTCATACAGACTTTTTTCATGCCTCTCCCAACCTTTTCTGTCCCCTTCCAGATTGGATTGTTTCTACTATCAGTCTTCTAAATTTGCCAATTCTGTTTTGCTTTCTAAAATAATTCAGCACTTAAAACAGAGAAAGCTATCCGTTTAAAAATACTTACTGTGTGTGTGTAAGGGCATGTATGGAGGTGAGAAGACAACTTGTAGAAGTCAGTTCTCTCTTTGTACCACATTGGTCCTGGGTGTTGAACTTAGGTTGTCAGACTTGGTGCAAGCACCTTTACTGGCTGAGCCATCTTGCCTGCCCTAAAGAAAGCTGTTTTTCATAAGACACAGCTTCCCTATTTCCTGGGTAGATAGCTGGAAGTATAAAGGGCATCTTTTAAAAAAACTTATTTCTTAAGATGAGATTAAGTTCTCCAGAGAGAAGCTTTCCATTCTGACAGCAGGAGCAGTCCTTCACGGCTGTGTCCTGCATGTGACAGCAGAGTTCAGCATCTCTTGTCTTTCTTCTCCTGGCTGCGGTGCATGGGCTATGTCTCCAGTGTGTGATGTGCAGGTGTTCAAGATCCGAGCAGACCCCCTTGGTTTGCTGCAACTGCCACAGCTTCCTGTGACCATTAAGCTCCACTCTCCAGAAGCAAGACACTTTATTATTTTTTTATTAATTTATTTATTTTTATCTCAATCACAGGTTAGGTACTTTGCATCCCAGGCATAGCCTCCTCCCTCATTCCCTCCCTCCCACCCTCCCACTCCCTCCCTCCTCTCCCTCCTCCCCGCCCCCTCCAAGTCCACCAACAGGGGAGGACCGACACTTTATTTTTAAGATGAGGGTTTTTTTTTTTTGTCCCTTCGGAAAAAAGCTTTCACACATCCTATTTTCTTGTGTGTGCATTTCTGCTTGTCATATTGTCCAAGAACAGCATGGATCACTTTGTATCTGATCAAAGGAACTATCTTCTACCAAACAGGGGACATTTGGGGTAGGAAATTGTGAACCATCTGTCACATATAAAATGCTCTGAGCATGCTCAGTCTCTGTATCCACTTGCCCCTTTACATTCATAAAGCAGCACAAATTAATATGTTCAGCACAGTCCAGAGCTTCTTCATGAAGGGTGGGTATCAAGATGAGAGGGCGCAGACGATATGATAATATACATGAGTGACCCCAAAAATTCAACCAGAGAACTCCTTCAACTGATAAACATCTTCAGTAAAGTGGCTGGATACAAAATCAACTCAAAAAAATCAGAAGCCCTCCTGTACACCAAAGACAAAAGGGCCGAGAAGGAAATTAGGGAAACAACACCCTTCACAATAGCCACTAATAACATAAAGTACCTTGGGGTGACTCTAACCAAGCAAGTGAAAGACCTATATGAAAAAAAAACTTCAAATCTCTGAAGAAAGAAATTGAAGAATACATTAGAAGGTGGAAAGACCTCCCGTGCTCATGGATTGGTAGGATTAACATAGTGAAAATGACCACATTGCCAAAAGCAATCTACAGATTCAATGCAATTCCCATCAAAATA